>VWZE01014237.1:69299-82577 GCA_013396675.1 Eubucco bourcierii
TTTAGTATGGTTTGGGTTTGGGTTTGGTTTTTGGTTGGTAGTTAGGGTTTTTTTTCTTTCCTTTGCTGCATCATTTTCTTGCTTTCATAATTGCCTTGTTCTGAGCCACTCCATGCCATGACTGCTGACGGGTGGATATGTGGCGCAAGCCTTCCTTGTCCCAGCCCATAGGGAAGTGTGACCCTCCCAGCACAGAGTGAATGAAGGGGGTGACAAATGACATGCAAATGCCTTCCCTGGAGGCTACAGAAAAGTGGCTTTCTTGCACCTCTCTGAAGACTGGTGTTTACATGCTATTAGATACGGACATCCTGTTGAACTTTCTTAGAGCGTGTGATTTGTAGACACATTCATTTGAGGATTTAGACTTCACTGACTGCAGGCTACTTGTCAGAGAAGTAGAAAATGAAGTCGTTGGGGAAGTGACACAGCCAGTTGAGAAGGATCCTCCTGTGTAAGAGAAACAAGGGAATTATTTGGCTTCAGCTTCAAGGTAGGAACTCTTTCTTTCTCTCTGCCTGTTTTGTCTGCCCTGTTGGCATCCCATGGAGGTGTTTAAAAACAAAACAAAACAAAGCAGTAAAAGGTTTTTGGCTCTCATAATATCTCTGTGTATGACAGCCTCCCACTGAGCAGGAGCAAGGGGAATCTCATGAAGTTACCATCACACTGTCCGTGTTGCTGGGTAACAATTCCTGCTTTTCACGGCACCCCATAATAATAAATTACATCCCAAAATGCTTAATGGTTCTAGAATTGATGCTGGGATTAGTGGTAGGTGGAGGTGATGCCAAGCATGTGGGCACTGGAGCAGGGAGTGGAGGAGACCTCTGGACCCACCTTATGCCTCATCAGGATTATTGTGGGATCCAGACCTCAGTACCCCTCCATTCCAGCTGGGGTAAGGATGCCTCATTGGCGTCTGTGGGTCTACTAGAAACCTGGTGAAGCAGGAATGAAATGTTTGCAGCCCTGTTCGCTGCAGTGCAGCTGGAAGCCAGCACCCTCTGCATGGGGTGATTGCTGCCTGCTACTTGGCATACCTCCAACACAAAACCTGCCATGCTTCCAAAGGCCTGTGGTAGCATGTGAGGATACTGTAGGGCTCATAGCCACCACTGAAAGCTTTTTAAATTAGTTCAGCTGATTTGGTACTCAAACAGATGGGAAAGGCTGGTACCCTGCTTCTGGCCATGTCTCCCTGGTGGCAGTGGCTGTTTCCAAAGCAAAGCTGAGACAGCTGCACCAATCTCATTTAAACCTGGCTTACCAGGTTAAAGTAAATTGGTTATTGAGTGTCTTCAGACAGATTACCATTGTAACAATCCATTTAAAGCTAAGTTAGTACAGTCTTTAAATAAAAATAAGGCTTTAAGTGCCACTGAAGATCCTAACATAAATATCTCTGAGTGCCTCAATTGAGCTCAATTTGTATGTGGTACCTGCAGCAAACAGATGATTTATTTGTTTATTCGCTGATGAGGAAGAAGGCACTGGTGTAACCACACCGTTACCAACACATATTGAATGGACACATTTACCCCTTGTGCAAGACCTCACATGATACCATTTGCCCAGGAGAGAGAAGCTGGGCTGGCACTCAGCATCCTAGTAGTGATGGATGGGGCTGAATCAGATCAACATAGTTTTCCTTTCTTTGCGAAAGCATAAGCTATGCTGGCAAAATACATATGCGTTTATACCAGTATGGCCACAGTCCTTTTTGTCTATGCACTGAAGTCTCTTTCCTGGGAGTTTACTGCCAGAAGAATCATGTGGGTGGCACAGTTCCTGCCTGCTGTCTGCAGCAGACTGTGCATTCCTGCTCCCTTCTTTGCTCAAGACAAAATGCAATAACAGCGCAGTGCCGCTGAGGATACAGCCAACCTCTGCTGCTCCTATTTGCCTCACTCCTGGGATGTGCCAAGGCAACACATAAGTGTGCTGGAGGCTTCATGAATTTCTTCAGTAATGCAGAGCAAGCTTAGGCACTCATTCCAATACCTTTTAATGTTTAATTCATAAATCAGTCATCTGGCCTCTAATAAAGGTGAGGATCAGGAATACATAGATCTGAACGTGTCTAAGGCCTCTGGCTATGGTAGAAAAAGTATGGAGCAGCAGCTGGTTTGTGTGCTGAAGCAAGGCCTGTTGGGCAAACCATGCCGTTTGTGTGCACGTCACAACTTCCCATCATACCTTTATCAGCTCCCCTGGGAAAATCAATGACTACACTATTGGTTCCTACCAACACTAAAGGGCCCATTCCAAGGGGTGACGTTGGTGTCTAAAGTAGAGATTTCTGGTCCTCCCCAGCATATCTATCAGTACACAGGAAGATGCTTTCATTAGCTTGTATTCAGGCAAACTGTTCGGATGCTGCACAGGAAAACACAATACAAATGAAAGCAAGAGGAGAGTAAAGGAGGAACGAAGTCATCATGCTCCTTGAAGTGGTTTTAGAAAGCACAAAGCTAGGACGTTGTTTCTTTTTAGTGCCTGAGAAGTCTGACATGTTTCAAATTACAAAGGCTCGGCATATTCCCAGCAGCAGAGTGAACTGGAACTATTCAGAAGCAAAAACTATCATTTAGCAGCCAGGCAGGCAGGAGGGTCTCCTGAGTGCCCGGAACACGCAAGGAAGAAAGGAGGGGCTGAGCAGCAAAAAAAAAAAAAAAAAAGCTTCCTTCAAGGAGCAGCAGTGTGTCCCAGCAGTGTTCCCTTTGGAAGGGAAGCAGAAGGCTGGGAGGGAAACACACCGGATCAGGATGCTCTCAGATTTCTTCAAAGTGCAGTAGGGAGCTGCTGTTCCTCCTCATACCCTCTCACAGCCCATTGTGCAGCATGGGCAATGGGTCTACGACCCAGAAATTCTAATGATTTTGACTTGTGATTTTTCTCCCTTTTGTTTTCACTCCATTATAATTAGCTGCCCTAAGAAATCTCTTTTTACATGTCCTCCTAGGTCCTTGCTGTGATCCATGACATCCTGGAGGCATGTAACAATTTAGGTTGAAAGCTGTGCTGTGCAACTCTGTTCTCCACGGCTGGGAGAAAGGATTGACATGCCCTGATTTATCTCCCACAGATGCCATCTCCCTAGGAGTTGACTTGAAGGACAGAGTGGCACAGAAAACAGAAGCACCTGATTCAAAAAGAAAAGAGGAGGAAATTTTGTGAACTAGGTTGGATAAGATGTAGGGAACATCACAACTCCGAAAACGAATGATGCAGAAAGCTAGCACCATGAATCACAATGTTACTGTGGCTTGGTGCAAGAGGACAAGCTAAAGGAATCTCTTTGAATTAAGCCTATTTTTGCTTGGACGTTTCTTTAATTGTTGTTCCCCATTAGGCCTAACCAACTTCAGTGTGTAAGAAGCAAGATGAGGAGAGAGTTGCATTTATGACAGTGGATGTTGTGGGCTGTGACTGTTCTCACAGCAGCAAGCACAGATGTGCTCTCAGGATGGGCCCTAGGGAGCAGCAGCCAGCACTGATGCTGAATGTGTGGCTGGGGAGGGCAGACCATGTGTGCTGCAGGCATGACTGGACACAGAGGCTGGGGACTTTGCTTCTACCATTACATCCTCCTCTGTGGCTTGGGCAGCAAAAATCAAGGGTCTCCATGCCATTTACCTGGCAAGAGGCAGAAGGTATTCAGCCTTTTAAGTCTAACACCTTGTCTCTTTTTTATCAGGGGCCTTTCCTTCCCTCCATCAGTGTAGTCTAAATGGCCTCTCTGAGACAGCCAGATAGATGCATTCCATTTTAATCCCTAATCTGTCTCATTCTGTTGAGACCATTTACCTGCTAATAAGCTGCTGTGGTCAGAGATAAAAGATGAAGCTGACACCTCTTTAAGGATGTATCTGGGTGGCTTTGCAACTGTGCTTCATGGAAAATATGGAGAGATGTCTCATGTGCATTCACAATATATCACTCATATCTGTGTTTGTAAACAGATACATCACACCATCTGCAGAATTGTACTGCAGTCTCCTCCGTATTTGTTTCCTTTCCAGTTATATGGTACAGATCTTATTTATTTTATTCCCTTTTTACAACTAAATACATTAGCCATCCTTTTTTTCTTGTCTACAGAAAGAATACATTCTCTATGGGAAAGAATATTTAATCAATTCAATTTGTTCAGCTCAGTGCATAAAAACACAAGCCAGTACTGTTTGGAGAGGTACCTGCCTGACTTTGTTTCTCATCTCTTCACATCTGTGCAGAGCAGGTGGGGAGGAAAAGATAATTCAGAACAAATCCGCTGGTAAACAGGATGCTCTGCTGCTATTTCCTGACTACTGTTGCACTGACTGAGCTTAATTTTCATAAATGAGCTAAAATTAAGGCCAGTAATGCTATCACAATCTCTCTGACTTTCTGTAGCTCATACAGAAGGTCCCAAACCAGCTTCTCTGCTTGGTGCACACTTTCACTTTGGGGAGAAGAAAGAATCTGGATTACAGGAGAGCCAAGAGGAGGAACAAGTCCCACCCAGTGAGCCAGGGCTTGGTCCTGGTTGCCATCACTTGGGTTTGTGCTCATCCCCCATGCAGAAGTAACAAATCCAGGATAGTGGATTGTGCCTTGCAGTCAGGAGGCCAAGGGGTTGTGGATCTCTGGGGAAGCAACCAAAGAATGAGTCTGGGCAGGATGAGTTGTGCCCTACCCTGCTCCATACCAAAGATCTGGCCTTGACCCCAGGAAACTGAAGAGGACTGCTGGGCTGGATGCACAGCACAGGGCAGGATTTGACTGCAGCTCCTTAGGAGCTTCACTCCAGGCCCATGACTGTAACTTTGCTGTGGTGAGAGGTGTAGGACACTGCTCCATTGCCAGAGCTGTGACTCTGGGGTAGGACACTTTCACTTCTCTTCCTCCAGGCAGGGAGGATTTCTCTTCTTTGCATTTGAGCCCAACCCAGATTCCTGGGCTTGGGTACAGTGGAGCTACTGGGGATGACTAACTCCAAGAAAAATTTTACCCAGATTGAGTAAGGGCTCTGAGCTGCAGACAGTGATGACAAATCTTAGAAACTCAAGCCTGTACTTTGGCACGAGAGTTTGTTGTTTGGGTTTTCAGGGGTTTATTATATGGTCCTTTTTTATTACTTTTCAGCTGTACAGTGTGTTCACAGATGGTATATTCACAATTTTGTGGTTTTGATCATGATTATAATTCTTTCAGATAACAGAACAGTGAAAACTGGGCACTTGGCCAGCTTTTTTTCCCACTGAAGCAAAGGGAAACTCTGAGAGGGTTTCTCGAAAGCTCTCTAAAAGGATTTTCTGTGGATGTATCACTAACTCCACTGTCCCTCTGACCTATACTCATCTCACCCTTTAGTGCTGCAAGCTGTGAGCTGAGCATCCTTGCCAGAGTCCTACCAATCAGGTTTTCTTAATGGAATTGTTTGAGATCTCTCAGATATCACATCCCATTCCACTTCACACCTTTCCAAGGGACAGGTTTAAACCTATGATATCAAATTTGTGAACAAACCATTTGGCTGTATATTTGCCATTTGTCAAAATGAGACTTTTGGGTCTCAGCCCCAGGCTTTGTTGCAGCAAAACAGCCAGGACCTTCCTCAACAGTGCATTCTCCAGGGAAAATCACAAGACAAACTTTACAGTAACATTATTTCCAGACTGGAAATGGGACATTCTTTATATTGGCTTTGTGGCAAATAAAACCTCACTGAGATTTCTCAGTTTAGATTTTTCAAGCCTTTTTTTCTGCATGCTGCAGGGCTGGAAACTGGTGCTGGAACTGGTAAGGGAAAGCAAGACTTTCCTATAATCCCTTCAGGCTCCGTAAGTGCTAGGCTTGTGGGATCATCTGGCCCCCAGGTTATTTTGAGCCCCATGCTGACTCCACCAGCCCAGGCTAAACAGGCAGCCTGGTGCTGTGGCAGGCAGGGGAGGTAGTGTGATTTATCCCCTTTTGTGGGACAAACTGTCCTCTCTGAGAGCAAATCAGTTTTAAAATTATTGCATTCAGCTTTGAAAAAGGCTTGCATTGTATAACTTAATCACTGTGGGTCTGAAAAGTAATAGTCCTGCCTTAAAAAAAAAAACCATAAAATTTGCCACCAGGATTTAATTAGACTTTGCTTTTCTATATTTCTGTGCTGAACCACCTCCTCCCTCCCCTTACTGCTATAACACCATGGCTGAGGCAGGCCATGTCCTTTAGGGAGATGGGCCTGGAAGAAATGCTTCCAATTTCATAGAATCATAGAATCGTAAAACGGTAAGGTTGGAAGGGACCGCAAGGATCATCTAGAGCCAACCCCCTGCCATAGGCAGGGACACTTCCCACTAGTACAGGTTACTCAAGGCCTTGTCCAACCTGGCCTGGAACACCTCCAGGGAGGGAGCAGCCACAACCTCCCCGGGCAACCTGTGCCAGTGTCGCAGCACCCTCACTGGAAAGAACTTCCTCCTAACATCCAGTCTAAATCTCCCCTCTGCCAGTTTAAACCCATTGCCTCTTGTCCTGTCATTGCAAGGCCTTGTAAATAGTCCCTCCTCAGCCTTCCTGTAGGCCCCCTTCAGATACTGGAAGGCTACTATCAGGTCTCCTGGAAGCCTTCTCTTCTCCAGGCTGAAAAGCCCCAACTCTCTCAGTCTGTCCTCATAGCAGAGCTGCTGCAGTCCTCTGATCATCTTTGTGGCCCTCCTCTGGACCCACCCCAACACTTCCATGTCCTTCCTGTGCTGAGGGTTCCAGAACTGCACACAGGACTCCAGGTGGGGTCTGANATTTGTGCTTGGGATTGTGCCTACCCAGGTGCAGGACCTTACACTTGACCTTGTTGAATCTCATGAGGTTGGCCTGGGCCCACCTCTCCAGCCTGTCCAGGTCCCTCTGGATGCCATCCCTGTCCCCTAGCAAAGTGACTGTGCTACACAGCTTGGTGTCATCTGCAAACTTGCTGAGGGTGCACTCCATTCCTCTGTCCATGAAGATGTGCTGCTTTTTTTCCTAGCCTTCTGTTGTCATCCCTTTGCTTGCAGTTTGTTGGGGTCTCACGTTATCACACACAAGCACCCTGTTTTGCAAGCATTCTTGCTATTACATCAGGCAGGAAGAGATAAATTGAGCGCTGCTGTAAAACTAACCCATGTGTCAGTCAAAAGAAACAAAGGCAAAAAAATAACAGGGTTCTAGGATGCTCTTATGAGCAGGATATGCCAAAATTATTTCTTCATCCCATAACAAATGCTTAGAAACTTCACAGCTTTTCCAGTACAGTGAGATTTTAAAGTGGTTTAATGGCCATAAGGAGTTCAGAGCTGATAATACCACTTTCAACCTTATACTTTCACTGCATGAAAATAGGTAATGGCTATTGACTGGTGTAAATTGGCTACTCTTAGGGCCATATTTGCTGGCTTAGATGTGCTAAAAGTCTCTCTACAGAGTTTTCAGGGCTTGAATATAATGTGTGTGATTAAGGAGGGAATAAATTGAGTTTCTTCAGCAGAGGAGTGGTTCCAGAGTGTGTCCTACATGCTGGAGAGTTGGAGATCTGCTGCAGCTGAGCTTTATATCCTAGACACTAGGAGAACAAAGAGACTGCCAATGGACTGTTGGACAACCCAAAGTTCTCATTTTGTCTTCTTTTTTTCTTTCAGGACAAACTGTTCACCATGTCAATCAAAAAGGAAAGTGCCCACAAGAAGTGGGCTGCCCTGAAGGAGAAGCTTGGACCCCAGGAGACTGATCAGTCAGAGGCAAACCTGGAAAATGCAGAGCCGGAGCTGTGCATCCGTCTCCTGCAAATGCCATCAGTAGTGAACTACTCCGGGCTGAAGAAGCGGCTGGAGAACAGTGATGATGCCTGGATGGTCCAGTTCCTGGAGCTGTGTGGGCTGGACCTCCTCCTGGAGGCCCTGGACAGGCTGTCTGGTAGAGGAGTGGCCAGGATTTCTGATGCCTTGCTTCAGCTCACCTGCATTAACTGTGTGCGGGCAGTCATGAACTCTCACAAAGGTATCGAATACATTGTGAGCAATGAGGGCTACGTAAGAAAACTCTTCCAAGGTGAGAAGTCATCTTCCTACCTCACCCATAGCATGCAGCATGGGCGGACTTTCCTGTTGTTTATCCTCCTGAAGGCACAGGGCTTCTTGAAAGCTCTTCGTAGCAGCTGATTAATGAATGAGATCATTTTCTTCTTTAAAATAATATCGCTTGGAAATGTCAGTGCCTTTGCCACTCAGTGCTAATCGGATGGGCTCTTTTCCACATAAATGTCTATACAGTTCAATGAGAAGCTAGGGATGAAACCAGCATCAGCTCTATGTGGGTATGAGAAGTCATTAACCCTTCAGTTATCTAAAGACATTTGCTGTTTAGTCTTTTCAAGGCCCAAGGACAGCAGGAGAGGAATTGGAGACTTGTAGCCTGTAAAAGAAGTGGCACAGTTTAGGCTCAAAAAAAACCCATTCTTTGTGCTGCTCAGTCTATTAGTTCTACAAGATGATAGGTAATACCACTTAACTTTCTCCTACTGTTCACTTGGCATGTTGTTAGGTATGAAACTCATCAGGCCATTTCCTAGGATTTATTGTACAGCACTTAATGAGGTGATGCTGCGCAGGTAGGTTCTGTGCTGCTTCACAGAGCGGAGCTCACAGTGATGCCCAGAAACCCATAGCAATAGCTCTTTAAAATGCAATTCATCTGAAAGGTATCTTGCTCCCTTCTTCAGTTTTGAAGTCTTCTTCCTTCCTATTCACCCAGTGTTTTCTTAGTCAGCATGAAATACAGAACTGCTGGTTTTGTGCTGTTAAAAACAGGGGTTCCCTGAGCTTTTCAGCAGTCAAGCTTCTGTGTGAATTAATAAAAATAAGGTGGTCTAATCGATTCTTCCCAAGTCCCAGAGCTCACAGAGAAAGAAGAGTGGAAAAAAGGGAATACATGGGGACTGATTAGAACAATTGGCCTGCTTGATATGCATATCAAGTGTTTCTGCACTAAAAATAAGACACATTAATTGAGGAAAATGGTTCATCTGCTGTTCTAGAGAATACCCATATGTGAAAATGGGAAGTGACACGTGTGATTGTGAGTGCTGAGATCTTGGCTGTTGATGCATTGCACCAGTAGTACGTGGAAGAAATTAACATCTACAAGCCACACCAAAATGCTGATAGGGTACCTGAACTAGCATTTACTATTCCCACTAGAGGTTATTACCAAATATTGCCACTGGGATGTAATATCTGTAAACTGAGATATCTTTCTTCCCATTTTCCACATACAAGTTCCACTCCTTCAGTCTCCTTTTTACCACTAATTGTAAGCCATGTAGAAGACACCAAGATGCAAAGTGTTAATGTAGTTATAAACTCCTCTTTGTTTTCTTTTTCTTTAGCACTTGACACAACTAATGTCATGGTCAAAAAGCAAGTATTTGAACTCCTGGCCGCACTGTGCATTTACTCATCAGATGGCCACACTTTGGCTTTGGATGCCCTGGACCATTACAAGGCAAGTGCTGGGCTGCAGCAGGTGGTGCAGCTCTGGTCTAGTTCATCCAAGTAGATCCACACAACACAGAAACATCACTTTGGAAGAGGGGCAAGGATTTACCAGATGAAAACCATAGGAAATTTGGTCTAGTCCTTAGTGCTCTGTGTCTTCTCTGGACAGATGACTTGCAACCACAAGGTCCTTCTTTGTCAGGAAAAGTGTTACAAGATTAGCAGAATAGGCAGTGCCATATTCCATGGGTTTAGCTGACCACAAGCCCAGGTGGGTGCATCAGTTACCAGTGTAAAGGGATCCAAGAGGTGTTTCGTTGACTTCCTCTGCTGACCAGACCCTGCTCCACGATGGAGGAGTGGGTGCAACCTGTTTCTTCCTGTCTTGTGCACAGTGGGATAAGCAGGTTTTCAGATGCTAATTCTGAGGGCCTGCACCAAATTTGTAGATGTCTCTGACCTCTATGAACAGAAATATCACTTGTGTTATTAACAGAGTGTGAAGAACCAGCAGTACCGATTCAGCGTCATCATGAACGAGCTCTCCAACACAGATAATGTGCCATACATGGTGACACTGCTGAGTGCTATCAATGCCATCATACTAGGGAAAGAAGAGCTAAGAACAAGGACACAAATCAGAAATGAGTTTATAGGTAAGGATGCTTGTTGCACATAACTTTTGTAGAACTGGAGAACAGTTGCCAAGCAGTTTTCTTTTCAGATGTATCCATAAAGTGACTGAAGAGGACTAGGGAGAAAAACTGCAAATGTTACAGAAAGAATCCTTTCTGGGTTTGTATTATTTTTTGGTGTTTTGGTCTTTTTTCTTGTCATCAACCTAATGGTTTTTTTGTTTGTTTTTTTTAACTTTGCTGCTGTCCCATAGCTTTGATCTTCTCTGGAATCACAGCAGAACTGTACCATTTTAGTTCCTTTAATACATTTCTATAACCAACCATCTTAGGTAGCCACATTTCCATACATTGCAGCTCCTCCTAAGGGCAGATAAGGTTTCTTCACCCTGCATCTACAGTTCAGAGATACCTTTCAGCCGCTTAAAAACCAGGCTCCTAGGTACCATTGTTAAGATTCACCTCACATAAATGCACACAGCTGAGATGGTGAGCCCAGTCTCCAGTTTTCTCTGTGGGGAACAAGGGACACTTTACTGTGCTGTTCATCTGACTGATTTTAGATGTCTGATGTGAACTGAGCTGATTCATGCCACAGAAGTGCCTGTGTCCCTCAAAAACTTCAGTTCACACAGCTGCAGATGTGTATTCTGAGTCTCTTCATTTACCAGATGACCTTACTCACTTTGACAAATCCTTGTAAAGATATTTTCACATTTTGTCTTTTGAGAAAGTGTTTGTGAACATAACATTATATAAAAATCATAACAGATCAGTACTAAGTTGTCATGACTATTTTTTTTTTGTTGTTGTTGTTCTCCCAGGGCTTCAGCTGTTGGATATTTTAGACAAACTAAGGTAAGGATCATTGTTTAAATTTTCTTTTATAAATGAGATTCACAGTAATGTAGCTGTGGAAACTTAGTGCTGATCAGCCTTCAGTTGGGTGAAGTGAAGTATAACCAGATGAAGCAGTCTGTGCTTGTGTGCACCCATTACATGGAACTGGAGGCATTAAGGCAGAGTTAAGATGTGCTTGTCAACCACAGTGTCACAGGGATGGCTGTTGGTGCAGATGGCATTGACAGAGGCTCTGGGCACAGATGGAGCAAGGAATGAACCTAAAGTGATGCTGTGAGCTCACTCAGCAACTTGTTCTATTCAAAACTCCTTCACTGCCAGCGTTGGTCCCAGAAGCATTCAGCTAACACTCCACTAATACATACCTGGACATACCTGTCTTAATAGTTCCTTAATTTAAAACTGAAGGGCTGTCAGAAATACCCATGATAAATTCTAGAATGTATTATATATGAGTTGCAGTCATCCACGTAACTGGAATTGCTCCACTCAACCTCATAAAAATTAGGGAAAAGAAGCTCTTTCAATAATGCCAACTATCAAGGCTAGAGCTCCTGCACTGGGTGGTCTCAAGAGTGCAGAAAAGTTTTGGTTTAGAGTGTTTGAGGGGGTTTTAATCTATTTTTTAGTTACACAGAAGAAAAAAAAATTAAAAAGGAATGTCACTGGAATAAATTTCCCTTGCCCTGACTTAAAAAAAAAAAAAAAAAAAAAATACCAAGCAGATGGTCTAGTTTCAAGAAGGTGAAAATGTTACTTTTGTTACAGCTTGAAGATGTCCATACAAAGCATACGCTGGGCCAGGTTATGCCATGAAAAATCCCATTCAATTGTATGTGTTGACTTGTAGTAGGAGTTACATTCAGTTCAAGAAAGGATACACTGGTGGTATTTGATCCTTTGTAAATAATATAAAGGATCAAGTAATGCTTCCAACACTGAGACACAAAGAGATGAAAAGCTATTTTAAAAAAAGCAATCACCTGAAAATCAGTGAAGGGCTCTCCAGTGAAAATCAGTGCTCTGATATTGCAGAGACATAGAGGAGGAGGATCTGATTATCCAGTGTGATACATTTGAGGAGTTCAAGACAGAAGATGATGAGGAATTATTAAAGATCTGTGATGGAATCAACATGAATGATCATCATGAGGTCTTTTCATCTCTCTTCAATAAAGTAAGTAGACTCTCACTTGGGGCCTGAAGTTAACACACTTTGCTTGGAAACAACCTTGTTATGACAGAAAGATGCCCTGTCTTCCAGGTGAGCCGCTCTCCAGTCTCCATCCAGCTGCTGTCCATCCTCCAGAGCCTGCTGCACTTGGAACCATCTCATCACTCCAGCCTTCTGCTGTGGGAATCCTTGGATGCAGTGGTGAACAGAGCCCTTTTGCTTGCTAATGACAGTAAGAATGACATATCCATCCAGCCTTGCACTCTCCTCTTGTTTTCTTTTGCCCCACCCACTGGCCACAGAAGTCCTCAGATGTGCAGGAAACAATCTATAGAACTTGCTAAAACTGTGTGGGAACAAAGCTATGCCTCCTGCACACGATCAAGTGTTGATGCAAAGCCCTAGCCCTAGCCATGCAGATGCCGGTGGAGCTGGCTACATTTAGCAGTGGGCCCAGGATTCACGGTTTTGTGTTGATGATTAAGACTTGAACTTTGGGTTGTGGGAGTAAGTGGGAATTGGCCTTTGACCCTGTGGCTGGTGCTGGCTAGTCTTGCTGGCAGGCATGCTCAGAACAGTTTTTGTAAGCCAAGGCCATAGGAAGGAAACTGGAAGCTAAAAGTGCAGTTGTGTAAAAGGACACCAGGGTTGGGTTCTGTGACTCCAGATCTTCTGCTTGCTTAAGACTGAATAGCATGAACCAGCTTTTGGCCCTCACCCATTTTTCTGACCTCGATTCATTTCTCTAGTCCAAGAGAACACAGTTGAAGAAGTCATTGAGAGGCTGCTATCTATCAAGAAACATCCAAACAAGCAAAAGCAGGCTGAAAATCAGCTGACTGAGAGTGAGAATGGAGGCATCCAGACTGAGTTAGAACCATGCACACGTGCAGCTTGGAGCCCCGTGGGATCATCAAACCCCTCCAAGGCACCAACATCTCCCTCAGAGGCATCTGCTAATGAAAAGAAAATTACATCTTCTCATCTCACAGCCTGCTGTCCTTTGCAAGAGACATCTAACCCTCCACACAACACTGCTCCCGCCCCACCACCTCCACCACCTCCACCGCCACCACCTGCCATGGTAGCCTTAACCCCC
>VWZE01014237.1:82625-101653 GCA_013396675.1 Eubucco bourcierii
CACCATTGCCTAGCATGGCAGGTATACCCCCACCTCCACCCCCACTGCCTGGCATGGGTGGCATACCCCCACCTCCACCCCCACTGCCTGGCATGGGTGGCACACCTCCACCTCCACTGCCTGGCATGGGCGGCGTACCCCCACCTCCACCCCCATTACCTGGCATGGGTGGCATTCCACCCCCTCCCCCTCTCCTGCCTGGCATGGCAGGAGATCATATAGAAGCCGTAGTGGCTTCCCAGTTCAGCTGCCCTCTTGGCTTGGGAAGACCTCCTCACAAGCCAGTGAAGACACCCACGCTGAGAATGAAGAAACTGAACTGGCAGAAGCTGCCCTCCAATGTGGTGAGAGGTGGGTATTTCTGTCATAAAGTCACTGCCGTTTTAGGAGTCACCCCGGGGAGAAGGCACTGTCTTTGAGTTTGTCAAATGCAGTTGACTCCATTTAGATACAGAACACCCCTGCTTTGCATTACATCTGACTGGTAGATCTCAAATAAATACTACTAATACAATATAGTAACCATGACATTTAAACCAGTAGTTTGGAATCATTTGTTTATAACTGAAATAACTTGAAATTAAAAGAAGAGGAATTAATGGGAAGATTTTCCTAATCCACCAGTAACATGCCTTGGGCTCGAGTTCTCAGTAGGCTCTGATTTGAGTTCCCTAGACTTCTGTTCTGCAGTTCATTTATACTTGCATCTGGGTATATTAAAGTCAAGAGTAAGAGTGCAGGTAAGGATCACATCACACTTTGAGAAGGACATTGAAGGAATTGGCTGATTTGTCTCTTGATTTTGGAATTACATTTCCCTGTCCTAGTGGATCCAAAGAGAAGCACGAAATGTGAGAAGAAGCCAGAACAGGCAACGTCAGCTTTGTCCTAGACAAGCAAGATAGCCACTTCAAGGAATTTGGCATGGGTGAATTCTAAATAAGGAGTATACTTGAATGCCCATTGCACTTTCTTAAACATCTTTATAATAATAATAATTGTAAAAATTATCAAACATGCATGATACACGGTGGCTCAATTATAAAATTTGAAAGGAGGCTGTAGCCAAGTGGGGGTTGATCTCTTCTCGCAGGCAACCAGCAACAGAATGAGGGGACAGTCTCAAGTTGTGCTAGGGGAGGTGTAGGCTGGATATTAGGAGGAAGTTCTTCACAGAGAGAGTGATAATTAACATTTGTCCAAGACTAATATATCTCCTCTTATTTCATTCATCTTCTGAGAAGTGTTCCTTCTAGCAACTCGTACTGCCCCAAAAGCCAGGAGCTGTCAACTGTCCCTGTAGCCGATCTGAACTCCTTGCCTTTTTTTTCAGAAAGCCATTCAATGTGGGCTTCAGTGAGCAGCAGCAGTGAGGAAACTATAGAGCCCAATTACACAAGCATAGAGCAGCTGTTTTGCTTTCCACAACCAACCCCTAAGGAGAAAACAGCCACACCACTGAAGGCAGAACCAAAGGAGGTGAGGAGGTCCCTCTCATTCTTTTGAATAAAGATCACTGCAGACAGCTCATCTAATGTGAGATATCTTTTTTTTCTTTAATGAAGATCACATTTTTGGACTCCAAGAAAAGTCTCAATTTGAACATATTTTTGAAGCAATTTAAATGGTAAGATATGGCCAGTTTTTGTGACGGTTGTCAAAACTTTAAGCAGGTTTTGCACAGTATCTGGAAGGTTGTCATGAAATCTGTTCATGGTCTGTGTTACTGAAACATCTGAACATTCCCCAGTTTGTCCTACACTGTCTTTAAAATGCTGAGTTTAGGGGTTTAGTTGTGTTTTCACATACGACATCCCTGTATGTTTGCAAAGGCGTTACATCTCCACGTTACAGGTAAAATTGTGGCACAGAATCTTACCGTTACTTAGGCTGGGAGATACATCTGAAGGTCAAATCTCTCCTCAAAACAGGGCCAATGAAGAAGTTCAGAATTACGTTTTCTTTTAAGATCATCAGATGCCCAGAGACAGAGATCTGAGTTGCAGGATTGATCTCTGGCCCTGAGTCATTTGTCCAGGGCCAGAAACAAAATCTGAGGCAGGTCCTGGTTCTCAGTTAATCATGGGGATGTATGTTTCCTCTTGCATTATCATGCCTCTCCCTGGGGAAAGTATGGTGCACTCGCACAGATACATGTCTCAGTAGCACGTGATTGTAGAAGAGGAGTCTTTGGATAACAGTTGACTCTGCTCTTCCTCCCTGCAGCTCCAATGAAGAGGTGGCTGCCATGGTCCAGAATGGGGATCGAATGAAGTTTGATGTTGAAGTTCTGAAGCAGTTGCTGAAGCTGCTGCCTGAAAAGCATGAGGTCATGAGGAAAAATGGTACCCTTAGTTCGCAGAGATGAACATGGGGTGCAGTCCTGCAATCTTGATTCTTTATTTCTCATTAGATAGAAAACCTGAAGGCCTTCAAGGAAGAGAAATCAAAGCTAGCAAATGCAGATCAGTTTTATCTTCTGCTTCTTCAGATTCCCAGGTAAGGGCGTTTGTCATGAACTTTAGCCCAACCTTGTACTTAGTTTACCTCTGAGCAGTGTAAGTTTCTTTTTAGAAGCCTCACAGATAGACACCAGTGCATATAACTGGTGGATTCCCCTTCAACTTTAGACCCCTTATATGAATCACGGAATGTTAGCAGTTGGAAGGTACCTCTAGAGATCACTGAGTCCAACCCCCCCTGCCAAAGTAGGGTTATCTAGGGCAGGCCACACAGGAACGCATCCAAGTGGGTTTTGAAAGTCTCCAGAGAAGGAGCCTTCACAACCTCTCTGGACAGCCTCTTCCAGTGCTTCCTCACTGTTACTGCTCCAGCACCTTCTCTCTCTCAGAAGTGGCAGAAGCTGACCCAGACCCAGGGTCAGATCTGACCAAGGAGGCCTCATAACGTACTGAAAGGCAGTGCCAAATGCAGTGCCAAGACGGGGAAATCTGTGTCTCATATAGTGGTCAGTTTTCTCTTTGCTGATCCCAACACGTTGGGTGGTCCCCAAGGCAAGCAGTAGCGCCTTGCCTGCCTCCATAAACCACAGACACACGGATGCGGTTGACAGCAATACTGTGGGGTTGACAGACTTAACGGTGATGTAGGAAGAGGGCCACTGTGCTGGCCATGATCACAGTGCCTTTAAGCTTTAAATCAGTCTCTGTCCTTAGCTACCAGCTGCGCATTGAGTGTATGCTGATCTGTGAAGAGACCACTGTTGTGCTGGACATGATTCAGCCAAAAGCTGAAGCCATCCGGAGAGCCTGTGAAGGTAAATGGCCTGACCTTGTTTATGACATGGAGCTTTAAATCTTGCAAGGCTCCCCTGAAGCTCTGCAATGATACTACCCAGACACCAGAGAATTCTCCTACAGTGCATTCACTGGTTCACTACAGAATGCAGCTTTAGGTATCTCCACTGGTGGTCAAAGCCCTTAATAGGACCAAAGATCATTTTCCCTCCCTGTCAGTCATCTTTTTACGCAGCAGATGCATTCCTCTGCAACAGTTTCAACAGTGGAATGCTGGAAGGTTGTCAGCTTTTTTTAAACAGTGGAGCCGGCCTCACTACAGCTAATTCATCCAGCATTATTTGCTATGTTAAAAGACCTTCACACAGCAATTTTCTCTTCTGCCAGAAAAGCACACTCCAAACTTCTCCCAGAAAGTAATAGTGATTTAGTTTTTCTTTGCCTACAAATGGTACCAGAAATAAAAGTTTGTTATTTTAGGGTATGAATTGCTGATGCTCCAATTTAGTGAGTGATTTGAGCTGGATATATTATGCAATAGATTTTGCCTTCCTGTGGCAGAAACCTCAGGCCCCACTCTACAGAGAGAGAAGAACACTTTTCTTGGTACTGTCAAATGCCACCTGCCCTACAGAGCTGGTTTCCCCAACTCCTGCCAGGGGTTTCTCCAGCTGGCATTACAGCTTCCTACTGGGATAAATTAAAACTTGCCCAAAAGAGTCTTCCCAGCAACCAAACTGTCCTTTTGGAACTGTTCCTGCCTCAAAGCTGAGTGCTTCGAAAACTACACTACTGCAGTGCCCTGTCATAAGAGCAAGAACAGGGATTGTACTCTTCGTGGCCTGATGATCACCTCCACCATGCAAGACCAAGAACAGAATGAGCATGTCTGGTTGTAGCAGCTTGCAGATAATCACAAGGCTGTCAGAACTAGCTTCACTGCACAGATGAACAGAGTCTGCAAGATTAATATTACAGTCCAGTTCTCCTTGCTCACACCAGGGTGAACTGGGGTACTTCTAAGGAAGGCAGTGAGTTGATGGCTGTTGGTGAGGAGAACCAACCCTGGGTTATTTTCCCTTAGGATTGGGACAGAAAGAAAGAAACGTAGGTCAACAAAAACTTTTGCAACTTACAGAATGGGACCTATATAGAACCAGTTTCTCTGCAGGTTGGGCTGCTGGGCTGCAGAGCTGAAACACCAGCTTTGATTTGGTGAAATTCAGAACGCCACTTTCAGTGCAGTTTAGGAAATGTTATGGTGTATGAGAGGCTTTTGTTTAAAACTGCTTTATGTTTTTCAGATCTTCTGAGCAGTCATCGCCTGCCACTCTTCTGTCAACTGATCCTCAAAGTTGGAAACTTTCTGAACTATGTAAGGAATTATTTTGTCTTGTTCTTCGGCTATTACAGTTTGTGGGTAATCTTACTTTGGGTTGTAATTTGGATGGACACAGGAGTTACAGCTACTTGCTTTCTGTCTTGCAGGGAAGTCACACAGGTGATGCCGATGGCTTTAAAATCAGCACTTTACTCAAACTAACAGAAACCAAAGCAAACCAAACCCGCATTACGCTGCTCCACCATATTCTGGAGGTACCACTGCCAAGTCCTGGGAAATGGGGAAGAAGGGAGGAATTTTTCCCTGATGAAACATTTCTCCTACTTTACTTTCAGTTAATGCCACATGCTCATATTCATATTCTCCCTGACTGGCTGCAAAGCATCACAAGTTGAGAGTGTTTGAGTCACTTAAGCTGATGGAGGCTGCTTGTTAGTACTACTCAAGAAGGTCCTTATTTTCAGACTTGTTCTGCTTTCCCCCAGCATCTTTCCCTGCAGTGGCTGGAAATTCCTTTTTCATATTTGTTCCATCCACACCTCATCAGCTGTAAACCACAAAGCACATGGCTACAAAAACTATCCTGGCTGGTCTGTACCCATTCAGCCTTTCTACCTTTTGATGACTTCTCTCTTTTCCATTAGACATGAAAAGCTCAGGCTTTTCATACTCCTCAAGCCCCTGTGTTTTTTTCTGTACCCTCTAATGCTTTTTTTTCCTTTTTTTCTCCATACTCTGCTCTGCCGCCTTCATTCTTCAAGGTCCCTCCACTGCAGTTATATGTGTTCTATCTCTGCTTTAGTTGACAGTAGCTTCAGCAAGCACAGCCACAAAAGTAAACAATGCAGATAAGATTCAAGCCCTCCTTGGATGGGACTGGTACTGCAGGAAGTGCAAGACTGCATCAAAACACAGTCCTGCTCTTCCCACGGTCAAATAGTAGGTGTCTCAGAAGAGGGTAGAGGAACTCAGCAGCAAGTTAGCTTTGCTTTGGACTTTGATTATTTCTCAACATTCATTCCAATCAGTTTAACAGACCAGAAGCCATGCCTTTCTGCTCTGAACATGCCATCCTGTTTTGAATGCCTCTGAGAGAAGGGCAGCATCAGGATGTGGAGAAGTTGTCCTTCCCCCTCAGCTTCCACTCTCGGCTCCAGCCACACAAATAACATTTCTTTCTCTCTTCTGCTTTAGGAAGTAGAAAACAGCCACATGGACCTACTGGAACTGCCAAAGGATCTTGAATATGTTTCAAAAGCAGCAGGGTAAATTGCGTGTCACTTCCTTCAAATTAAAGATGAAAATTTATCCCATACACATCAACAGTGTACCAGAAATTAGGACACATGCAGCTGGTATAGCACATTAACAAGATGGCATCTTACTTAGTTTTCACTGAAAGATTTGGTTGATGAATGGTGAAACCCTTTTAATATATAATAGTTCTCCTACAACTGGCAACACTTAGGGCTGGAATTTGCAGATCATTCAGTTACTGCTGCCTCCCAGGCCCTTCCAAAATCCGCACTGCCTTTGTGGTAGCAGAAGCCTTTAACCAGAGAAAGTGACCAAATGATGAACTCTGAGGGTAGAGAACAACCCTTTGAATGGGTGGACTTTTTTTGGCATTCATGTACACTGAAGTTGCTGAAGTTGTAGGTAGACTTGGCAGCCTTCCCTTAAGCATGTGGAAGGAGGCTGTTGTCCCGTGAGCTTGGACTGTATAGAGACTTCAGAGCTCAGGTTTGAGTTCAGTGCAGTGGTGAGAAGCAGAAGGACAGTCAAACCACCACCTCAGACTCCTTGGTCAGTGCCAGGTGCTGGACTATCAACTAACTGGGGCGGGGTTCTGTGTGATTTCAGAATTAATCTCGATATCATCCGCACGGAGTCCAGTGCCAATTTAAAGAAGTTGCTGGAGCTGCAGCGAAAAGTTTTATCATCAAATGATGATGTGAAACAACAGTATGAGAAACCTATCCAGGTCAGTAACAGAGCTCCCTCATGTCTTCCCTATTACACAAAGAGGCAGTGCATGGTACATATGCAGCTGGAGAGGCTCATGAGAAGGTGGAAAATATGCCACGAGACATGCTCTCAGATTTGGAAAATAGGCTGCAGTGACACACAATCCACTGGTGTTGATTTGCCCAAACTTGAATACTTTTGGTGAGATCATTTTATAAGGTTCTGGCCCCAGTACTCTCTCTACTCTGTCGTGACTCTTCACTTTGGGTGAAAATGTTCTCCCTTTGTGTGGATCTGTCTCATGGTTTAACCCCAGACAGTACCATGAACCTGCTCACCCTCTCATCCCCGCTCCCAGTGGCATAGGGAGCAGAATTAGAAAAAAAGTTAAACTTGTGGGTTGAGATAATGATAATAATGATGATGATGATAATACTACTACTACTAATAATAATAATAAAACCCAAGCCCTCTCCTCTACCCACTGACCAATGCTGAAGGACTGATCCTCCTTTCACAGACAACTCTCCACAGTTTATATACTGAGCATGACATTCTATGGTATGGAATATCCCTTTATCTGGTTCGAGTCAGTTGTCCTGGCTGTGCCTCCTCCCAGCTTCTTGTGCACCTGTCCAGTGGCAGATCATGGGAAATTAAAAAACCCTTAGCTTAGGGTAAGCATTACTCAGCTACAACATCAGTATGTTATCAACATGATTCTCACACTAAGTCCAAAACAAAGCATTGTAACAGCTACGAGGAAGAAAATTAACTCTTTCCCAGCTAAAAGCAGAACAGGATGACCATAGTAAAGCCCTTCTCTTGGGATTAAGATTTGCATTGAGCTTTCCATGACTTGCTCAAACCACCCCTGTGAGCTGGCTCAGCACAGCCACCAAGAGCAAAGATCATCTGCAAATCTTAATTTCTTCCCACCTTACAAACTACTGCAATGAAAAGACAGGACCAAGAGTCCTGATCTAAGCTCTTATGATGACATCTGTTTTTGCTTTAAGTGTACTTCACTCACTGTCCTCTGGTGGATGCTTTACCGTGTGTATTAAACATGTTTCAGGATAGCATTGATGCCTCCAGGAAGCTGGAAGAAGAATTTGAAACCATTGAAAGGAAGAGAGAAGAACTTGCAAATTACCTCTGTGAAGACCCAAGCAAGTTATCCTTAGAGGACATATTTAGCACCATGAAGACCTTCAGAGATCTCTTTATTCGAGCCCTGAAGGTTGGTCTGCGCTCCCATGATACTGAGCAGCCCTAGTATGGATGCATGCTTCTGTTCTAACAGACAGATGGGCACCTGAATCCAATGAGGGAAGATGATGGTTACCTTCTCCTTCTTCAGCACTTGGCATAAGGTCACATGGTAAAGAGGTGTCTGATCCCTACTCTGCTCCATCCTCATGCAGTGGTAGTGATCCTGGCTTGGCCTAGACCCTGGTGATTTGTGATTTTGTTGCAATATTAGCTGGAAGGTCACAAAGATGCTCTGGAGTTAAGTGTATAAGTTTTAGAGGAAGTGGCTTCCTCTAAAACTTCCTACTGGGATGTGGCAGAGTCCTGGCCAAGCAAGAGAACCCTTATTCCACATGCCCATTTTGTTTATTGCACAGGATAGGGCCAGAATTTCTCATCCTTCTTTGCAACCATCTGCAGATTTTTCTCTTCATTGGCTTTTCTAGCAGACATTAGCCAACTTTCTCATGCCCCTGTTACCTCACTGCAGGAAAACAAGGACAGGAAGGAGCAAGCTGCCAAAGCAGAGAAGAGGAAGAAACAACTGGAAGAGGAAGAGGGGAAGAGACAGAAGGGAGAAAATGGAAAAGTCAGTAAGTATCTGAAAGGGCTTCCAAAAAAGAGAGATGGAGCTGATAGGAGCTCTTTGCTGATCCTGCTTTAATGGATCAGTAGTGGTAATTTATTTTTGTGGGTTTCCAAGTGACAGCTGACTGAAGATTTTAGTTGTCTTTAAGCCTCAGCTAAGAGTTCATTTTTCACAGCTGCAGCTGGGCAGAGAAGTTAATTTTAGGTTCACTGACTAAACAGAAGAAGAAAGAAAAAAAAAATGTAAACATTTCAGTTAACTTTTTCAGTTTTCAAATGTAACTTTTGAATCCCAGATCGAAGAAACAACACTTGAAATTCAACAAGGCCAAGTGTAAGGTCCTGCACCTGGGTAGGCACAATCCCAAGCACAAATCCAGGCTGGGTGGTGAATGGCTGGAGAGCAGCCCTGAGGAAAAGGACCTTGGAGTCTGGGTTGATGAAAAGCTCAACATGAGCCTGCAGTGTGCACATGCAGCCCAGACAGCAACCAAGTCCTGGGCTGCATCAAGAGCAGTGTGGCCAGCAGAGCAAGGGAGGTGATTCTGCCCCTTTACTCTGCTCTTGTCAGACCCCATCTGGAGTACTGTGTGCAGTTCTGGAGCCCTCAGCACAGGAAGGACATGGAAGTGTTGGAGCGGGTCCAGAGGAGGGCCACAAAGATGATCAGAGGGCTGGAGCAGCTCTGCTATGAGGACAGGCTGAGAGAGTTGGGGCTCTTCAGCCTGGAGAAGAAGAGGCTTAGAGGAGACCTTACAGTAGCCTTCCAGTATCTGAAGAGGGCCTGCAGGAAGGCTGGGGAGAGATTATTTACAAGGTCTTGCAACAACAGAACAAGGAGCAATGGGTTTAAACTGGCAGAGGGGAGATTTAGACTAGATGTTAGGAGGAAGTTCTTTCCAGTGAGGGTGGTGAGGTACTGGCACAGGTTGCCCAGAGAGGTTGTGGCTGTTGCCTCCCTGGAGGTGTTCAAGGCCAGGTTGGATGAGGCCTTGAGTGAGCTGTACTAGTGGGAGGTGTCCCTGCCTATGGCAGGGGATTGGAACTAGATGATCCTTGAGGTCCCTTCCAACCTTACCATTCTTACATTCTTACCATTCTATGATTTTATGATTCTATGATTGACTTCTCCCCTCTCCAAAACTCCCAGAAATTATGTAGTCTTTCATTATCACAGACTGGCATCCCAAAAATCTTGCAGATAAATTAAATCTGCCTTTCTGTGGATGAAAACAAAAGGCACAAGTTGCAAAAACTGAGAGAAAAGAAAACTGAAGATTATTTGTCCTCCATCCCCACTCCTCCCCACAGAAAGCCCTCACTGACACAGAGAGCCGGCATTTCAAGTTCATGGTACAATCAGGCACAAGTCCAGGCAGTGCTGGTGACACTGGTGCAAACTTGTAGCATCCTGACTTTGGGGTAAACCCTTTGTCTTCAGCCAGGACACACTGTTGCAGGGGCACGGAGCACAGGCTGCTCCCAGACCTGGCATCAGGGCCTTGCTTTTGCCTGGTGGTTGCTTGTCTTGGCACAGCAGTACCTTTTCCAAGCAGCAGCATTGCTGCAGAGTCTCCTACCTCATCTCATGGCCAGATGTAACACCGATCTCTTTGTGTCCCAGTTAAGAAGGGAGTGGTGAAGCAGGAGGAGGTGTGCGTCATTGATGCCCTGCTTGCTGACATAAGGAAAGGGTTCACGCTGAGAAAGACAAAGAACAGATACGAGTCGGATGCAGTTCCTAAAACCTTGCCGGAGGAGAGCACAGAGGAGAGCCATTCTGGTAAGCACAGAGATCCCTCTGAACTTGCAGCTATTCATTCCCATCTGCCTGTGACCCTCAGCCAAGCACACAAGCAAGAAGCTTTTGCACTTGTGTTTGGGGCATTTAATTTAAGGAGGCTTTGCAGCCAGTGCTGCAGAGAGCCCTGAGTTGTTGCCAGCTAGGTCTGTCCCTGCATTAGCAGTCATTTACAGCAGTATGGCTTTGCACCCATGCTGATAAACCCTCTGAGAGGCACAGCTCACAGAGGGTCAACCACAGAACCATGCTGCTGGGGCCCTGGTGTCATCCCCATCAATACAGCAGGGGCTTTGCTGTGCTGGAGCCTTGGAATTCAGTATGACTACATAGGGTATAAGGAGGAGAGGTATAGGGAAGATGGTGCTGCCTCTGCATATGCGCTTTGGGGTCAGTAACCTCTTCCAGTGGCAGAAACACCTTGGTTGATCCCTGGTGCAATGCTGCAGCAGTGGCTAATAGCATGTTTTTTGTTTAAAGGGAAGAACATTAAGGATCCACGAGCATCAGAAAAGCAGATCGACGATAAAACCAAGCAAAACAATGATGGTCATCCCTCAGAAAGCATTTCCCTCTCAACCACTGCCCTGATGGAGATGACTGGAGATGTTACAGATGCCTCAGCTTCAAACCAGTTGCTGTCTAAAGACAGAGCTAGAGGGAATTTGCCATCAGATTCCTGGACAGAAAGCTCCTCAGTAAGCTTGGAGGAAGCTGACAGGGCCATTGCCTTCTCTGCTGCTAGCATAGACACAGGGATAAAGTTCGTGAGCAGCGGTTTGGACACTTCTCTAAGAGAAAAATTCAATGAGGCCATTTCAGAAGACCAGAGCAAGGACTGCCCAGAGAGTTACAGGCTGGCACAGGAGCCAGAAACGTGGCTAAGTGAGTCTCGGATTCACCTTGGCAGTGGTCAGTTTGCTGCCGGTGATGAAGCTTATCAGGCAGAGTCAAAAGAGATGGCAAAGGAAAATGAAGACCCTGGTACAGACTCACTCTTGGACACCTCTCAAGAGAAATCCTTCTCAGAGGAGCCAGCAACTGACTCCTCTTGTTCGGCAACTCTGCCCCCAGGACAAGCTCACGCTGACAGAGAAAAGCAGAGGCCATCTGGGAAACGAAGGAAGAAGAAGAGGCACAGCAAAAGCTACTCAGGTAGCCTATTTCATATGTAGCCCTCAGGGATGACAAACTGAGGAGGCTTCCTCCTGTATTTATATATGTTCCTCCTCACTTCAAGGTCCAATGTCCCCTGCCTGTATTGCCATGCTATTTCGTGGGAGCAGTTATTTTTTTTTAAACCTTAAAGAGATTTTAAAAAGAAAAACGCAAGTATTGTTGATTCCCTTGACATTTATAAGTAGTTTATGAAGGAGTATGGATGAATCAACAATTACAAAGGCCATCTACACATATGCAGTAAAGATGGAAATATGCACATCTGTCAAGCGTGCTAAAGACAGCTACAGGGCACGGTTATGTGTGAACAAGAGCTCCATTAAACTCCAGAGCAGTGATTAAGAGCAGTTAGTACTGGGTACTTAATCAGAGATCACCCCCTCTCAACCAGTTATGAACACATAAAGGCAGCAACATCAGCATTGTCAAAGGATCATTTAGTTTTTTCTTTCCTAAGCCCTGTTGCAAAAGCACTTTGCCTACAGTGACTTGACAGCCTGTCCCAGGTGGATCTGAGTATCAGACCCTCAAGCCATCACTGCAGGGTGAGGGGAGAAAGGCGACAATTACAATGCTTCTGCAAAAGACTGTATCTGGGCAGCTGAATTAGTCCCTCATGTTGGGCCTGCCCCATTGTAGACAGCTTGGCTACTTGAAGTGTGGAGCCACACAGGTCTCTGCCTCACAGTCCAGGTCCACACCTGGTCTCAAACCTGGGAACTGCATACAAGTCCTTCAGACTCTACTGAGCTGAAGCCACACTTGAATGGTTACTCAATCCAAAATTAGATGTCACTCATAGGGGAGACATGTGGGTCTGTTAGCCTTTGAATACATGCAACAGACTGTCCAAAGACTGTTTTCTGCAAGAGGCTGGGGTCAGGGCAGGAAAGTGGTAGAAGTCTCTTTGTTTATTTTTTCTGCATCCAAGGAAGAAGGGTTTGCAAACTCACTGCTGAGATAAATGGCATGGGTTGAGCACCTACCATGGAATGACTTACCCTCTTAATGCTAGCATGCTTTGGGACTGTAGTAATTTATGTTTCTAAACATGGTACTTTCCCCTAGTTAAAAGACAAGCCACACACCAGAAGTGGTTTCCTGGAGCAGTGGTTGCCAAACTTGCTTTCTAGGACGCTGCAAGAGGAGCACCCCACACCTCCATGGTCATGCTTTCCTGATACATGAAATTAATATTTCTGGCTTAAGGGACTGTCTCTCCCTAAAAGCCCCTGGGCTCCCTAGGCATCCAGGGATGACATCTTAGGAACCTTTCTGCTACTAGACAATGTTTTCATCATAAAAAGTCCCCTGATGTTACATGTGCTTTGCCATGATCAGTTATATTTAGTGTCTCTCTTTTGTTTAAAAGCAGAGGTTGAGGCTGATACTGGAGATAATAAAACAAAAAAAGGTTGTGTGGTACAATGAGGTATGTAAACTCACAAAGTTGTTTCTATGTGAACTAACCACAGCAATGGGATTCTACAGACCTAATCAGTGTTCAGCATATCAGCTAAGCTTTTTGTCTTTGTGTCTAATCACAAATACATGTAAAATAAAACTTTTGCTCTGATTTTTACTGTCCAGGGTGTTGATCTTGCGTTGAGTGGAGTCAGTGCTGATGTCTCCTCAACACAGGGTCACAGCCCACATGTCCATCCTCTGTGTCAGCAGCAGCCAAATCTCCTTTCCCTGAAGATAATTAAAAGTAATTATTCTAACCAAGTGAATCCAGCTTCATGTGATAAACAAAATCTTTGCTTTGGTCCCATTGTTTTCTCAAAAACTGTAAAAATGCAATTTCAGTATCTACCTCCTGTGAAGAACAATTTTTTTTCTTTGCTTGCAGGTAGCACTTCCTATGGCACAATTTAAATATAAGTATCTGGAACAACGAATAAAACTGGACCTCAGGAGAACTAATTAGGGCAAGATACCAGCTCCAACTCAAAGCCAAATTCAATTCCACACAAACTAGGCTGCTGGAGCAAACAAGACACATGCATACTTCACGTGTGCATTCATGCAGCTTTTGGGGTAGAGGATGGGAAGTAGGCTATGTGGCTTTTGTCACCAATATAAATAATGCAGGCAAACTAAAATTTCTAGCGAAAGTCTGTACCAAGATCCCTGCATCCTTCACTGGTGCTGGCAACATACAATTGCCTCTCAAGAGAAAACTTACGGAGTTTCAGGATAAGACATTAATGTTCAAAACTTTGTTTTTACAGCAATTAGAAAGAAAAGCAAGAAAAAGAAAGAATCAAAACACCCACTGTACTGAAATTGCATAGTTACACGTTGTCCTTTCCATGCTGATGAACATCTCTTATGAGCCAAATCAATAATGTAAAATCTTTTTCTGTCTCATTTCCTGAAAGGAATTTATTTATTGTCCAGCATCCCAAGTGCCTGGGGCTGGGAGCTCTGCTCCTGCACAGCCTGACAGCCCTTGCCCCTAGGGTTGCTGAACAGGGAAATCTCTTCAGGATTTCCACACAGGATTGCTTTGGTTCCTGCAACTGGACCCTAATGAGAAAATGAGATATAAATTGAGTAGTTAGAGTCCTGACTACTTCTGCACTCCTCCTGGCCCTTTCCATGCTACACTGCAGGATTACATCAAGTGGAAAAGTGGACTAGCTCAGTTGGTTTAAAATCCTAAGGAAGATTTGCAGCAAGAGCAGAAAATAGTAGCAACAAGGCAGAGGTAAGAAATAAGTCAGGACCAGTAGCTGTGCTGCACAGGGAGAGCAGCTGAAACCGTGAGTTAAGTAACTTGATTTATGTATGTTTTAAGCACAGGGATTTCAGTCTGTAGGGTTAAAAAATTGCGTATTTGGTTAAAAAAAAATAAATAGAGGCAGACAGCTTTAAACTCACCTTAGAAGAGATGGGAAAGCAAAATAGAGAATGCATTGAAAAACAACACCTTTGTGAAGTGACCAAGTTAAGCAGTACATCCTTGAAATGAAGTGCTTAGCACAGCCACATTGCACTGGATCCTATCTTTATGTACTCGGATATGTTAGAGGAAACAAAAATCTGTTTGCTTCTCTTAGTCTCTAGACACAGTGCTGCCTCACTCAAATGCAGCTCAAAACCATCCCCCTTCATATGTCGGATATAGCAAGCTCCCTATCAACATTTTTTCCTAGGATGTTCCACTTTTTTTTTTTTTTTTTTTTTTCCCTTTATTGCCCCAACCTGTTGTTCCTGTCCCAGAACCAGTTCTCTTTTGCTCCAGGGTCCTTCTTTCTCTGACAGATTTGCTGGATGTGGAGGTCTCTGTGTTTCAGTGAAGCCACAGGAATCTTCTTCTTGTGCAGATTGAGCTGTAGGGACTAAAGGTCTCTAGAGGTCTTTTCCAACTCCTAACATCCTGTGATCCAGTGATTGAGACTCAATCCCCTTGTCAGTTTTTAGTACTTCTGTAACAGCAGCAGAGCAGCAAAAGACTGTTGTCATCAGCTACAGAGACCTTGCCTCACCTTGACTACATCTTGCTATGCAGCAATTTCTGTATTAATGTTGATGTCCTTTAAATGTCAGCTTGGGTGTAACCCAAGGAGTGGTATCCCACATTATCTCTGTGTTCCTGAAAGAAATGGTTAAGCCTGTTTTCCCATGGAATCAAGGCACTGGTGTTCACACTGCATTCATATTCGCGCTGATAGCATTTGAATTCATTTCCAACCAAACCTGAAAGATCTTGAATACCACCTAACAAAAACTGACAGTGAACAGAGGAGGGACAGTGTACATGCCTGGACTTAGGGAAGGAGCTCTTCGAGTCTCTTTACCTGAGGTGCTAGAGGATTGCTACAGACAAATGTTCGTATCTGTACAGCTCCTTTTTTCTCTTCCCATTCATATGTCACTTCAAAAGGTTGGAGGAAACAAGTCTTGAAAGCACAAGTCCATAAGCAACTGGGCTTGGGCAGTTTCCCTGCTTAAAATTCTACTTGAGTATACCTTAGAAAATTAAAGACCCAACCAAACCAGGAGTATAGGGCAATTCTCCAAGACCACAACCTGATGAGGAGGGAGGGAAAGGGTCAGGACTGAGACAAAGCATTGCCTGCCAGCAGCTATGACATACATATGGCATAGTGGAACGTCAGCCTCCCTATCAAAGAGACAGCAAGGCTTGAGAATCAAGGTTTTCCACAGACTCAGTATTGTCTGTGAGCAGTTCTCTTAAAGACCACAAAAACCTAATCAAGCTACTTCTCATCTTTCCATGTGGCCTTTGCCTTCACGTCTGTCATTAGAAATATTAGGCACTATTTGCTTTGGTCATGGACTGAAACAGGCTCTTAAAAGTGACAGTGTTTCACCCCATCCTTCTGATAGTCCTGTCAAACAGACTAAATTTACAAAGTAGTTTAATATATAGAAGCCTATTCCAATATGCTGCTTAAAAAACACAAGGTTTACATTGCTGGACCAAATTAGCACTCACAGAATCCTCCAGACCTCCACAGTCCAACTCCCCTGCCAAAAGAGGATCATCTAGGGTAGACCACACAGGAACGCATCCGGGCAGGGTTTGGAAGTCTCCGGAGAAGAGGACTCCACAACCTCTCTTGGCAGCCTGTTCCAGTTCTCTGCCAGGCTCACCATAAAGAAGTGTCTCCTCATGTTGAGGTAGAACCTCCTGTGTTCTAGCTTGTACCCATTGTTCCTTGTCCTATCACTGGGCACCATTACCTTCATCTTGACACCCACCCCTCAGATATAGATGTTGGTAAGATTCTTAGCATCTATAAATATCAGCTTAAGAGCAAAGTTCTCCAAAGTCTTGAACATCAGGATCAGTACTGAAGACATGAGGTTTTCATTAAGATTCAGCTTCTCCTATGAGTTATCTAAAAGTGGTTTGCCTAGTAGCACCCCAACTATTAGATACTCACACATGCTGAAACACACTGCTTTTGTTTTATAGTTGCAAATAATTTGCATTTCACCTTCCTCCTGCAGGTGTCATGGCAAGACAGAAGAAATAGCAGAGACTCAGTGAACACTCACATGTCTCTGGAGTGCTGCCAGCTTCTCAGAAGTCAGGTTCTGCATCACAAACCACCACCGTGGTCACCTCTGCCCCACAAGGATACACTGCTTCTCATCACACAGCCTTTCAGTCCCATCCCCAAGGCCCAGAAAGCATTCCCAGAGACTTCAGCCCCCATAGCCTGGGCCATGGGGACAGGGGCTGGTTCTGTGCGTTGCAGTGTGAAAGCATCAGACTTCTTTTCTGCTGTCCCAGAAGCCAAGCCTTTAAACCTGCTCTTAGGACAAACTCCTCTTGAAACAATAGTTGAGTGTGATCTAAGAAAGGACTGCAGTGTTTAACCCTCAGAGAATTTTATTTTTTTTTTAAAATAGCAGTGCCTCAACCAAATTAAGGGTATAAATTAAGCAATGGCTGTACCATCACCAGTGGAAGCATGTGAACTCCCTCTTCTCATCGCCCACTGACAGTTTATATTGGACTATATCCAAGACCTATATCAGACAAATGTATTTTTACTCTCAGTCATTTAAAGTAAAGGAAATGTGTTACAGGGGAGGGGGGAAAAAAAAAGTGGGGTTTTTTGTTTGTTTTTTTTTAAAGGTATGTATTTTAGTAAGCATATGGCCATATAAATAGTGGCTGGTTCCTACATGCTACTTGTGTGCAATTAAGTTGAAGCACTTCAGTAGGCTTGCAGTAGTCTTGTCATGTGCATGGATGCATCCATCAACTTTTGAAGGACCAGAGCCCCAGTTCCTCTTGTTAAAGCAACAGTAAGAGGTTTTCCAGAGTGCTCTATTGGACATATTTTCAGCTCATGTTTTAGTAAATCTCTGGGTTTGTATGCCATTGTCAGCTCTTTGCACTCGAAAGTCTTTGTGTTCATGCTGCAGAACATGTAGATTCATGATACTTTTGCTCTAAAACTGGCACTGTGCAGTATTGTGTTTCCAAAATTCAAAGCTTTGTTTCTCAAGTTTTGTAATAACATTGTACCATAGTTTTGTATATAAGCTGTCCATGTAAAATGATCTGTGTTTGTTGAATCTGTGGTGTGGTACTATGCTGAAACATGAATCAAGTGGAAGAGCTGGGTACATTTAAGAATTATGCCTTTATATGGTAACTCACTGTGGCTAGACTAACGTTCAGGCTAAAGCTTCTTTTGCTTTGCTTCATAGGACTTGTAATGTCCTTGTAATATTGAAAACTGCTTGGCTAAGTTAGAAGCTAAACCAAGAATTAAATCACTGGTTGGTTTTAACCAAAGCATTGCTATAAGCATATTGAGAATTGTTTATCAGAAGCAAAGATCAGCTGAGAGCAGATGCATAGGCAGTTTCTGTTCAGAAGACCCTGCAAGAGCAGTCCTGTTTCAGGTGAAATCCTATTCCTGGCTGGCAGAAGCAGGCAAAGCCTCACCCACTCTTTCCTGCAGAACCACATAACCCACCTTAGGTTTGACTTGCAGGACTGTCACTATCACATTTACAGATTTCCCCTTTATTTCCTCTTTTCCAGTCTCAGAGCACATCACCCAAACATCAGTCTTTTTTCTCTCTAGTTCAGCTTAGACCCTAGGCTAAAGAAAGATTTCAAACACGTTTTCCAAGCGGCTTTGCAACCTCCACGTTTCCAGCAAGAGCCTGCAGCCCAAGTTAGCAATGAGCAGCCTGCTGTTTTATCAATAGAAACAACGTCATTTGGACACCATGACTCACAGACAGGCTTTCTGAATGTTATGTAGGGAATCTTACCTGCTGATGCCCTGCAGGTTGTTCTCTTCTGGTGCTGTAGCAAGAGTCCACTTTTTCACCTGGATCTTTCAGCTACCCTCATTTCCACTTGAAGCAAGCAGCTCTTTTCACATAGCCAGAGGTTTTATTGCTGTGCATTCTTGCCGTGACCTTCAAGAAGAGGATGTTTGGCATTGTCTTTCCACTGCCTTCAAGAATTTATGGAGAAATAGGTTGGTTTGAACTGCTGCCGGTTCTTTGTTCCATCATCGTTGGGTAGAACTCATCTAAAAAAAAAAATCTATTAAATTACCTATTTAATCACATTCCAATAAGCAGGCTAAAGTATGGCATTTATAATTTATTACTCCAGAGCAGCTCTGCTGCCATTACAGTGATTATTTAAGAAGAACAAGGGGACAGAATCAGAGCACATTAAGAAAGATGCTCAAGAGGGATGTGCAGTTTTGTTCCATTTGTGACCTCGAAATAAATTTCAAGATCCTGAGGATTTTTCAGTAGTTACCAGAAATTATTTAGACCTTACAAAAACAATGTCACTTCAACAGGTTTGTGGTAACTTAAGTCAGCAGTGAATTTGGACCTTAAAAAATAATTCTTGTGGTGTACACAGTGACTGTACTTGGAGTTGAGTATATTAACCAGGCTGTGAACACCACAAGTTTCTAGCTGCCAAATATTCCTTAACTGCATATTCTATAATTAAGCATTGGTTATATGATAAAATGAATCTATGGAAGAAATCAGCAGAAGTCTTATTCCAAGTATTTCACATCAGAATTCAGATATGTTTATTAGGATGGATTTTCAGGGTTGGGTTGGGGGGGGGGTGGGTTTTTTTGGGGTTTTTTGGTGTTTTTTT
>VWZE01014237.1:101689-118369 GCA_013396675.1 Eubucco bourcierii
GGTGGGGGGTGGGGGGTGGTTTTTTTGGGGTTTTTTGGTGTGTTTTTTTTATTTATTTTAATACTGAAAATATTTCAAAGTTTAGAATAAAATAAGTACTTAACAAATTCCCTTTCTTTTCTGGGAATGGGAAGGGCGTATCATTCAGCAGAATTCATCCATCAAAGCCCTATATTTTCCACATAGTTTATAAAGCACATAAGTATATCATTGGTGTATATGCTTAGTAATAATTACCTATTGTTTTCTCTCAAAAAAAACCCAGATGTATAAAGGGAACTATATCTACTATATGAGAACCACCAGAGCATAGCAACACACTGTGTCTTAAGTTATGCCAGTATCACAGTATCGCCAAGGTTGGAAGAGACCTCAAATATCATCAAGTCCAACCTGATACCACAGACCTCAAGACTAGACCATGGCACCAAGTGCCACGTACAAACCCACCTTGAACACCTCCAGGGACGGTGACTCCACCACCTCCCCGGGCAGTCCATTCCAGCAGACAATGACTCTCTCAGGGAAGAACTTTCTCCTCACCTCCAGCCTAAACTTCCCCTGGCATAGCTTGAGACTGTGTCCTCTTGTTCTGGTGCTGGTTTCCTGAGAGAAGAAAGCAACCTCCTCCTGGCTACAACCACCTTTCAGGTAGTTGTAGACAGCAAGAAGGTCTCCCCTGAGCCTCCTCTTCTCCAGGCTAAACAATCCCAGCTCCCTCAGCCTCTCTTCACAGGGCTTGTGCTCAGGGCCTCTCACCAGCCTCGTTGCCCTTCTGTGGACACGCTCAAGCACCTCAATGTCCTTCTTAAATTGAGGGGCCCGAACTGGACACAGTACTGGTCAAAAACCAACTCCGTCATGAAGCACATTTTGTTTAGTCACCTCTGTGGTGTAAGACCCCCCTCCTTAACAACCTCACAATCAAGTTTTAGGCAGAACATGAAAAATATCTTTGCCACTTCTAGAAGCATGACCACAGAGGGTTAAAAATGGGGCAGTGATAGTAATGGGACATAAAAATCACTACACAGTGACAATCTTGAGAAAAACTTCATTGTCTTCAGGATTTACAATGGTAGTGCAGGTCCATAGTACAGAAAAAGGTTTCCAACTCCTTCGTGTAGAGCAGGTACTGGACCTTAAATACCAGTGGAGGATTTGACCACTGCAAAGTAATCAGCATATTCAGCACTAAGAGGAAGTCACTCAGCCAAGGTGTGCTAGCACATTAGGGATTCTCTCTGCTGTGGCATGAATAAGTCTTGCACGATCTCTTGACAATTTACACAGAGTCAAGTGTCAGTAAGAATTAGCAGGAGCTCTGCTTTCCCTGAATGAAGACTTTAAGCAGACTCAGCTTACATCACTCAAAGTCAGAAAACAAGAATCACTATGTGACAGTCAGCTGCTATCAAGTCATTTTAGATACACTCCCAGCCCGTCAAAGTAGGTTTTCCCTAGGATGAGCAATCTTTGCTGATGACACCTGCATCATGGTTATGGTTGGTTTGCCCTGATGTGGGGACGCAGAACCAGATGTGCTTGTTAGCAGCTTCATACAACATAATCTTCAGTGAGTTTAGTCACTATTTGGCAACAATTAATTATCAAATCTGTCGGTCAGAATAGATGGGGAAAGTTAGAGTTGCCACAGAAGAGAAAGGGTTTGCCCAAAGAAGAAGAGGCAGCACAGTCAAAAAGAGCAACAAGAGAGGTGATTCTTCCCCTCTGCTCTGCTCTCATGAGACCCCATCTGAAGTCCTGTGTCCAATTCTGGTGTCCCCAGCATAAGAACAACATGGAACTGCTGCAGCAAGTCCAAAGGAGGGCCATGAAGAGGATGAGAGGGCTGAAGCACCTCCCCTGTGGAGCCAGGGTGCAAGAGTTGAGGATGATCAGCCTGGAGTGAAAAAGGTTCCAGGGAAACTTTATAGCAGACTCCCAGTACCTGAAGGGGGCCTGCAAGAAAGCCGGAAATGAACTTATTTTATAAGGACTTGTAGTGATAAAATGAGAGAGAATGAATTGAAGCTTGAGGAGGGTAGACTTAGAGTAGATATTAGGAAGAAATTCTTTACAGTGAGGATAATAAGACTCTGGAATAGCTTGTTCAGGGAGGTCAGGGATGCTCTCTCTATGGAGGTGCTCAAGGCCAGGTTGGACGAGATCTTAAGCAGCCTGGTCTGGTGGGAAGTGTCCCTGCCCCAGCAGCGGGCTGGAACTATATGATCTTTAGATTGGAAGGTGCCTTCCAATCTAAATCATTCTGTTAATCTAGAATGTCTGCTGCCGTAGCCCTTCAAACCCACAACGCAGTTTTGCAATTTCCAGGAGTGACCCACTGAGGCCAACAGACTTTCTATACAGTTTGCTATGTTTCGTAACCTCAATTCTTTAAGGTTTTCACAGTCCAACTGATCTCATCTATGTAGTGGTGATAGTCCTATGAAGGGGAACATGGACAAGATCATTTCCAGAGTCTCTCCCAATGAACATTTCCATGATTCTCTGTTTATCAAGAACCAAATACAAGAGAAGCAGAGGAGTTCAGGAGAGATAGGAGTAGCAGAAGTCCAGAAACCTGTTCAGGTCCATAAATTTATCCTCTTTGGTCAATCAAGCGTCACATACTCAGAAATACTGCATCACAGCAGTCTAAAAACCCATCCTGTATCACAGACAAATGGCTTGCTTTTGTAACAGTTCCTCAGTTGGAGGCGTCCCAGGGACAACAGGAGGACAGAAGGGTTTTTTCACCATCTAGGTACTTTCAACTGCTATAATTTGCTTGTAGAGGTCTAGAGGGCAGAGGAGAGATTCCGAACTCTACAGGACATGTTCTGTGGAACATACAGCTGCCTGCAGAGGTCTGGGTACAGACCAGAGCATAATTACATGCAGTTCAAATGGCAGGAAACATGGCAAACTCTCCAAACTATGGCCCATCTCAAACCTAGCAAAAATCCAAGGATTAAAGCTATTATATCATGCCACTAATCCCTTCATATATAAAAGTCTCATTTAAAGTAACTTCAGAAACTGCAGAAATTTTGAAATGTTCATCCCTACTCTCTAGGGAGCCCTCAGTCTTACAACTCACCTTCTATTTTCAGAGCTCGTCCCCATACACTACATATACCTTTGCATCATTCCATGGTTGAACTGCCTCGCTAATCTGCCACAGGGCACAAAGACCACCAAAAGGGTCTTAGCTGCAGTCTTCCCCAACATCTGCCACCCACAGTGCTGCAAATCCATTCCCACCAGCTGCTAGAAAGTGCAGGCAGTTAGAGGGCTCTTTAGAATTTTTCCATTTTCAATCCTTAGAGGCCTTTACCATTAGCTTCAACACCAGAACCGATCCCACAGGCATTAAGCACATAGGCTTCACAGTAACATTCCAGCCAGCAGCAGAGGCAATTGCAGAGTTAAATGTGAGCACTTAGTTTCCAACTGCTTCCAGCTTCTTGACAAAAGAAAATGGAGCCATAGCAGTAGCTGAGTCGAAAAAGGGAGAGATAGATCACAAAGGCTAAATAGGTTTTTGGCTGCTGGAGCACTGAAATAGTGGGGACCTGGCCTGCTGGGATCACTCATTTCCTGCCACCGGCTTCCTGAGTGGCTGTGGGCAAGCCATTTCCCTGCGCCTCAGTTTCCATCTGTGAAAGGGATGCAGTGGTACCCTTTGAAAAACTGGCAACTGCTGATGAAAAACACCACAAAAGAAATACTATTAGCAATAAGGAAAAAAAAATTCCCCCTTTCTGACATCATAACATGTTTGTAGCCCTATTACAATCAAAACAAAGGGAAGAGGAATCTAAAAAAGAACTACTGTACCCATGAAACCTCTTTGAACCTACATTTCAGAAACCTTTGGAAACCTCTAGAAATCTATCCAAAAGGAAGATGATGGCCCTTACAGCAACAAGATTGTTTGTGCAGGAAAGGATTTTCTCCTCCTTCTTATGCTTATCCTTGTAAGCACAGTATCACAGTATCACCAAGGTTGGAAGAGACCTCAAAAATCATCAAGTCTAACCCATTACTACAGACCTCCAAACTAGACCATGGCACCACACATCCAAACCCGCCTTGAACACCTCCAGGGGCAGTGACTGCATCACCTCTCTGGGCAGCCCATTCCAGTAGCCAATGCCTCTCTCAGTGAAGAACTTTCTCCTCACCTCGAGCCTAAACTTCCCCTGGCATAGCTTTAGCAGGTCAGTAAGCAGATGGAAAAGAAAGCCTGTGTTGCAGCAGTCCTCAAACATCAGCTGCTCTTCCAATAAAACAAAAGGTAGTGAAGTACTGAAGCAGCTTCGCAGTTAATTACAAGTTAATTGATTTCAACTGGATCATCAGAGTTGGGCTGGTGTATTGAGTCAGTCTCTGTTATCTGCCCTGCCTAATAGTGTCAGCCAATTACCCAGCTGTTGGAGCTCTCTGCAATTTGCTTGTCCTCGGCTAGTTGCACTGAGATGTGTGTGTTTATATGTAGATATTTATTTTTGCACTTTCTAAGGAGACATTTCTTGCAGAGATTTCCTTTTTTTTTTTTTAATATACCCACAAGCTCATTTGAACACTATCAGTAATGTAAGTTAGAGCTGCCTCGAAGTTATACCAAAGCTTTAATCTTCCTAACAGCATGGATTTCTCCATGTAGTCTCAAAAGTATAATCTTCAGAGGTACACTATTATAAGCTTATTTATCATCCAAAGCATATTAGCTGTTTCATGTGTAGTATTCCTTATTAGAATTTCTAAAAACAACTTTCCTTTACATAAACCCTGTAGCTATTTAGATGAGCACTCTGATTAAAAAGAAATGAGCTTTCTAATTAATAGTCTTTTACTGATTCCTCCAATGGCTTAATTAAAATAAACAAGTGGCAGAATTTTAACATTATTATTTCTAATGAGTTTTGTTGTTTTGTTGGGTTTTTTTTTCTTTTAATCAGCTTGTTTTACTCCTAATATTTCTAACAGAAAGTGGTTTATTTCTCATTAGGGTCTTTCATAGTGCTGAATCCCTCACTTGTCCTGCTAGGGTAATTACAGACATCTGTACAAGTTTAGCTGTGAAGTCCTAAAGGGGATATATTAAGTTGTTTACATAAATTAAATATAAGCCTATTTTACCTTTGGGAAAAATGTTAGTGTTTATTTGTGGGGGAAAAAAATAAATAAATTATGGAAACCAGAAAAATTAATTCAAGTAAACAATACATACAGTTAATATTTTTCTATTACAGGCTTTTGGCTTTGCCATTTAACTGTTTCCATTTTATGTGTAAATCAAGTACTATCTTCTGGCTGAATTTAACATTTAATGGTATTAATGTAAGTCATTCTTACTGAATTAAGCTTTTAAAAAAGCACAAATTAAAAGTTTTATTGCTTTCTTTTGTCTTGAATCCACTGGTTCACAATTTTACTGAGGCTGTTTTAAGAGCTGGACACTCTCATTAGCTTTAACTTCTAGGTTTCCAAGACAAACTGCTCTTGTCCTGCACTATACACAAAAAAATCACAGTATCACCAAGGTTGGAAGAGACCTCAAAGATCATCAAGTCCAACCCAAAATAAAAGTGGCCCTCTAGTTATATCCCACTACAGCTGCTGATGTTGCTAATGTGTGTTGTGTGTGTGTGACTTGTGCAAGGGCTGAGATGGCAGAGGTCCTTTTTACTGTATGTATACTGTCTCTAAAGAGGCTACACCTCCTGTGTGGAGCATCATTTGCTCACTTCTTCCCATTTAACGCGTCATTTTTCTACTGCTGTTGATGGTCATTGCTATAGAAGCTAGTTAAAGAGAAAAATCAACGTGCAACTACAGGTAATGAGCTTCAGTGTCCCAGGCTACTATTCATCCTATTCAGAGATAACAGTCTTTGCAAAAGAAAGGTTCACTCAGGTAACAAACAAAAGCAAGTCTTGACCCTGCAAGTGCTCTACTAACTTTGGCAGGTCCACTCCCATGTTTAAAACTGATCATACACACAAAATGGGAATTTGAAAGGTAAAGTATGACAAATCTCACTCATTTTAATGCTTACCAGTCATTTCCTGTGTAGTCACAGGTCCCTAAGCAGCTGAGCCTGAGTCCTCCTCAGCTGTAACTTGTTTAATTTATGAGGCTGATTTGAGAGTTCCTCTCAAAATCTCCACCCTTTGGCCCACAAGGTAAGCTGTGGTAACACGGTTTCCCAGGAACAACTGTTTGTGTCCCTGCTGTTTGAGAAACTTCTTCTGTCTGTTGCAACTTCTATAGGAGGCAATCATTTATCCTTCAAAGGAAAAATCTCACTGAATGACTGAACATCAATGGAAAAAAGCAATCAGGTAGATTTACTCTGCTGATAGCCATAGCTTCTCCTTTCTTTATCAGCCAGAAGGATCAAAAGAAGTCATAAAGAAGCTTCATGGTTAGTAGCATTGTTTTGCTCCTGACTCAGGCAGCTGAAGCCACCCTGAAAGATTACTTATGAAGCTGATAGAAATATTTCTGCTGTTTACCTTAACAGGAAGGTCACTTTTTCTGATCCTTTCTGGGGAGTTGTGGGAGCCAGCAGTTGTGAGGAACGTTGTTGATCAACGCATCTTCTCATTGTCTTGTAGAGGAGGAAAGTGGGACCAAGGCAAGCCATGGAGAATCCACTGTCAGGCACGGTGCCCAACTCACCACAGAACAGACAATCTGTTCAAAAGCTGAGCAAATGCATCCAAGGTAGTACAGACTTGGAAGAAGAGAATCCCAGTGCAGATCTCACCATTTCTCCAACAACTGACCTTTCCAGGAAGCTGCAACAATCTTCAGGGAACATGTCACCTTCCCAGAAGGATGTTTCTTCAACCTCTCAAGGACAGTCTGTCATGTTAGCTCAGCCACAACTGCTGCCAGCCCCTCCACCCTTACCCCCTAGGTGTCCGGTGCCTCCTCCTCCTCCACCCCTTCCTATGCCTGGCATAAGTGCCCCATCACTCCCCTCTCCCCAGCCATGCAGTAATCCTGAGTGTAATCATCTTACTTGTGGATGTGGGGGGCAGGGTCACCCTCAGAAGAAACCAACATTGAGGATGAAGATGTTTCAGTGGCAGAAGATCCCCTCTGATGTGGTGAGACGTACGTGCTTGTTTGTAGCAATAGGCTGATTGGTTCATTTACTCTGTATCCAAATAAAAATAATGATGGGTGGGGGTGTTTTAGGTCTTGACTCAATAAATCAGGTCACACAGATGGTCTCCTGGCTTGTTCTTAGTCCTGGGGGGAAAAAAAATAGTTATCACAAATAGATGTGGAAAGCCAATCTTTCATCAGTAATGGAGAAAACAGTAGCTTAGGAAAAGCACTGAATAGAGGCTCTGTGGCTGCTAAAATCACCTTAACCACTCAGTTTTAGTTTTTGACTTGTTAAAGTGATGCTTTGAGTCTGCACTAATTGAGGTTTGCAAAATGCTCCGAGTGGAAAGATCCGCTACGTGTTTGTGCTCTGTGGTTGTTCCTAAGGAACTCCTGGTATGTCACTGGCAAATGTCTTCTCAGCTGAAGGGTTGGGTTGGGGTTTTTTTTTGTTTGGTTTAGTTGGGTTTTTTTAGTGCACAGCTAGAAGGTGCATTAGCCAAGATCTGAGGCTGAAAAATCATGTCAATAGGGCTGGGGAACATGCAACTTCAGGGTTGGATGTAGCCTCCAATTTAATTTCATATTGATCGCAGCCATGTGATTTGTGGGTTTTTTCCTACACATCAAGGTGTGTAGCTAACGCACATGGTCTGGCAAAGGGGTTTGCAAGGCCTGCTCAACCTTCAGCAACGAGGCTATGAACATGTTTTCAGTTTTGCTGTAGCTTTCAGTATTTGTTTCATCTAAAGAAGACCTCATAGTTGTTCTCTTTCGTGTTTATTACCAAGGAGGAGGACATTAAGGGACAAGAACTTGCTGCTATGATAAAATACATACACAGAGCCTGCTTTCTTTGGCAGAAATAGAAATTTGGATTCACCTCCAATGACTTCTGTGCCACCATGGTTATCTGCCCTAAAGAGAAAGGAGGTGAAATTCTTTGACAGAGATTTCGGTGTTCATGTTTTCAGTGTTCATGTTTTGAAGGTCCATGTGCTATTTAGATAGCTCCTGATGATTCTAGTAATAATGCTGGGCTTGAGAATCTTTACCTTTTGCAAGGAGAGATGTTTGTCTAATTAGAGACAACATCCCCTGTGTGGATACTGCAGTTCTGTGATGTTTAACTAGTTGGCAGTAGCAAAAAGAATTTGGAGCATCCCATTTTAAGTTCACCTGCTGCTTTCAGTTCAGCCAGTCAAATACAGCAGTTTGACAGGTTTCATTTGCCTTAAAAACCTTTGGGATGTTGCCTGTGGGAGCTGCCACTTTTAAATGATTAACTCTTGTCCAGGACTAATGAGCATTGTATTTCAGCCACCTTCCAAAGTGTTCTCTGTTCCACAGATCACACCACCTTGAAACTTCTCCTCTACCTCTGTGGTCCATTTATTCTCTTCCAGAAGGTCACTCCATATGGACCGTGCTGCCAAGCAGCAGCAAGGAGCTTGTAGAACCTGACTACAGAAGCCTGGAGCAGCTTTTCTCTGTCCCACCAACAGCACAAAAGGAGAAAACAAGGCCAGAAATAAAGCAAGCAAAAGAGGTACTTGGATTGCTTGGTTTTTGTAGAGCCTGGCAAAATTCTTGGAAGTGAAAAGCTCATTCTCTGTTTGTTGTCAATCATTTAGAATAAGAAAGCTTTAAATATGTTCATAATCATTGCCTAAGATTGACTAAAAAAAAAAACAAAACCAAAAAACCCAAACAACCCAACAAACAGAAAATGCCCAAAAAATTCCAAGGACAGGAAAGGATTAGAATTAGACTTTGCTGAGGGACAGCTTTTCATCTGAGAGAGGAAGACATGGGAATTTCAATATTAAGTCTTATAAATTGGAATATTCTACATGTTTCAATTCCCTTTGCTATGTCTTTGCCTCTTTCTCTTTCTGAAATAGCTCTAATGGCCTCTGCTGTTACAAATTGCTCTGATTTGATCAACAAAGTTTGTTGACAATATTATAAGAAAAAATGGCGAATGTCACCCAACAAACAAAACTCTAAAATTTCTGTTAAAAACAAGGTCAGTGCATTTCTAACTCACTGTTTTTCTCTTTTCACAGATCACATTCATAGGTCCAAAGAAAAGCCTTCTTCTGAGTATATTTCTGAAACAGTTTAAGTGGTAAGATTTGGATAGTATCGTCTGAATGACTTATTTGATGTGTCTATGTGTTTATTCATAAATACTTCAAAATCACTCTCCTTAACAGAGAGTCAACTTTTTACCCTTTAAAAAAAAAAAAAAAAGTGAGATGTGGCAGTCTCTTTCCAGACAGTTAATACCACACTTCAAACTGATATTAACCCTAAAATAGTCACTAACATCTCAAGAGACCATACACAGAAATAAGAGCAAAATAATGTGAAAACATGATTTTCTTTGGTATTAACATAAATATCAACTGCTAGCAGGCACCACTAGTGGAGATTCCCAAATGTAAGTTTCAAGTTACTGAATTGATTTTAAGAGACATCTCCAGGGAATCAGATCTAAAATCATACGTAGTTTTTATTTGCAATTTTTCTATAAGTGGGAAACAGTTCCCACAATTAAAAAAGTGGGAAATTACTGGGAAAAGTAATAAAACTTTTAAAAAATGAATCTGTACTAGTTTTTGGCAAAATATCTTTACCTGAAGATAGTGAAACTACTGCAGAATGAACATGTTCTGCTCTCTGCCCTTTGCACGGCCTACATTATGAAAGCTTCAAGAAGAAACTCAGCCTAGAAATTCCTCTGTGTTAAGAATAAGTCAGAAAGATATTTTGTACATATATAATTTTATTCTTTTACCATTGCAAACTCCTTCAAATTGGGAAGAGCTATGCATAGCCTAATGCAGTTGCTATTTCCTTTCTCTGCACAACTGCCTGGGCAGTGGTTAAGTTCTGAGAGCAGCTAGTGACCGTGGGATCAAAGGATTCAGCTCTGCGTGAGCTGATGAGGGATGAAGCTGCTCTGCAGCTGGATGCTGCTTCTAACAGTGCTGGTGGCTGCAGGAAGCTGAGCTTTCCAGAGCCCAAAGCAGAGCATTCTGGACTCATTTCAAAGACATGTCATCTGCCAAAGTTTCAGGGAAAGGATTTTGGGTAACACCTTCTGGGATCTTTATAAATACTTCTTAGCAGGAGGAAAGCCTTGGCTCTCAGAGGTTTCAGCCTTGGGTTTCCTGCAAGCATTGGAGAAATTCAAAGTAAATCTCTTCTCAGTGATGCTGGACACCCACAGTAAAAGAAGACCCTTCAGAATTTGTTGCATAATGATGAACAAAACCCAGAAAGCACACCTAGATTATGAGGAATAGCTCTTTAAGCTTAAAAAAATCCTTTATGTTTTCATTTCTCTGCTGTACTTCTAAGGACTGAGATTCAAAATCTAATGAGAGGCAAGTATTTACTATACTTTATTACTTCATTCGCTACTAGCCTCCCAGTATCTGAAGGAGGCCTACAGGAAGACTGGGGAGGGACTATTGACAAGGTCTGTCAATGACAGGATGAGGGGTAGTGGGTTTAAACTGGCAGAGGGAAGATTTAGACTAGATGCCAGGAGGAAGTTCTTTACGGTGAGGGTGGTGAGGCACTGGAACAGGTTGCCCAGGGAGGTTGTGGCTGCTCCCTCCCTGGAGGTGTTCAAGGCCAGGTTGGAGGAGGCCTTGAGTGACCTGTACTAGTGGGAGGTGTCCCTGCCTCTGGCAGGGGCTTGGAACTAGATGATCCTTGAGGTCCCTTCCAACCTTACCATTCTATGATACTACAGCACTAGGTGAGAGATTGAGATTCCTTCTGTTTGTTGCTAGTCCTCTCTAAGCCATTGCTTCACAGCACCTCTCTCTTTCCTACAGTTCTAATGAAGAGGTTGCTGCCATGATTCAGAAAGGGGATAGCTCCAAGCTGGATGCTGAAGTATTGAAGCAGCTACTTAAACTACTGCCTGAAGACCATGAGGTATGTATTAAGTGTGCTATATGGATGGAGTTCAACGTGTTTTGTGCTTGAAACACTTTTCTTGCTAAAGCAAGAAATACAACCCTATGCCACATTACCTCAAACATTATCTCAGTCAATGACCTTTTGAGGTCGAGTGGTGAGAAGTCCACCCCAACAATGGTCTGGACATTAGGAGGCCCAACAGAGATGTAGACCAACTGCCACTCTCTATTCCCATTACTTTAATTAAACGGGTGAAATACAATAGCAATTGTGCACTTAGGTGAATAAAGAGCCTTTCTGAGCAGATTTCAGTGAGGAGAAATAGAAAAGATCTGTCTGGGCTTCTAGATACTATAGCTTGCTGAAGCCCTGCCCATGAATCAGGGATTCATCCTACAAAACGAATACAAATGCAGATGACTTCCCAGTCAAAACAAAACCTAAACAGCTGTCCTTGCAAAGTAGTTCACATATGGAATTTATTATTCATCTGCCTCACTCCCATTGCCTGTAAACGCCACAAGTTCAGGTATATGCTGTAGGAAGCAATGGGCACCAGAAATGTGTTTTGTTCTCTACTAGATAAAGAGCCTGAAATCTTGCAAACAAGACAAATCAGAACTAGCAAATGTAGATCAGTTTTATCTCCATCTCTTGGAAATTCCCAGGTAAGCAAATTTTGCCTTGTGTTTCAATTTATGAGTGGTTCTTATAAGAATGATACATAAGAATTAGGGCCTCTGTTTCCTGTGGTAAAGGGATGTTCTTTATATTCTGCCTTCAGGATAAATCATCTGACTGTTATTTGTAGAGCCGGTTTGAGAAACTTCCTTCTCAAAGGCCAAACAGGCTTTCAGACACCTTTGGCAAACCACAGTTAATTTCACCTTGGTATTAAGAAGTTAGTAAGAAAACTCATAACCATTGTTTAACTATTAGCTGCACAGATTGAAGTTGAAGACTTAATCCTGCCACTAGGCTGCTGATTCATTCCATCCTGCTTCATAGATTCCAGTTTACCAGAGCAAACAAACCCGTGAGTGAATCACATCAATGCCTGTGCTTTCACCACCTCCCTCATTTTTACCACAGAGGGAGAAATCTTTATGCTGTTCACAAAAACATGGTGATATGCCATAATTCATAGGAATAATCCTTCAGAAATCCTGTAAGTTGTCATGTCACAACCAAAGACACTTTTTTTTTTAAGCTCTTGAAAACGTGGGGTTTCATTTTCTCACACTTACAGCTGGCTTTAAGAGTACTTTAGAAAATGTTTTTATGGCTCTTCCACAACATTAATCCATGATGAGGCATAAATATCACTAAAGGACGTTGCTGCAAAAATACTTTTAATTTTGCTTTGAGAAGTTAAAAGGAAAAAACAAAATCCCTGGCTAGAACTGCCCAGGAATTGTCAAAAATTATGGCCTCATTATGCTAGGAAGTCACTGCCAGATGTTAGTGCAATGTTGCTTTGTGAAAGAGGAGACAGTAATTGTTTCTAGAACGTCTTTGGAAATATCTAAGTGATTCATTTATAACCCAGTTCTTGTGTCAAAGCATTAAAGGGAATATAACAATGCTGGTACTAAGCTTTGCCTAAAATGGGCGATTCTCTTGCTGAGCACAAGACAGTTAATCAGGCCTGTGGACTTTGTTTTTGTGGTGTTTGGGGTTTTTCCACTGTCTTTTAGCTACAAGTTGCGAATCGAATGTATGCTGATTTGTGAGGAAACAAAAATTCTCCTGGAGTGTCTGTGGCCAAAAGCACAAACCATCAGGACAGCCTGTGAAAGTAAGTCCATCACTGCTGTGCCTATGGTCAGGTTCATTTAAAGGAAGCCTCTCTTACACTTGAATAGCACCTGGACTAGCATATGCCATAATCTAGTAAAAATAATTAAAACCAAACAAAGAAAACACGCAAACCAAAGCCACAAAAAACCAAAACCTTTTAATTGCTGAGTATGTAACAAATGTCAAAATGATTCTGCAGCTGACTTCTTCTAGAATTCATTCTGCAGTATAGCAGTTCATGTTGTCCTGCTCTGAACTGGAGCCTTTGTTGACATGAATAACACAAGCCTCTCTCCTTATCAGTAGCTCTGCAGAAAAGAAGGAAATTTCCTTTATTGTCAGTGCCAGATTCTGTTTGAATATAGGTTAAATTTTTGTCACCCCCATCTCCCCTCCATCCCATTTCTGTTCTAGTTCTGCCAAAAACTTTATTCTTAACCCAGAATCTCCTGCTCCCCATCTTCCCTCCACCCCATTTCTGTTCTAGTTCTGCCAAAAACTTTATTCTCAGCCCAGATTCTCCTTCTAAAATGCACAGTTTCTGCTTATCACTCTCATCAAGGATGACAGTGAGGCAGAAAACCCTTTGTTTTTCTTAACCTAGAATAACGTGTAGGGGGGGGCTACAGAATTTTGCAACTTTATACACTTTCCCACATGGAATTCTCCTCAATAGGTAGCTGCAGAGATGACACGTCTGTTCTCCAAACTCGATAGTAAAGCTAATTTTTCATCTGCTTGTAGAGAAGAGACCACAAAAGAAGTTTGCCCACTCTACTTTCATTCAGATAGGTTTTTTTTGTACTGGTGTATTTCCAAATCTGTAACAATAGCTTCACATAATCTTGGATGAGAACTTTGTTACCCTCACTGTCAAACGTAAGGAAAATTTTTTTCTCAGATAATTTTAGTGTCTTGAAAATGCTCTCTCCCTTTATTCTTCAGCACTTCTCACTAGCCACCGACTACCAGTTTTCTGCCAACTGATTCTTAAAGTGGGAAACTTTCTTAACTATGTAAGTAAACTGATTAATTGTTTTATTTCTAAAGATAACAGAAAGTACAAATTCGAGACTTGGAAACTGAAGGCAGGAACTTTTTTCTTTATCTTCTAGGGGCATCAAAATGGAAATGCTGTGGGTTTTAAAATCAGTGCCTTACTCAGGCTAACAGACACAAAAGCGAACCAAAGCCATATGACTCTCCTTCATCATATTTTGGAGGTATGATAAAACCAAAATTATTCCTGTATGCATTATTCTCAGGTATTGTTTTCCCAGAAACTATGGGGCTTTGACCTCAGTAGCATCCCACCATAGGTATCTGGAGGATAAGCCTCTGTGCCTGAAATAAGATGAAAACTTCCCCCTCACTCTCTGATAGGATCAGATCCATATGCAGCAATGTTTAGAGAGCTAACACTGTTTCTTTTCTCAACTTTGCTTAATACTTCTGCTTGCTGTTTTCTTCCTCTTCTTCTGCCCTAACTGTTCTCTTGTGTTGATGTCTCTTTAAAATGCATCTGTCAAAAGAAATTAATTTTCATGAGGTTGTGGAGTCTCTGTCTCTGGAGAATTTCAAGTACTGTCTGGATGCATTCCTGTGACCTGCACTAGATTATGGTCCTGCTCTGGCAAAGGGGTTGGACTCTATGATCTCTGGAGCTCCCTTCCAACCTCCTAACATCCTGTGATATGAACACAAAATCTGGGGTCAGCTCACACACTATGGCACCACATGGGATACAAGCCTGAACAGTTAAAGGAGATTTTGGTTTCTTCTCAATTCCCTGTGGGTATAACTTGAGAAAAACAATGAGTGAGATTAAATTTACTCCTATGCTTGTAAGAATGTAGTGTTCATTTTTTGTCTTGCTGTTGTCTGAATGAAAGACTTTCATACTCTTTGACTGACTCTGCAAGGTAACCATTTTTCACTTCAATTTTAGGAGGTTGAAAAAAACCACACAGACCTGCTGCAGCTTCCCAGAGATCTTGACTTTGTTTCCAAGGCAGCAGGGTAGGACATCATTGTTTGTTCTTTCTCATGTATGAATTATCAAACTCTTTGAAGTCAATGAGCTGAGTCATTTTATGGCAGTGTAATAAGGTCACAGGACTTCTCTGCTGTGGGAGAGAGAGGTTCTCATCCAACACCAAGCAGTGTTGATAGTCTAAATCAACCAAGTTAAGAATTTTTATATAGAGCTCTGTGTGATTTTTCTTTTTGGACAACCCAGTACTAACCCAGTACTACCTTAGAAGTGAAACTACATAAATGGAGAACTTTCTCATTTTCAAGAACTGAATTGTCCTTCCCTGAAATACTCATGTGCAAGCCCGTTGGGAGTTACATGCACCAGATTGGTGTAAAAGAGAGAACAAGTAGCATGACTTACTAGAAATTTGGGGACCTCAGAAGCCCCCAAGTACTCCTGTTAGGAGTCTCCAAGCATATTAGAGACCTGTATTGAGTATCAGTACAGGTCTCTAATGTATGTGAGCACTGCAGACTTTCCTCCATGTGCCTGAAAGCTATATGAGTCTAATGCCAGCTTGTTCCACTCAGCTGAGGACCACCACATGGAGATATGTTAAATTGCACTATTTGGAATCCACATTTATAGTATCCAGATTAACGTTTTTCAATCCTGTTATCAATTCATAGGAACCCTGCAGTAGTTTGCATTTTCTTGTAACTGGAAGAAGCAGTAACTTTTAAATCTGGAGATGGATTAACATTTGTTAAGTAGCTGCTAAATAATTTTGAAAGTATTTCTATTTAGTCACACAACTGAAAATATTATGGCATTTGTGAATTATCTGTGCAGAATTTAAGTGGGATGTTGTTTTAAAAGCATTAATTTCTGTTAGAGTGGTGTCATAATAGGAATACTTGCATTGTCTGAACTTAAATCTCACTACAGAATATTAAAAATCTGGGTTTTTTTTAAAAAGTAATTGCTTTCTAGTTTAGTCAAACTCTTAAACATACTAAATTGAATTGCTAATCAACCTGTAGAGGATTGTTTACAATGCATATCCTGCAAGGAACTCTAAAGCTACTCACATCTGGATGCACCATGAAACACCAATTCAGGTTTTGCCAATTTACTTAGTTCTTGTCTGGCTCATGGAGTAGATCAACATAATAGAAGATGCTATGTAGCATGTTTGGGTCTCCACATGAGATAAATGAACTCTGAGAACAGATAGAATTTTGGACTGTAAATAGACCAGGGAAAACAGGCAAGGAGGAAAGAGAACCAGCAAAGCAAGGAGAGCATTGAAACAAGGGAGATGAGTGTATGAGATATATAGATAAAACTAGGTTGGAACTGGGGTTTTCTGTTTGATTGATTTGGGTTGGGTTTGGGTTTTTTTGTTGTTGCTGTTCTTTGGGGTTTTTTTATATTTCAATGGTGAGGTTCTTCCATAGTCTGTCCGTGGAGGTAGTGATGGCAAAACCACAGATTCTTTCTTAGATGAGTGTTTAAGCACATAGGGAAGCATTTATATAGAGAACTGACCACAAAAGCAGGGTCTGGGTTGGATGACTAATTCTGTGTTCACTTGCAGAGAGAATAGCATTTATAATAATCTTTTAACTTACTGAAAACAAAATCCTGGGCAGGCTGGAGAGGTGGGCCCAGGCCAGTCTCATGAGATTAAACAAGGCCAAGTGTAAGGTCCTGCACCTGGGTAGGCACAATCCCAAGCACAACTCCAGGCTGGGTGGGGAACGGCTGGAGAGCAGCCCTGAGGAAAAGGACCTTGGAGTCTGGGTTGATGAAAAGCTCAACATGAG
>VWZE01014237.1:118591-130194 GCA_013396675.1 Eubucco bourcierii
GACAGGACAAGAGGCAATGGGTTTAATCTGGCAGAGGGGAGATTTAGACTGGATGTTAGGAGGAAGTTCTTTCCAGTGAGGGTGGTGAGGCACTGGAACAGGTTGCGCAGGGAGGTCGTGTATGCTCCCTCCCTGGAGGTGTTCAAGGCCAGATTGGATGAGGCCTTGAGTGAGCTGTACTAGTGGGAGGTGTCCCTGCCTACGGCAGGGGGTTCGAACTAGATGATCCTTGAGGTCCCTTCCAACCTTACCATTCTATGAAAACACTCAATGCTTCGATGTGCTCCTTTTGTGGTCCTTTCAGAATCCACTTGGATGTCATGCAGGCTGAGGCAGGTGCCAATTTGAAGAAACTGTTGGAAATAGAGAAGCGTTTATTTCTGTCAACAGATGATGTGAAAATGCAGCACACAAAATCTGTTCAAGTAGGTAATGTGGGTGTGACACACTTCCCATCCTTCTTCCTAAACCCTTTATAGCTCTTCTCAAAGGCACTGTATTTCAGGTTGCAAACGGACATAGAGCTCCAGGGGAAAAGGTATTATGGCTACATATTCCCCTGGCCCTATAAAAAGGAGAATGACAGATTTTCCTCCACTTCTATAATGTGGTTTCATGACAAGGAAACAACTGAGGACCAATCAGTTGTCAGCTGCGTGAGCAAAGTATGGAAGCCTTTAAATATGATATGTAGGATGCAACTATAAATTAGTACAGTACAGAAGCATGTTTGGTCTCAAAGTTTTGGGGTTAAAAAAAAAAACAAACAAAAAAACATGAACAGATTTGCAGTATGCTTCTCCCCATCCCCCATATTTCCAAATATCCTAGCTTTTCAAAACAGGGTCACTGAACCAAAGATAAAAGGCAGAAATCCTGGTGCTGTATGTTCCTTGATCAGTCATCCCAGATTGTGCTAAATTTCCATGTGGTTGTATGATGAAGGTGGCACGACTCAATGAGCTGCTTTAGGCCAGATGAAACCAGGGGAAATGCAGATGGTTCAGTTAGAAAGAAAATATCACACACTGGCTCATGCATTGTGAGTCAGTTTTAATTGTCACATTTTTTTTAACTCCTCTGTTAACTGGCTTGAGCCTCCTGGGCAGCCCAGAATATGCTACTTCTTAATATGCATAAATTATGTTGCAAACTGTCTCAGGGTAGTCTCGATGCCTCAAAGGACCTGCAGAAGGAGTTTGCCACCATTGAGAAGAAGAAGAAAGAACTGGCTGATTACCTTTGTGAAGACCAAAAATTGTTTTCTTTGGAAGATATATTTAGCACAATGAAAACCTTCAGAGACCTCTTCCTCAAGTCCTTACAGGTGGTTTGGTTTGCTTTTATAACTGTTTAGAAATAGATTGAGAACTCTTTTTTTTTTGTTTGTTTGTTTGTTTTTCTTTCTTCCACTAATACAGAATTTCTTCCTTATTCTCCAAGATGGGTTACCTAAACCCTGACTGCAAATGCAAATGAAAGTAACTGTTTATTCGCTTTCAACCTGCAGCAAGACACAAATGTGTGGGCAAATATAAAATGTGAGGGTGGGTTGTTATTTTGTTTTTGTTTGGGTTTGGCTTGGTTTGTTTTTGTTTTTTTTTTTTGGCTACAGGGAATTAAGAAGTCTCCATGCTGTTGTTCCCACTGTAAAATTATTAATCAGGCCTCAATGAAATAGGAGCTTTATGGCGTGGGAAAGAGTGAGCAACCTGACATGCTTTATAGGCTTTGCCAACAGGCACAAGACAGATTTGCCAGTAGGCAAAGCCTAATTGGAAGGTATGTTTACACGTAGGCATTTCATTGTACTAGTTAGTTCAAAGTGGTATGTTTTGTGTCCCCTACAAAACTACAAATCTCCCAGCAGATTATACTTGGCATTGTACTAATTTGGAAAAATTCACTCCTTGCAATAAGGAGTACAAAGACAGCACTTTTACCACAAAAGTTCAATAGAGAACTTTCCAATTAGTAAGCCTCTACTAAACCTCCATTTCACATTTTCTTACTACATACTTTACATCTGAACTAAAGTCCTTCCTCTATTGTTTTCATAATGTCAGGTGATAGTTGCTTCACATTTATGTACTTTAACAGCAACAATCATCCACTTCTGTGCGAACCCTAGGACAGCCCCAGGTTGCATTTGCCTTCCATAGAGAGAATCATCTACATTACAAGTACTGCAAGAATACATATAACTATGCTGGGCAATGTTAAAGCCAAAAGAGCCCGAAGGAGTGCTTTAGGGCAGATAGTTTCAGGTGAAAACAAAGTGTTGGAAGACAACAGATAGAAATTATATCCTATGATGTCCCCACTACCTGCTTCAGAGAGGCACTGGGCTTCAGTTTTGCAAGCAATAGTTACCCAGGCTCCAGTACAATGCATGAGCACTACAGCTAGTTTGGAAAACAAACCCTACAAACCAGATCCTTTGGTAATACACTTGACCCTTAGATTTCCTAAAACTCTAGGTATGAAGTAAGGGCTTAAGAGAGTCAAAAACATAATGGCTCAGCATCTGTGCAGAAATTGCTGTGAATTCAGCACCTGCAGATATTTTAAGAAACATTCCCAATAAAGGTTATGTAGTGCCCTAGAGGGTACAGCTACGGATGATTTAAACTACTTTTTTGAGTGCTGCTCGTTCACAGTCAGAAAGAGCAAATAGAAAGAAGCTTCTTTATCTACCCAACATGTAAATTTCCTTTCATCCTATTTTTGGCTCCATCTCTCAGCAGCACCTCACCTCAGCAGCACCACAGCTGTTATCCACATTATGTGCATCTCTGTTGCCTCCACTGCAGACTTCTAAGTATTCTCCTCTCCCTTCTTGCCTTGCTTTCCACCTGTCCCTGTAGTAAAGTTACTGCCTGTTTTTGAAACAGTAATTTGCTGAAAAGTTAAAGGTTGTAATTTTTAAAGCATCTTTTTTGTTCTGTGACTTTGATTTTTTTTTTTTTAAACACTAGAATTTGCTGCACAAATAATTCCTTTGCAGTGCTATCTGACTTCAGCTTTATGGCTGAGGTATACATTTTATTTTGAGATGAGTCTTCCGTATAAAGTAGGTCTCAGCACTCCTGCAATGGCTAGTGCTATCTTGCCATTCTCACATCAAAGAAGAAGGGACATAATTTTGATAAATAGTGATCCTTCATGGCTCCTAAGCCTTCCTAGAGATATTTCGGATTTGTTAAACACAATCCTCCATTCAGAGGGGTTTTCCTAGTCTCTTAACCTTTAGGTAACAAAAACTGAGCTACACAAATGAAATTCCTATGATTAGAACTTGCCACCTTCTGTTCACCTTTAAAAGTAGATGGAGGAAAGCATTTCAAATACTCAAATGATCACTGAAACTGACACAGTGAAAAGGAGTTGGTTTGTCACCCAGGACTGATAACTGTTTCACCAGCTCTCAAAATTTAAGAGAAACAGATGGCAGGAGGAAGGGCATGGGGAGAAAGTAGCTTTCCAACTCAAAGATTAAAACAAACAAACAAACCCCAGAACTGAGTTGTAAAATTGTGGGAAAAGAAACCCTGTGATTATAGAGGATTGAAGGAAATATTTGTCAAAGAGGGGAGCTCCCAAGAAGAAAGCTGTCTAATCTCAGGAAAAGGAGAAAAAATGGTAAACAGAATCTGCTCTAGGAAGTATTCAGTTGATGACAGAGGTTATACAGACAGTTCTGTACAGGGATAGTTCCTCCAAGTGCTCCCCTAGGATAACCAAGCTGGAGCAGCTGCTCCTCAGTAGGGTGCATATGGTGTCAGAAGAGGATATGCTTTAGATAGTGTAGGGATAAACAGCTGTCTTAGAGTATCTTTTAATTCAGAGATCAGGCAATTATCTAACATCCCACAAAGTGCAAATCCAAAGTGATGGCCCTCTTTCCTTTAATCTCAGCCATACAGCTGCCTTCCATAATCCAGGAGATGGAGAAGAGATTGTGAATATTTGTTTTTATGCCATGCTACCACTTTACCTTGTTGGGTTTTCTTGTGTTGAAGAAACTGTTAACACTATTAGTATTGAATCATTATGTGTATATATATGTGTATGGGGTTTCTTGTGTGTGAGGGGTTTTTTGTTTGTTTTTTTTGTTTGTTTTGGGTTTTGCCTTTTTTTTTTTTTTTTAACAAATCTGTGCAAGCTTGTTCAAGCCATAAATTTATTCCTAATATGGTTTGGGTTTTTTCTCAGTACTGTGTGTATGCTGCTCAAACAGCAAGACACAGTTCACCTCCTTTTATTTCCTGTGGTATGTTACATAGAAATATTCTCCCAAGGCCCACAGATCTGCATGCCTCTCAACAACCACAATATCTCAGACATTATGCTGCGACACAGCAAGAACTTACTAGACAAGAATACAGGAGGCAGACAGGGATGAGAGGCTTTTAGACTCTCCACAAAACTTCACTATTTGTACCTCACTCTTTCAGAAGCAAATTCAGAGCAAACACATTCTTTTCTTTCTTTGTCAAGAGTATGCTATTTTTCTCTCCTTTTTCTAAGCCTTGAGTGAAGGTCTCCATGACCTTCAGCCTATACTTTCTACTTGAGAACTTAAGTTTTCTTCATCTAGAAATGCTTTTGAACCAAAGGATCCTAGGGTCTTACTTTCTATAAAGACCCTAGGAAACATGTTTCCTGGGACTTCTAGCAATTAAAAAAATGTATCACTATAATGGAAAAAATGCCTCTGCTGCTGCCAAACTCTCTGCAAAGGAGACCAGAAGAAGAATCGTATCGGTACAAATCAACATCTCCCTGGACACAATTACATTTTCTAATATGCTGCACCATCATCATCCTTTTAAGATCAATATCATATATGTGTTAGTCACATCATCTCAGTATCAGTAATTCTGTGGATATCAGGGTCCTGACTGTTTCACTAAATCCTAACAAGATTCATGCCATCCTGGCGGTTGTAAGGCTGGTGCCAACAGAGGTCCGGGTTGGACTCTGCTACTGAATACTGGCAAATTTAATGGGTGCTTGGAGAGAAATTGTAAATTGCCCCCCTCTCTAACACTGTTGAAGAGTTCCTGAAATTCCTGGTAGAAACCCCTGAATACAAACAATGTAAAATCAAGGTTGCTATGGGATAAATCTCTAGAATGCTAATGAAGTTTAAACCAATGTCCTGTTCTGTAGACAAAAGGACTAATGAAGAAGATGCATTTCAGTCCATAGTTTAGCACTGCAGCCAAAGCTAATGAAATAGTTCATTGGCAACCTCATCATACAGAGAAGGCCAAAGAGACTAACCAGGAAGCTCTGTTCTGCTTTTCACCCTCAAATCCAAGCAGATGAAAGTATTAAGCGTGCATGGGGCATATTTAGAATTGCTATTCATTGCAAATTGTGACTTTCTTAAACAGCTTTTTCTTAAGTGACTTTTTTTTCTTTTTTTCTTTTTTTCTTTTTTTCTAATTTGCCATTCTGTCTGAATGCAGGAAAATCAAGAAAGGAAGAAGCAAGTTACAAAATCTGAGAAAAGGAAGAAACAGCTTAAAGGAGAGTATGTGAAGAGGCTAAAGGGAGAGTATGGGAAAAGTATACCATTCACCTCAAATTAGTTCTGATTTTATTAGCCAATCTTTTGATAATTAAGAGTAATTACCTATTCAGTTATGGCTGATCTAATACAATTAAATTGATTTAGACTTGGGTGATGCAGGTGTCAAGCAGAAAGTACATTAACATGAATTTTTAAGTGAATGTGAACACTTGGACGAAGTCATGATAGGGATGTTATAAAAAATATTAGTCCAAATGAGTGAGTTGCTATCATTTTGTAGAGAACTGGGTGATATCCTGCTATTGATCTGTTGGAGTCTTGTTAGTTTTATATATATATATAATTTCATATATATATATATATATATATATATATATATATATATGAAATTCAAGCTACACTTTGTCATTGTGGTAGACAAGCTGTGTCACATGTTACTGTTACCACAACATTGGCTGTTTTCTCGTTAAAGGTATGGTTTCTTAAAGCAGATATGTGTGCTTAAAGGAGTGTATGTGCTTTTCTGAAGAGGAGATGACTGGCATAAATGCAAAAAAAAGTTTCTACTGTGCTGGGCCAACCTGGGTGTGAAGCATTCCTAATGCTAACCTTGGCATGCATACATTCTGAAGTTGTTTTTTTGGCAAATAGTTGACTCCACTTTTCTTGGAACTTTCTATCAATAACATTTGGTTATGATCCTTGCTTATTCAGAGAATCACTGCAAATATGGCATTAGTGAATCTGAGTGGAGTTCATGTAAATACACACTAGATGCTCAGCCTTTGGAAGGTCCCAGTTTTCCTTGCATTTGGTGCCTGAATAAATAGCCTTCTTATAGCTACTCTTTCACAGTGACTTATCTCTCAAAATACATAAAATTCATTGAAAGATTACAAAGCAAAGTTTTCAATATTGTCTTAAAAAACTATACACCAAATATATTTTACATACTTTCCAGTCATAACATGCAGAATGCAAATCTGCAGAGTAAAATTAGCCTATTTGCTGTAAATACAGAAAGGTAACTTAGTATATGGTAAAGTAAAATTATAAAGTGATATTCAGCAGCTATAAGGATTAAATGTGTGCTTCAGCCTTGTGAAAAGGAGCAGAAGATCATACGAACCTTCTGTGCTTCTGACATGCAGTTTAGATAAAACTGTTGTTATTTTTGGTCCTTTGTGAGAAGGTGGATTTAATTCTTGGGGTATAAACTTAAACATGAGGGAACATTTAAAACTACCAATATTTTTTTCAGGACATATTTTAGAAAACTCTGTATAGCATTGGTGACGATGTGTATCAGGCATTTTCGTAATCTATTTTAATCACCAACAGTATATGGTGACAAATTACAGAGAATACCAGATCTGGCATTGCAGGATCTTTAAGCTCATCTTAACATTCTTCAGTCTACATAAAGCATTGTTTTGTTTGATTTGGTTTTTTAATCACGTATTTAGCAAGTGAAGTGATTTTCTGTATTTATTGTCTGAAGGGGGGGCGGGGAGGGGGGGAATGAAAGGACAGTAAATCTGGAGAAACCCCATTAGCATGTGCTTACAGGATTATCAAGGCCTGGTTCCACATAGAATTAAGTACACCTTTAACTTAGCAGGTATCTTCCTTAGAGCCAGCAATATACAACACACAGGGTAATCCTGTGCATAAATCTGTAAGGCCCCAATCCTACAGTCTTTGAATCTCTGACCTTAACAGTAGTCACATGCTCTGTCAGTGTCAATATCTGGTTTATCCAGTTGTCTCAGAATCATTTCTCTGCAGCTGACAGGCCTGCCATGGACAGCATACAGCAGCAAGGTCTCTTAGGGCAGGCAATAATCTTGCTCTCCTGAGCTCAAACAGAAAATGTGACGTTAGCAACACCCACTGCTGATGTGTTATTAACAGATTTTAAGGGATGGTTTTTAGCTACTGAACCAAACTGAGCCACAAATTTTTACCAAAATACAAATATATGACACGATTAAGAGAACGAAGCAATATCCTACTTAATTTCATGTATTAAACCCAGCTTTTTATGTGAATAAAATTTAATATACAATTTCCCAGGAAAAGGTTTGGCAACAGACTTTTGCCAAATCCAGATATTTAGATAGAGAGTAGTGAGGTTTTTTAACTTATTTGAACATTTTTACATATGTGTTTACAGTAAGATTTGTTTTCTATGCATGATAATGGATTAAGCAACTATCCTGCTTTATTTTCTTGTTTTACATCAGCAGCTATTACTGAACCTTCAAATTCTTCAGGAGAGTTGTATCAGATACTTGCAAAGCCTAATTCTATGTTATTTCAAGGGATATATATGTATGTTATTTCATGAGAAGCAGTAGGTAGAAGTTTCTTTAGTTAACCAAGTAGAAAAATTACCTGCTTCTAATGTAAATTTGGGGGACACCACTATTGACCAGAGTAACCAACAGAACAAAAAGTGAAAACGTGCAGTTAAATACATAGTGAGAATTGATCTATACAGCTCTAACACAGTAACTGCAGCAGAAAATTAAATGCTGTTAAAAGATGAAGAGCAAGTAAATTTTCAGGAACAGTACAGTAGTCTCAAAGCTTAACTACCAGCATTACATGCAGAAACCAACTGCAAAGGTAGAGCCTCCAGCTCAGTTTCTTATTTTGATATATATTTAATATCAAATACAGGAGCTTCTCTCTGGCAAAATCCTTATTATCTTTACTTACACATGACTTATTCACACTATTGTAAGTAACTTAATGGTATATGATAAAATGTCATCAGCATAAACTGGTCTTGGAATAGTAAAAGCTCAGGTCTTCAAGGGCTGGAGAAATAAGCAAAAACTTACTGCTTACCTGGGTTACTGCTGCATTGCTTAGATTTGCTTTTCTAAAGCACATAATAGTGATTTAAAAACTGCATTATGCCTAAGTCCAACTTTCAATGCAGAGCTTACTTACAACCTCATTGTACTCTAGTAGGTATTTGTAAACGAGGATATATTTCACTTTTGTATATCTTCACTTAGTAATGAGTTTACCAAACATACTTGAATTTGTGAGGCTTATTAGTTTTGATTTTGAATCACATACTAGCAAATAAGATCCTGAGCAACTGCTGTGCTCTTTGTGAATACTGTCATGGTATTACAATTTTATTTGTTTTCTGTGCAACTGCAAGGATATACTATCTGCATCTTAAGCTCATAAATAAGACAGTGAATACATGAGAAAAAGCTTCTTAATTGCATCTGGCAATATAAAATTGTTAAGCAGTTAAATTAATTCCACATAAATTCTAGAAAAATGCAAAAAATCTTATTTTATTGTAAAAAACCTGACCCTGTGCCCTGGAGTTTAGTGATTTCTCACAGATCTTTACTGGGAGCTCAGTAGGCTTCAGACCATGTTCTCACAAGCATAAAGGAGTATAACCATACTGCCTTGCTCCTTTAGTGTGTGTGTGTATATACATATATTTTTTTTTTTCCTTCCCAAATATAAATCACACTGCAGAATCTCCAACTCATATTGGCTAGAGAAGTGACTCAAATTGAGCTAATTTTATTAATTTTTTTTTTTTAATCTTCCCATAAGTTTTTATGCAATGTTATTTTTGTGCGTATTATTTACTCAACCAGATGAAATAATGTGAAGAAGCCTCCAGTTTTGGTTATCAACTTGAATGTTAGGTAGAGAATGATGCTATGGAATTGTGACGGTTTGGGAGTCACCCACCCCCCCACACTTTGTAAAATGACCCAGACTAGAACTCAGTCAGCTGGAAGTTAAGGACTGAAGCTCTATTTACAGCTCAGCACAATGTACAAGCAGATATTTACACTATAGACAGAATATTTACAGAAATATACAAGTTAAAGGTAATACAGAAACACAACTCCCCTCCCAGAAATCAGAGACCCCAGGAGGGGCTCTCAACCACCCTTCCACCTTCCCCCCACCCCTGTACCTTACCCCAAGGTTTGCCTTACGCGCAAGGTAAATTAGGAGGATTGGCCAGGGAGGTTAGAAGAAAAGTGGTTAGTGAAAATTAATCAGCAGAAGAACCAGAGCCAGAAGCTGCTAGACCACCCCAGAAGCTGTTCTCCTAGCAAGTGACAGACAGAGACTGACTTACCTATATATTTTGGTTATTGTTCCCAAACAATTTCTTAGCAAGCATATGAGTGAAGTAGACATCATGATGTTTTCCTTTCACAGCCTATAGTGTAATTTTCTTTATTAAAATATTCTAACTAGTCTCAAACCAGCAGAGGAATTCAGGTATTAGAGAACTCACCCTAGAATTCCAGAGACTAAGGTTCCTGTCCATGCCTCTAGTCAGGGAAAAACACAGACTTGAACCAGGCAGTGTCTGCTGTATCACAACTGAGACCCTTAACTCAACCACTCTGGTGATTGTCCAAATACAATTTTGAGGGGCATTTGCTCTGGTGTATACATTCACTGTGCACAAGGGAGAGACCTGGTAACAAAGAATAGAGGATGTGAGGACCCTTTCATAATATTACACAACCTGAACTGTGGGATAATTTAGCTGTGACTACCCATGGATGTGTAAGTGATTAGAACTTGGCAGCTTTTTAATTGTTGCTTAAATATTCAAACTGAGCATCTAAACCAATGAATATGTACTTATCAGGATTCGTGTCAAAGTCTTCAGAAGTGACTGAAAGGAGTGAGATTTACACAGTTAGTAAAACTGGTCTAACTCAAAGTAGATAATGCTGAATCATTTTTCCTAATCTCAAAAAGATGCCAAAGGACAAAGGAATTCAGCAGTTTGGACAAGTTCCTACCGTGGTAAGATGGTGCTAAAACAGTGCTGTGCTAAAATGCCATCCTTAGGAGAAGTGTTGGAACAAAGCTGGTCTTCACAGTTTCTGTTTCAAGCTTAATAAAGCTTTATATACCTCCAGATTTGTCTACATTTATGAGATCAGTTGCTTTAACCTAATAAAAAATGCAAACTTTTTCATTTCCATCCTACCCACCACAGAGAAGACATGATAGGTACCACTTTGTTAATCTGATGCAGACTTTCAACATATTTGGCGGCTGTTGTCATCACCTCTGGTCATTTTCTTCTTAGACTAAACAACACCAGCTCTTTCAGGTTGTCATCCTAGGGTTTTCCAAATTTATGTTCATATACTTGGGGCATTAGTCCACATTTTTTTAACTAGAGCTCATCTAGCACAGTGCTAGATCTCCAGCTGAGTGGTTCAACAGGACTGAAGAGAGCAAAAGGACATCTTCCTGCATTTTACAGATTGTTTTTCCATTTCAGTGTGATGTTTGACTTCTTTTACAACCATGTAACATTTTGACTCATATTCAGGGAAGAACATTCTTGGTCTGCAGGTGATTAGTGGCTTTTTATGAAGAAGTCACAGCAACAGTGGACAAAGGAAGGGCAACTGATGTCATATACTTGGACCTGAGTAAGACATTTGATTCTGTCCCACATGACATTCTTGTCACCAAACTGGAAAAACATGGACTTGATGGGTGGACAACTCACTGGATAAGGAAATGGCTGGATGGTCACACCCAGAGAGTGGTGATCAATGGCACAAAGTCCACCTGGAAACCAGTCACAAGTGGCATCCCTCAGCGGTCAGTGCTGGCACCAGTGCTGTTTAACATCTTTGTCAGTGACATGGACAGAGGAATCAGTGCACCCTCAGCAAGTTTGCAGATGACACCAAGCTGTGTGGCCTAGTCAATTTGCTAGGGGACAGGGATGGCATCCAGAGGGACCTGGACAGGCTGGAGAGGTGGGCCCAGGCCAACCTCATGAAATTCAACAAGGCCAAGTGTAAGGTCCTGCACCTGGGTAGGCACAATCCCAAGCACAAATAGAGGCTGGGTGGTGAATGGCTGGAGAGCAGCCCTGAGGAAAAGGACCTTGGAGTCTGGGTTGATGAAAAGCTCAACACGAGCTTTTGCAATGTGCACATGCAGCCCAGACAGCCAACCGAGTCCTAGGCTGCATCAAGAGCAGCGTGGCCAGCAGGGCAAGGGAGGGGATTCTGCC
>VWZE01014237.1:130398-159648 GCA_013396675.1 Eubucco bourcierii
GGTTGTGGCTGCTCCCTCCCTGGAGGGGTTCAAGGCCAGGTTGGACGAGGTCTTGAGTGACCTGTACTAGTGGGAGGTGTCCCTGCCTATGTCAAGGGGTTGGAACTAGATGATCCTTGAGGTCGCTTCCAACCTTACCATTCTATGATTCTATGATTCTTGTTCATTTCAGCTTCCTGCCACGTGCACATTCAATAAGCGCACTCTATTGCACCCCCAAGTCTCTCATGGAAACAAAAAACTTTTGAACCACAGACAGAGCCTTAGCACTTTGTCCAAATAAATCACTGTTTACTATTATCTGGAGCATAGGTCTTCATTGCTTTTGCAACAGTTTACTATCTTTATCAGGGGCTGTGAACAAAGAAAGGCATGGCAAAATGTAGTTCTCACAATAAACAGTATAGTTTTGGTTAATTTATTCTGCAGTAAATCTAAATTGCACTGCTTTAATTGTGTGGACATATTTTGCTCCTATTAGTTGTCTTAAAGTAAAAATCACTGCTGCTGCTGGTGGGTTTTTATTTTTGGGTTTTGTTGTTTTGGGGTTTTTTTGTAATATATCTTAGAAGTCAAATGCTTGTAAGTTTTTCTGCAAAATTGCAAATCAAATGTCAAGCATTGTCAGGGCTTAATGGAAGAGCTCTGAAGAACGGGGAGCTCCTGTGGGACGCTGACACTATTAAGTGAACTAATGGTTCATTTCCTTCTTTAACAGTATCCAGCACCAGGTGACTCGAAGGGGAAGAGGTCACTGCATACCTTCAGTCCCTAGAGTCCCATGTCATTCTGCATGACCTCGCTGTTCCTTAATTTCATGTGTTATTCAATTTAAAAGTCAAATATTTGCTTTTAACTGAGCTAAACCTCCCTTGAAGATTTGATTTCATTTTCCATTTTACCATCTTGGTTTCAGTTAGAACAGAACTAACTCTGTTCAGTGATTCTACTTTTCAGCTCAGTCTTTTCTAAATGACCACACTTTCTGAAACAGACAGCATGTTTTCACAGACACTGTCTGCTTCTAGTGATGGTAACACACAAAGTTTCTAGTCAGCACCAAGAATTGGTATGCAGAATAAGGTCACTTAAATCTTGTGTACCACATCAGGGATGCAGAGGACAGGGCTGCACCTTCAGGGAGGAGAAGACAGTTCAGGTGACCCTAAACTGACCAAGATAGTGTTCCATTCCATAGCCCTCACATTCATTATGAAGCTGAGGAGTCATGAGGGTCAAGCTCTCTTTTTTTCAATGGCCAGCACCTGTGGAGGACTCTGTCCATTCATTATTCTGATCCAAATCCATGAATCCAGTGCCAGAGCCCAGCTCCTGAATACAGTTTTTACTGCATCCAGAAGTCCAGAATGTGGGATTTCTGTCACAGTATCAGTGGTGATGGTAGCTAATTGACATCAGGAAAGTTTGGCTCAATACTAGTTTTGCATATATTTATGTATGTTCCATTTCATTATTATTTTCATTAAAGCAGTTTCAGTTTTCTTTTTGAATTCCTAAGTCTCTTTCTTATTCCCTTCTTCCCGTTTGGGAAGGGAGTGGGGATAACAGAGAGCATCTTTCACTTCTTTAGTGGCTGGCCCGGTCCTAACCCTTGACAATCACACACCAAAATGGATTTAAATCCATTGATTTCAGCAGATTTGAGTTTGTTTTTAAATTGCTGTAAGAAGATTAATAAATCACTTTAGGTAATGAACTCCTTCATATTATTTCTGTACTGAGTTACAATGTTTAAACTTTTATGAAGAGAAGTGTTCCCCTGATAACTTAAGTTTGTTTGAAAAGTGTTCAGTAATTTTTTTTTCACATAAAACAGTTTAAGGAATGGAAGATTTAACATTGTTTGCAATGAAAAGAATATGCAACTGGAGTTTCTGGCCATCTCTGAATGACAATGGATCTGGTTACAGAAATGTTGAAGAGAATTAAAAACAAACAAAAAAAAAAGTTTGCTACATCTGAAATGATATGAAAAGAAAATTCCAGAGTACTTCAGAGTACATTCTGGATACTAACATCATAGAAACTGCATCTTTCTTTGCACACACTAGAAATGCAGAAGCTTCCACCAAGCCAGTCATTTTGAAATTACATGAAAGTGACTAACATAAAACTGGTTGAGAGACACAAACAGCTGAAAATGCTGTCATCTCCTGTTAAAAATGTCAGATTTTGTCCTTAAGCAGGGCAATTTACATATGGTCATGCCAGAATGATTTGCTTTTAAAAAAACAGAGGGAACATAACTGAAATCCAATCAACCAAAGAAAAGAACAGCAATAACATTAACCTGGCAAAAGATTTTATTTCCTACAGGTGTATTGGTAAGAGTGGCAGAAAGAAAAGAAAACAAAACAAAACACAGAAAATAAAAAAGAAATAATGGCAATGCTAAATGCCATGAAAATAATAATAAATGTAACTCTGGGATCCTCTCTTACTTTGAAATGTAGGTGCATACTGCTTCTCCTGCAAAGGAACAACATCAGGAATATGTATATCTCATGGAAAAATGCTGGTTTATGTTTCAGATGTGTGAAGGTGAGTTGTAAGTTGTCAGTTTTGAAGAGAAATAGTCTGTGTGTTAAGGACCTGAGTGACACCATTGCTACATTTTGCCATCCTTGGTACACAGGTTTTCCAATTGTAAAATCAACTGTAAACTTAATGTCTGACAAATACTTGTTTCACAGTAAGCTTACACCATTTAAATGTGATTTAATTGTTATTTAATGGACAAAATTATTGTTATTAAGCACAAAGAAAAAAAAAACCAACAAAACCAATCAAGCAACCAACAAACAAAACAAACAAAACAAACAAAACCAAACCCAAAACAAACAAACAAGCAAAACCACCAACACATGAAAAAACCCCATCAAAAACTAAACTAAAATATTTGATGGAACAGTAAGAAAAACTTTAGAGGGAATTCTGAAAGAAAGTAAAAGCCCAGAGGGGAATGAAACTGGGATAAAATACAAAAGGGAGGAGCAAAAGCAGAAACAGATCATTCTGGCACTGGCTCCCTCTGCCAACTATCAAGACAGACCAATCTGAAGAGATAATAGACCAGTGCAGATTTTTTTCAGATGAGGTACATAAACTCTGGGGGTGTGGCTGTGAAGAGAAACATGGCCCATGCTGGCTGCTCCCATGTCAGGTAGAACAAGTTCAAGCTTGACTGCTCTGGGCTAGTACCAGGTCAAGAAGCCCAAATAATTTGATGTAAAGCCTATGCTTGAAGCATTGTGGCCAGACATTTGGTGCATATTAGAATACAAAACCAAATGCCATAGAGGACATCAGAGTGACCTTTCATTACTAAAACTGAAATAATGGTCGAAGTAAAAGCAAAGGTTACAATTTTATAACGCAGTATTATTTCAAGCTATGTTAGATCATATATGGCATCCAAATGTGAATAGGTCATATATGGCATCCAAATGTGAATATATACGTGCAATGCCAAGTAGCTGAATTGTGTGTGATGTGTCAATGGCAGAAAGAGGTAGCAGTATTTTGGTGTGCAAGATATCAGCAGTGTGGTGAAAAAGTGTGAGAGATGAGCTGAGTCCAGGAATATCTCAGGTTAGATATTGCCAGCTGAAAGGAGAAGACATGGATTTTCATGTACAGGGTAGAACGGAACTTGACACAGACCACAGTGTACAATTCTAGCTGTCCATATTCAAGAAACATGAACCAAATTCAGAGCAGATGCAGGGCAGGCAGGTGAGAACAACTAATAATCTGACAGCCAGTCATTAGAGAAGAGTAAAATATGTTGTCTTTTTCTGAGTAAAACAAAGTCGGAGACTGGATGTAATTCATTCTATAAATATATACACAGAAAAGGAAGAGGAAGAATAATTTAAAATAAATGCAACATGAGCACAGAGCATATGGGTATAAATTGACCAGAAGGCTGAAAATTAGCAAAGGTTTCTAGCTAGAATGGCTTTTCAATAGTTACTCAGTAGGAACAGCAAGGTGCTGTGTAAGTTAGTTAACTGCAGTAGCAGGGAAAGCTAGGCTCATATCAGGAGATCACTGCCAGTCTTTTCCATATTTGTCACTTCCGTTGATCATTACTAAATACTCATCTGGAATATAGTAGTGTTAAACATTCCCCATCTCCTTTTCCTAGAGGAAATATTGCAAATGCTGGAAATGAAGTAGAGCCAATGTCTGGTTTGTTTGCCACCATGAATACTCCACCAAATATTTCACCAAGGTGCTGGAGTCTGGAATACATTCTATAAAATTCCCCAAAAATGCGCATACATGTGTAGATGCTTGGATATACGCATGCATACATACACACATAAGGAGCCATCTGTACACATTCTAACTGGGCTGTAGATGTTGGAGTTCGTTGGAGTATTTCATCCTTGTACTGCAGTGACAATTTGAATGAGTACTTTTCTGCATTTTGACCACCATGTACACAACATTTTTGTGTGACCTCCTATATACTGTGGCATCTTATCTGAGTCACAGTGCAAGAGAAGGAATGTGTCACTTGAAAATGTTCAATTGCTGTCACTTGTCTTGGTAGAAGCACAGGAGCAGCGGCTGGCGCAGTTCTCCCTGTTTGAAGTTGCAAATGGTATCTTCTGCTGGTGTTTTGCTCCAATGTATCAGTACACACACATGTAGTAACATGACTGCCTCAAACTGATCTGTTAGCTCACACTGTTCAAATTCCCTTTTTTAAGGACATGGTGTCCCACTTGTTTGGAGCAAGAGGACATGTTACAGAAAAAGTCAAGCCTAGTGCACAGCTCATGCATGCGGAAGGGGTCATGGTGCCAGGCACTGTCTGCCCATCATACCAAAAAAGTGGGCACGTAAATGTCCGTGTGACACAGCTCCACCGTGCCTTGCTTATTTCTCTCGCAGTGACAGTCCTTTGTTTTTTCAGGTCAGTGTGTGAGTCCATGTGTTGGTGTGCATGTGTGCCTTGACAGAATGGTCTCTGGTGTCTTAGACCACCAGGGCAGAGTATGTGCCTATTGGCAGGGTTCACACCAGTTCAGTAACAAGAGTGTATGTATTTTAGGCCAGCATGTGTGTTTGTTGAACTCAAAGCGTGCCTGCCCGTGTTCCTCTGGCGAGCGGGTGGATGTTTATGTCTCGTGACTTGTGCCTGTTGGACAGCTTGTGTGCCTGCCCTTCTCCCTCGGCCTGGTATGTATCCTAGGGTACTCTGGGTTTCCCTGCACCCATGTCAAACTACTCAACCTGTGTAATGCCTGTGTGTCTGGCAGTATCAGTCCTAAATGCCTTAGAGCATCATCTGTACATTGAGCCTCAATGTTGTGAGGCACAGCCTCAGATGCTTCAGGACTCTTGCGTGTGCCTCACAGTGACACAGCCATTGTGCCCACCGCCAGCAGAAGATGGGTCTGGCTCAATGTGTCACTGTCACAGCTCAGCACCGCTCCTGTGTCTCAGTGACAGTCATGCACCTGAGGACAGCACGTATCGGTACATTCCTGTGACACAAACCCATACGCCTCAGACCACCGAGATAACCACACACCCTGGAGCTGGATGTTGTGTGTCTCCATCCCATAGCTGTGCACCACAGACCCATGTCAGTAACACAGCCACATGCCCCAGACCCACGTCAGTGACAGCACTACACGCCTGAGATCCTTGCGTGAGCACGTCTTGCGGTGACACAGCCCCGCGTGACCAAGCCCAGCGTCTCTCTGTCCGTCGGTGCCACAGGCTTGCCTGCCTCAGACAAGCGACTAACAACAGGCCCAAGTGCCTCCGAAGTGCCCCGCAGTATCACAGCCCCAGTGCCGCGCAGGCCCCATGGCTGTGGCGGAGGCTGCTAATGCGAGCACGACCANCGTCAGCGCGCCGCGCGGGGCGGGCGGTGGCGGCGGCGGCGCCGTTAAAGGTCGGCGGCAGCGTAGCGCGGGCAGCGCTAAGGGGTTGGGCTCGGCGTCGGAGCGAGGCACAGCGAGGCGGCAGCGACGGCTCCAGTCACCCCCCCTCCCAGTCACCATGTCGGGCACCCGGGCGTCCAACGACCGCAGCAGCCATCCTGGCGGCGGGCTCAAGCGGCCGCGCAGCGAGCCGAGCGGTAACAAAGTGACGGTGGTGCTGGGGGCACAGTGGGGCGACGAGGGCAAGGGCAAGGTGGTCGACCTGCTGGCCACCGAGTCGGACATTGTGTGCCGGTGCCAGGTGGGTGCCGGGCCGGGCCGGCGGTGGCCGCCGCTGTTCCTTGGCCCTTCCCGCCCTGCGGTTCGCGCTCCTCTCTGCCACTGCTTCACCCCTTTGCTCCCCTCAGCCCGGTGCCCGCCGCCTCAGTCCCCTCTCCCCTCAATCGGGCGCCCGCTTTCCCTGCGGATCCCCTGTCTCTGCCGCGCTGCTGTGCCAAGCCCTGTTTCCTTCCGCCTGCCTGCCTTTATCTTTTCGCGCTCTTCGCTCCTTTCGCTCCTTATTCCTCTTCCCCGTTCTCTCTCGCAAAGAGACTGTGCCTCGTTGGGCAGCCATGTGCTTCCCACACACGCCTCCCCCCAACCCTTCCCGGCTGCGCTTCGAAATGCCACTCGGAAATAAAAAGCCCTGTACTATAAATATAAATAGCTGACCCTTCATGATAAGCGACACAAGATCCCGGGGTGCCGGCCGGCGGGGGGGGCGCGGGCCGCTGCCCAGGGCGGGGCGGGTGACGCTGGCGGGGCTGCCGCCCGCGAAAGGTGGCCCGGGCGGCTGAGGCCGTGCTCCGGGCGATTCCCGGTGCTGGGTTGTCTTCAGAAGAGAAGCCAGATAGCCTGTGGTGGATTCCATTGTTTGCAAGGCTGTAGTGCTGCCTGACAAGGGTTTGGTATCGCGGGCTTATTGCTTTTCCGGGGGAAATAAGCCCCTTATGAGTCGTCTCGAAGACCTGCTGCTGGTAAACATCCTGAGTTTTCCAAAGTTTTACGACACGGCTTGGTTTTTAATAGACAGCTTGTGTCCCATGTAAAACGCCTGGAAGCGTATCCTAAAAATATTTTGCAAAGAGACACGAGTAGTATGGAAAAAACAAAAAGTACATTTAAGAAATTTGGAGAAGCCTTTTATGCATTTTTTAAAAGTGAATATAATGCAAGGATTCTTAAAGTCATTTATTTGCCAAGTATAGTGTAGTTAATAATCATTTCATTTGTCCCTGTAAGCTGCGTGACTGCTCTAATAAGTAGTCAGCTTGTTGATAGTCAGCTGAGTTGATACATACCATGAAATATATTGTGCTATAAAATGCATGGTAACTACTGAAAAATTACAGAAATCTTTGAATCTGAGCTGATTAAACCAAGGACGTTTGTGTAATAAAGTATATTATGTAAATAAATGTTGTCATGCAAGTTAAATATTTAGAATGTGGAGGAAGTGTTTTCAGTTTGGATATTAAACTCCCAGGATCTTTAATCACCTTGGGGAGAAGTTTACCTGCAAAAGTTAGCTAATGAATATGTATTATCAGGACTACTGATGCTTTTCCATCTTTACTTGCCCTGCCCCTTCAGTAATGTGTTGCTAGGAATTTAAACGGGTTTTGTAATTGCTTTGGTAAGAAAGTATAAGAGTTTTGGCTGAGGAGGAGTATTTCATGCAGGCCCCAGTCAAACCATGTTCCTCATGGGTTTACTGTTATTACTGTAAGAAATCATATTGATTCTTTTTAGACCAGGTTTGAGAGATGCCCTGAGGCTACTTTCCAGAGGGATTTACTGTCCATCCAGAGAACTAACTTGCAAGCCTGACCCCCATGTGCAGCCTCAGAATACTCTTGGAAGGATACAGGACGCTGTGTGTGTGAGCGTGCCAGAAGGGTTAGTGTGTTAACAACAGGCTAGATGGCTTAGATAGTTTAATATGCTCCCAGGCACATCTAGATCATCTTTCTCTAGCCTGATGATGAGATTGGGATGGATGGAAGGCAGGTGGACCTAGGAGAGTTATGGACATTTTTCAGGGTAATGGTCTCTAATAGACACACACGCACATACGATGTATGAGGCTACAATACACTGACTTAATGGAAGTGTCTTCAGGATTAGAGTTTAAGGGAAGAATATAAAACATTTGAAAGAGGAAATGTGGATAATGAGTTATTTTTGAGTAGCAAAAATTATGCAAGTTAAGTGAGAAGGGGAGATTTTTTTTTTTTTTATACCCTTAAGTGGAGGGAGGGTTGTGCATTTGGCGATTTTGAGGATCCTTTCTGAAAATGTAATTTTAATAAATTATTATACTGCCAGTGTCAGTCATGCAAGAAGATAACAGTGCATGATTTTTGCTTCTGTTAGAACTGAGATGAAACTGTTGAGGTTTAGCAAATATATGCACATAACTAAGCATGTGAACAGTACTGATGAGGTCTCTGTGTGATAATGGTAGTCCATTAATTTATAGGTATAATCACTTTGAGAGAGACTTCATTAATTCTGTGTAGTGTCATGGAAAAGTCAGCATCTGGACCAGAATCTCGTTTGGTATGCATTGCTTCTGGAAACTAAGAAAATATTTTTTAACACAAGAGCACTTGTGTACTAGAAGAGATTGCTTAAACAAGAAACATGGAAGGTCTTCCTTATTGGAGACTTGAGAGAAAGTCTCATTTGGAATTTTTTATGCTTTGAACTATGATTGACAGAGTTATTATTTTCTGAAACATTGATAGAAACAATATTTAACAGCTTGTTTTAATTCTCAGTGAAATTAGGGAAAACTAGGGAAAGAATGTCTGAAATGGGGGTATTTATGTCTTTAAAACAATGTCTCAGCTAGATTAATTCTTCTTCACAATAGGATATTCTTTGGGCTAACTTTTTTTTCTAAAGTTTTTTTTTTTTTTTTTCCCTCCTCCTGAATGAGAATTTAAATTGTGGTCCAAATGTGAGCTGAAGAACTTTCTCAAAATAGTAGTTCTCTAATATTTCTGTGAAAGGAAATTATTTGCATTGAACATTTCTCAAGTATTTTTAGTGTATGGATTTAATGAGAAGTCTGTGACAGCCTAATTGCTACAGAAGAAATAAAATGCTGTTTCCCTGAATATGCAGACAGGAATAGGAAATTCTTCACAGGCACAAGTTATTCATACTTATTTTGAAGCTTTAAATAGGTTAAATAAAATTTGTCATTAAAAACCCAGACACTAATTTTCCTGAGATTTCATAATTAGTGAATTGAAGAGTCTCCATTTGTTGGTTGTGTTGTTGCAGTCTTTCTCAGTACTTAACACTATGCTCTATAATTAATTTTTCACATTGGTTACACTTTCACATATAAATTATGTCATGTATTTCATTGTAGTACACCTGAAGTAGTTGATTTCATTTCACCTGTGTACTTGAAGCATTCTTTGTGAAAGAGGATGTTTCAAAAATGGTGAAAGATCTCTGGGTATTCTTCTAGATGATGCTGAACAAAACTTGTCACAGGCTACTTTCATTAAAATATCAGATGCACAGGCACATATACTCATGTAGACAAGCAGGAAAAAAATATTTCTAAATAAATGAGTAACAGCAGGCCATTTAGGGCTGTTAAAGGACTGAATAGGTTTGTCTGAGCTTGGGTTATCAATGGATCACATCAAGAATGTTTTCCTCTAAACTGCTCTTTCAGCAAGCAAAGGTAGGCATCGGCAGAATGATAAAAGCTAGTATTTCATTCTTATTGTGGTCTCCTGGGGCATAGAACTGTCCCATTATATTGCACAATACATTCAGTCCCTGGCATATTTTCAGGGAGAGGGTACCATCAAAGAGTTCAGCTCACAGCATTTAATTTTGTTGCTTCCTTCAGGTTTTGTGTATGTGTTTGAAGATTTTAATTGATAGAATAAGAGGGAAGTTTGTTCTTTACTTAGCATGTTGTTATAGAACAAGAAACCTTAATGTAATCTGAAGTAATTTGGACATATGTAATATACCAGTGTTGACATTGTTCAGAACACATCTAAGATCAGGATTTCTTCATTGCCATTTCTTGTGCCAGTTGTATGTTTCTCACATCACCTTGTGTGTTGCGTGACTATATTCAAAACTAGAGCTTGTGGGTACTTTAATCTGTGTGGGTTTTAATTAGAAAATTTCTCAGATCTGGTTTGGAGCATGATCAAACAATCAGCTGTCCCACCTGCCAAGGTGATGTGCCTCCAGAGGCAGCACATAAACTACATCTGTTCCTAAAAAAGTGATACATAGAACTACTGTAGTAAGTTCACAGTTAAATGAGGACAGGTGGTGGTCATACAGTTTTAGCTGTTTCCTTTAAGTGAAGACTATGTAAAGTGCACTTGTAATAATCATTTTTCACTGAACATACTTACTGTGCAGTTCTGTATGGGTGTAAATGGAAAAGGAAATAGCATGCATTGTCATATATGGCATGAGAAGTACCATACATCTTTGGTAGACTGCTCAGGAGGCACTTTTTCCTTTATAATTCAGGTGTGTGCCAAGAATGTCTTGAAATTCCTGTTTTAAGGGACGGTAAATAGTTCCGCATTTCCTGATGAAGTTTTCTTGTGCAATAAATGTTTTTTTTCAACAAAATATCCAAAAGCAATGTAGGAAAGAAAATGCCCCAGAGACAGTTCAGTAACAAATTTTGAAGGGGAGGAGAGACAAAAATAATTCCAAAAGCAAAGTGTGAAAGATACAAAAAAAATGTGACTAGCAGAACCCCTAATGTAATAGTCATTGCCTACGGTGGGGTTGATCTTCGTTACTGGCAGACATGCACACATCTTCTACATCCTGAAACCAGTGACAGTGATTCAGCAGCAGGGTCTAGTCCAAGGCAGTTTTAAGACTTTTTCAAGCCTCCGTTTGGCGCTGCTGTTCCACTGCTGCCAATGCTGGATGTGTCAGATCTGTGACACTTGTAGCATCTGGAAGTCTGGAAAGAATCTGCCTGATGTTATCAGCAGTCCCGTAAGAACTGGCATTGAAGGAACAACACCAAATTTTAGGGGTGTGATTGCATTAAGAAGATTTGTTAAGCTTGTGATATTAAGTGGAAAATAAAAGGACATTAGCATGTGATTCTTTAAAAAAAAAAAAACATTTCCTCTGTCCAAATCGGTATGCTTTCAAGTTAAGAATTGTTTTGGTTTTAAAACAAGATCATCTGATATTTTGAGACCAATGGAAAAAAGTATAGCTAATACTGAAGAAAAACCAAAGAGGTTTTTCAAAAGGTAACACAAAAAACTTGCTACTAAGGTCTTTTCTGGTTGAGTAATTTGCAGTCATTTCCCCAAAGAGATTTAATCAAGTCATACACCGAGGACGTTGTATGGCCAGGTTTTTTGATGTAGTGAATGTTAATAAGTGAAATTGAGAGTGGCTGACCAGTAAGAAAAGCCAGTAAGGTTTTTGGTTTGAGATACCGTTGCAATGTTAGAGAAAGGGTAAAGGGATATGCCAAACAACATAGAACACCTGTTGTGTATTACTGCCAGTTTCCTTATTTTCTTGTTCTAGTGTTTTAATGAATGCAAAGTAAACGCCATAAATGGTAGAAGTGGTACTTTGAGAAATGCAAAGGCATATACTGTGGGCATTGGTGGAATAATGAAACCCAAACATGGCAGAAGTGCCAGATGAGAGGTTTTTGTCGGTGATTTAGGTGCAAGACCAGATGATTTCTTTGTGCCTCTGTTGTGCTGCTGACATGGCAGGGCAAAGCAGCCACCCGTTGTTGTGATGGTGGCTATTGATCATGGGCTGCTGGGACTCTTTGCAATGGGGATTAAATTAGGGCAGCTTTATGTGATGATTACATGGAACTACAGGGACTTGTTGGCTGGTGTTTTTCTGTGTCGTATGTTGGTATCCTTTCAGGGAGATATGACTCTGACAGTGTAATTTCTGCCTACAGGATAAAGTAGTATGTAAAGACTTTAATCTCCTAATGATGTAGTGCTTGTATATCTTCAGTGAAGAGACTGACCTTGGAGTCATGAGTGTGCAGTGACTGTAGGACTGTCATTTTTTATTTCTGTTACGTTTGAGAATGTTGATGATCCCATTTACATGTATATTTGTGAAAACTCTTTTTCCTAATTAACTTTTTTCAAGATTGTCTGCAGAAAAAGTAAGTAGGTTTTCTTTTACTCTTTGGCACAGGAGAAGGTTCATTATGTGCACGTGATTTCTTTAGCTAAAATAAAGTTCACCCATTCAAAACTTGGAAGAGTTTTTTGTGGCAACTTGTCGCTTAATGAAATATTTTATCCATAGTGTTTTTCATTTTGCTTATATATGACACACAATCATTTTAGCTTTTACAACAACATGGTGACATAGCTATTTTAAACTAGCCTCTCCTTTGGCCATCAGTGAGATCATCTCAGGACCACCAGGATTATAAATACTGTGTGAGAAGGTCAGGTTTAAAGTTTCCAAATCTCCATAAGAAAGCAAGCTTAATTTTCAGTCCCCTCTGTAAAGCTTGATGAATTTGTTATCCTCTACAAGTATCAAAAGAAAGCAGCTGGAAATTAAACTGAAATGACATCTGTTCCATTTCATTCCTGTTGTAGCTCACAAGCTGTTGTTAAGTTGTTTACAGATAGAAGAAAAGTTGTGTTCATATACTTGGATCATGTTACTTCCCATAGGACTATGACTACACTTATTCAGAAGAGAGAGTACTAAAGATGAGCAGACATGTCTAGGTTTTTTAGTTTGATTTCCTTTGCTTTAGGATTCTGCTAACATTAGTCAGGATACTTTTGCCACTAGAGCATTTTCTACCAATATATCTTGAATTTATTATTTTTTTATTTAGTCTGGTGGAGTTAAGTCTGTGTTTGTTGTAGTGGTCTGTCACAGTAGACTTTAAATTCAGTTTGATAGAAAATTATTAGAGTTTGAATGTTTTAAGACTTGAACTGAATTAGATTTGTCTTTTCCAGGTATGTTTTCAGATACTTGGGAAGAAACATAAAAGCAATACAGAAAATATTCATATAACTTAGTCACTTTTCATTTTAATAAAGTAAAAATACCACAGTATTTGTGCAAAATTTAATATAAGCATCAGGAGGTTTACTATATGTGCTAAGAACATTTTTCTTTAAGAGATTTTGTTCAGTTCTCAAAAATGTTTGAGTTTATTATCATGCTAACTTACTCATTAAGCTTCAGAAGGTCTGAAACTTAATGGCTTTCATGGGAATTCAGAATTTTAAGACATCACTATTTTAATTAGAAAGTTTGGATCCTGTGGATTTTGCTCATTCTGTGAGGAGATGAGAAGGGACACAGCAGGTACACACTAGAGCAGATGCAGGAAACAGGCATAGCAGTTCTGTGCAGCTTTTCTGACTTGAAACTTACTGCAAACATTATTTGGGAAGAAGATCAAGACAGACTAGATTTGAGTGATAACGATAGGTATCAGGAGACGAGTACTTGAAACATGAGAAGAAACTTCTTTACAATGAGGGTGATGGAGCACTGGAACAGGCTGCCCAGAGAGATTGTGGAATCTCCTTCTCTGGAGACTTTCAAAACCTACCTGGATCCATTCCTGTACAAACTACCCTATGTGATTCTGCCTTGCAGAGAGGTTAGATTCGATCTCTGAACTTCGGACCTCTAAAGTTGTGTGGTGCTGTGAAGCTGATTCCAGTTCTTTGTCACCACCATAGCTTTAAAAATCGCTGCCCCTTTTGTAGTTCTAGTCTTATTTCTGGTTGTTTCCTAATCCATCCCTCTGCAATGACTGGGATTTTTTAAAAAGTGTGATCCACTTCTTGGAACTGATGTGTGGTGAGTTGGATGCTATTGGGTAATAATTTAACTAATAAAATACCAAGAGAAAACTTCAAGTAAAGGAAATTATATTAAGCAGTTATGGCAACAGCTTCCCAGCTGGTGTGTGCAGCACTTCCAGTCATCTGACTAAAACTTTCACTCATAGGTGATTGTACGGCATTGTGTCTCAGGGTCTGAGTGTTCGAAGCGCTTAATGTCTTGCATTTTTCTATGTGTTGGATTAGGTTTTTTTTAAAAAACAACCCAGTGATGTTCTAATCTTGCTTGTATAGTGTAAATCAAGAGAAATATCATGAAAGGCAATGGATTTATATTACTGTAAAGTTCATGTCAAAGCCTGTTATGCTGGTAACATTCAAGTTAGCTCGTGGCAGTTACTAATGCAAGTTAAAAATAGCCATCATTAGTTAAATTATAAAGAGAAAGAATAAACAATTTCTGTAACAGTGTTGCTTCTTGTTTACTCAGAATCACTTAAATGCTATAAAGGGAAGAAAATTTCCCAGTCTAGATAAGAAAACTGAAGCATTTTATAGTCTTTTTCATAATATGATGAGAAACTTGCAGATGTAGTTGAATTTCACAAAATGTTTTGTTTTATTGCTGGATGGAATTAGTAGAACTGGGACACCTGGAATGAAAAGAGATAGTCAGGGATCATAGCATTTGTTTTCAGATGCAGAGCTTCCAAATTGCTGGTTTGTATCTGGTATTCCAGTTCATAGATTATAAATTCCTAAATCATAATGCCAGAGGGGTTCATCTTGTAATCTTGTCTGAGTACCAAGGACACAGTATTCTAGTAGCAGTTGCACCACTGCCAAGAGGAGAGGTAATATAATCTCTTTACTCCTACTTCATATTCCCATTTATACATGTGAGGTTCTTCTTAGGCCTGTCAGCCAGTACTGAAACCGTGTTGAGACACCTTCACATGTTTTCTTGCACATATGTTTCCCAAATTCTGGCCTGCTTTTTTGATTCTAATTCATTGTTTCTAGAACCTGATCGTGATATTTTGTACGTTCACCGCATATACCAGTTGGCAGAGGAGCTCAGACTGCCATGCACTGCTGACAGGCCACTCAAACAATACTTGTGTTGGCTGCAGATCTTCAGTAGATAGTTTCTGCTTTCCCACCTCACTGTATTGATTAACATTGCTAACTGAAGGAGGGTGAGAGGTGATGACTGTGGAGCCCATCAGAAGCATACATGTTTTCATGTTCATCTTCTAGGTAGAGTTTGAACCTATCATCAGGTTTTAAGGCATTTTATATGTACTTTGATCCATCACATCAGTCTAGTTAATTAAGTTTTGTCTGGGTATTGTGGGAAACATCCAGAAAACAATGGCTGACAAGACCAGGCAGAAACACACCTGAACATCAGGATACATTTCTTTCCCATTCAAACACATCACAGGCTTAGCTGAGATGACAGACTCCCTGCTGCAAGTGCTGAGCAGCCTCATTGCTGCTCTGCATAGAAATTTTGTTTCTATCTTGATGTTTCAACTTCAGAGAGTAAAGAGAGTTTTAAAACAATGTGGAACAAAACACCAGCCTTTAAATGGCTGAGGGCTTTGGAAGGTGACATTTTTTTCATCTTTTTTTGTAAACTCTACCAAAAAGATAGATGCCGTGTGTTCTCCTCTGCCAGCTAATTCCTTGAAAGACAATGTTTCGTCTGCAGTTGTTAATGCAGGCAAGATGTAATAGCTTCTCAGTTTACTATATTGATGCAGTTCTTGTGTTCACATACTATGGAGCAGTAGTCAAAGTATGTCACTTCAGTGCAAGAATCCAATATCACAAATTAATCACATAAAAAGGATGGAAATCCATTTTCTTTTTAAACAAACTTGGTGTACCAGCAAAATATTACTATGTGTTATGAAATAGCTGAATTTGTAGCTCTTTCCAGTACTGGGACCATATGTAACTTTACACTGTCATTATTAGATATCTGAAAATAATTAATCTCCCATTTAAAAAAAAAATCCAATTTTTATCTGAATTTGACTGAAACATGCTTTCAAAATAACTTAAATAAAACAACAGAAAACAAAAACAAACTTCAGCACACAGGGTTACTGTGCTCTGGCAGGCTTCTTAGATTGTTGAATCTAAACCACATTGCTGGTGGTCTGTTGGTTTTCAGAAGAAAGGAGGCATAGCTTGCAGCACTGAAAGGTAATAGAGAATTTCTTAGGCAAAATACATTCAAATTATACATATTTAATGCTGTTAATGGAACCTTAACTTCTAATGCTTTCAAAGTTGATAACTGATTTTTTTTTTTTTTTTTTTTTAGACACTGCAGATACTTTTGGAAGGCTGAATGCTAATTTTCCACTGCAGGCTATGAGTGACTTCAGTGAAAATTATTTTTCCTTAGGTGCCTGATTTAAATGCAAAGAACTTAAACAGCTAGCAAAATTGTTAGAAATAGGCATTTATCTGCTCTGAAACTTTAATGTAGTTCATATGAAGGACCACAGTGCTGCACAGCAGACTCTCTGAAATGGATCTGGATACTAAATGGAAACTCATTATACAGAGCTACATTTGAAGTGAGGGCCAAGCAGAGACACCAAAGGTCTTACGGTCCAGAGGGTCTGAGGGTCCAGAGAGTACTGTCACCAACTGTGTTAGTCTTGATACCATTTTAATGAAATACCATTTGAGGAAAAGAAGGGAACTTACATAGTTGCAGTGTACCAAGTAGTTCACTGCATTTTCAGTGATGTAATCTTCAGATTAAGTTCCCTTCATTCTTCATTACCCAAAGAAATGTCTCATAGAGATTCTCTCAGAACTCGAAATTAGAGAAAAAATAGATACCTTTATTTCTGATTAGGCTACCAGTCTGCTGGTAGCACATCTATGAAACTGAACATGAGACATTACTGAGATGACCAGATAGTAAACAAAGTATCTCATGAGAGCAATGGTTTGTTTTGCATGTTTGATTGTGTCTATTGGTCAATTCTTATTTGTTAAAATTTAATTATTTGGGCTGTAAAAATATACTTGGAAGACACTTTTTTAGTGACCAGTGTGAACAGTGCACAAAAACAGTTCCAGAGTTGTCAGCACTAGATTTAAATTAAGAGAAGTGATGTGTTTTAAAGTCTACCACTGAATTCTTGGTTTATAATACCACCAAATGGTTTTTGGTTGTGTCGTATCTGTGGATGTTTCTGTGCATCAGCATTTATGTCAGCTTTCACACCTGGTTGGTTAATGTTGCTTTTTAAGCATTTGCTAAAGAAAGAGACAGCATTTGGGTATCATTTATTCAGGAAAATTTCCAAAAACATGAATTCTATTTCATAAATGTTCTAATATTGCTATATCCCAACTTCCAAAATTCTACGGTGCAAGAAACCACTTTCAAGTATAATTCATTAGTGCTGTTATCTCAGATTGTGATTCCTCAAGCTTGATTTCATTTCTTCATGTCGATTAAGAAAAGCAGAACATAACTATAGTGTCAGTTAGAACAAATACTTTTGAAGGAACCTGGTTCCCCATTTTGTCAGGAAATGTGAAAGTTGTTACTTGTAGTAGAGATTAAATCAGTGTTAAATTATTGAGTTAATTCTCTTTGTTTCCATTGTTCTGTTGCCTGTAGGCAAGTAGAAAAGGAAAGCTGATTGTCTCTGAAATTATTAGCTTCTTTCTCGAGGGTGAGACCACTGTAATAAAATAAACCAGTGTTTCAACCAGTGCTATCCATCCATTCTCAGACCTCTTAAATATCATGTAAAAGAGTCTCCTGCATGATTTATTAGCTTGCTAGGTAGTTCAGTACCTTCAACTAGATTCAGGTTGCTACAACTGGCTTATTATATCTGAGAGGCAAGCTCAATACCCAAGGTGGTTCTGCTTTCTTCAGTATTCTCATAACTCTGCATTAGCAAGACACTTGAGAGTCCTTCTCAGCCCAAGGATGACCTACCCATCAGTTTGCTGAATCAAATGAAATTTGTGTGTGCACCAGTTTTGTTACAACTTCAGCTCGGCTCAGTTTGTTACCTTTCTAAACTTCATTATTGAGCTCATGTCTTCCAAAACATAAGAATTAGTGGTGTTATATTTAAAGGCATAGTTCTTATGTTTTCCTCCATCTCCCTGCTTGGGGAAAAAAAAAGATACTTTTTAAAAAATAACTAGTAACTTTTATTTTCTTTATGTTGTGCTTCAGCATATATCCACATTTTTAAAAGGAATGCAACTGCCATTTCCCTGTACATTAAATGCAGACAAATGGGCAAATGAGTAAATGAAACTCTGGAAGAACATGTGTTACATTACTGATTTTTATCAATGGCTATCCTTTCTCAGATTTCATATAACAGCTCCACTCATTCAACCAACACTCTTCATTATTTGCAAATTACCAGTGAGATTCTCAGCTCTCCTCCCAGGATGCACTTATTCTAGACACTTCTCCATCATTCAGACCACGTATCAATTCCACAAATCCCTGGTCCTCCCTTGACTCAATGGTGTCATTCTGCTTTATAATTCTGCACAGTCCTGCTGATATCCTGATTGTCAGAGCTGTCTTTATAGTGGTACATATCTCAAATTATAAGATGACGAGGGCAATTAACTAAAACCTTAATGAATAAATTAAAAAAAAAAAACCAAAACAGTGATCTTAGTAAATCATCTGCTGAAAGTTTTGAGTGGTGGTCTATGACCGTTAATCCTCGTGTGTTTCTTTCTGTTGCAGGGTGGGAATAATGCAGGCCACACTGTTGTTGTTGATGGGAAAGAATATGATTTTCACCTATTTCCTAGTGGCATCATCAATCCAAAGGCAATTTCCTTTATTGGTAAGACAGTTTTAGAACTTAGTAAAATAACATTACAGTGGTGAGTAGCTGCAAACTTATTTTATTGTAGCAAGTGAAGAAAAACATGTAGGTGACTGGCAGTCAGATGTGCTTTAACTTCAGTTGTTTAACTTCCATTTCACTGCTTTCATAGGAAGAGTTACTGTACTTTCAGTGTCAGTTTAGTTTCTGTTATTAGAAAAGTGAAAATAGCAACCTGCTCTTCCTGTCACATTGCTCTTTCTTAACGCTTCATGGTACAAATTTGGATCCCACTTTCTACTTTCACATTCACTTTATACTTTCAGAAATACATATGCTACTTTGAGGACACAACCTAGCATTTAGACTAAATAAATAATAGAATTTATTCTGGGATCTCTTTACTAGCTTTCAGAAAGCAGTTCCAAGATACAGAGCTCTGCTTAGAAAGCTATCATCCAATGATAACCTTTACATTTGTGTTGTTTACTTGGCATTAAGCTTGTAAGTGATTGGTAAAGTCAAGCCTTTTACTTGTCCGAAATTATGATTCTTTCTGACAGGAAAAAATATATAGAGAACATGCAAGAAATGAGTGTAAGTTCTAGTGAGTCATGGAGTTTCAACTTTGTTCCATCTGATAATTTCCAAATGGATGATTGAAATGTATGTAACATTTTTCTTGCTGCTAAATACGGTGCAGTGCTTTCCAATGCACTCCTTTTGACAGTTAACCAAAACTATAACTTAAGTTATCCTAAATTTAGGCTGAGATACTCTTAAATATATTTCTGCTGTTCCCAAGGAGAAAACAGCAGCTGTTTCCAGATCGCTACATCCCTAATCCTCCACATATCATCAGTAATGCTCTGTATTGCTTGTGAATTCTTTGTTGTAGTTCAAAAGCAGGGAGGAATCATTGCTAATGTGCTACAGCACTAATTGGAGCTGAGTTTAAAACAAACAAGTGAATTCAAGAAAATTCAAATATTGTCACACAGGCTTCTCGTTTTGTGGACATGGACTTCTTTAAGCCTTTACTAGTGAACAATTGAAGCCGAAGCTGTGGTGCAAAGTCCGCCACCACAAATGAAGGCAAGAATCCACTTACCTCAGCTGACTGCAGAGCAGGCCCGGCATTCACATCTGAAACAAGCAAGCTCTGTTTTTTCTGATTTTTGCAGGCTTGTAGCTACTTACCCCAAATGAGGATTTATCTGAAAAGTTCTCAAGATCACTTTGTTAGAAATGCAAGAAACATAACCTTATTATTTAAGTAAAACTTGAGACAGCAAGTGTTTACATACATATTAAGAATGAGTTCTTTATTTCGTGCCTTAAATCAAATCACTTATGTTCCCAAAGGTAATGGAGTGGTTATACATTTACCAGGCCTGTTTGAAGAAGCTGAAAAGAATGAAAAGAAAGGTTTGTATCAAGCAATTTTTAACTTCTCTGTACATCAGCAGCCATGTTGAGGATGTTTTTGAGCCTTTGTTTTTGACCATGAATAGTCAGTGCAGAATAGTCAGTCTGGATTTTAAATAATGAGAAAACCAATATTTAAAATGCTGGATTGTGCTGTAGTCTTCAAACAGATTTTCAAAAGCAACCTTTCAATGGGTTTTCAGGGAGTTTTATGGCATTTGATACCACATTAGATAGAAAGTAAAATCCTCAAGTGTGTACTAAAGCTCCTGCTAACTGAGATGATTTAACCCAGAGTCAGTGTTTCCATTTCTGTGCCCAAGTACTAAACTCAGTTGGTTTTGCTTTGAGCAAGGCTTTGAATCAACTGACCTTTTAGGATTGATTTATGATTCTCTCTATATAAATTCTCTATTTTACGAGGCACAAATAATATTTAAGTGATTTGTCATATAGTGAGGTAGACAAGAATCCTTAAATTAAGATATCATGTAAACCACAGCATTCTGCCGTTTTGAAGTGATTTTCAGATTTTCATTTTGGTATAGACAGACAAAGTTTAAGAAAAACGTTGCTGTTATGTGATATTCACTTGTTTTATCCATTTTGTCTACAGTTTTCTTAATAAGAAATTATAGAAACTATAAGAAAGATATGGAATAATTAAAAGCAAACCTCAGAATTTGACCACTGTAGCTGAAATCCTGCTTTTCTGTCTTCTGACAGGTTTAAAAGATTGGGAAAAAAGACTGATTATATCAGATAGAGCACATATAGGTAAGTGATGACTGAAGCGGGAAAGAACTCACAAATGATTGCTTAGCTTGTAATATTAAACTACATTATTATTCCACAGAGCAGTTGTGTTTAATCTAGTGGAGTTTCTTTATATGTTGTGTATCCGAAGCATAGTAATGGAATTTGTATCTGCTAGAGAGTGATGTTTTGTGTGTTTTCACAGTGTTTAGGGAATACTCACTCTGTTTTCCCATGGGGAGGCCTGTGCACTGCCAGTGGTAACAAAGGTGCTTTGTCTAGCTTTGTCTGGCTTTGTCTGATTTAGAGAATGCTTTTCTCCTTTGGTCTCCCACTATGTCCATGTGATTTTCCATTGCAGTGTTTGACTTTCATCAGGCAGTAGATGGGCTCCAGGAAGTGCAACGTCAAGCACAAGAAGGAAAAAAGTAAATATTTTCAGTACCTTCATTTCACTAATAATTAAGCAAATTTGAAAACTTGAAGTTAAGTTTGGAAAACATAAATCCAGTGTATCTGTAAAGAGCCTTGCTGATGTTACTAATTCTGGAACTATTCTGCTCCTGCTTGTGTTAGTGAAAAAACCCTGCGGTATTACTGAAAAGGCAGGGTATGAATTCTCACATAATTCCATTTTACAGTTTTCTACAGCACAGACACATTTTTAAAATCCCACCAAATCTGCAAAACCCATTTCTGTTAAAATGATACTTTCGACCCAGTTCAATATCAGAATAGTGATGCTCTTTTGAATCAGGTCTGAAGTGTTAGCATGATTAGGTTCCACACTTGTAATCCTTTATTGTATATTCACTTAACACTTTATGGACATACTGGTTTCCATTTTAGTTTCAATCTTAACTTGAACACAGTATATAACTATTCATACTTCATTATTCTGAAAGTTTTTTGTGAACACATTTTATTTTTCTCTCTCTTTGTCTACTAGTTTATGATCCCATTGGGCAGTTTTAACCGAACTTAACATCCAAATAGAAATCCAAAATAACTGTACTTCTGAAATATGTATGGAAATAAGCACAGGAGTAAGGAAAGAATTATATTATTACCCTTGTCAAGGTAAAGGCTGCAACAGTAGCTAGAGACAGAGGTGGTATGAATAATGCCAAAGCCACAGGAAGCCAGTTTGATCACACGCAGAACTAGTGGCTGTTTACAAATATGGGCAGTGCTGCAACTGTGAAAATGGCGTTTGTTTCCTGTTGTTTGTGGTAGAGCAGACAGTAGTACCACAGGATAATGTAGTAAATATTATTAGTGTACAGTATATGTATGTACACACACAGTTTCAACAAAGCTTTTCTCAGCCAGACTTGAGGTGTAATGATTTGCTACGTACCATGAGTATTTGCATTATTTATGAAAATCCACTGAAGCATGGAAGTTGCTATATATTTAATATAATAGAGCTTCAGTAATATTTTTGTTTGGGACCTCTTGCGTAGTATATGGTGTATTGAAGAACTTTAACAGAATTATTTAGCATGAAGTATATATTTTCACATATTTATACATGTTTGGGGGGGGTTATTTTTAATTAGTATTGGCACAACAAAGAAGGGGATTGGACCAACATATTCTTCCAAAGCTGCACGAACAGGCCTTCGAATTTGTGACCTCCTTTCTGACTTCGATGAATTTTCTTCAAGGTACAGCTATTTTAATTTCTAAACACTATAAGAATGATGCATTTTACCTGACAGATTTGGTTTTAAGAAGATGTTTTAAAATATGCATCTGAATTTTGTATAGAAATTGTTTAGAAGGAGAATAGAACTGCAAAGACTCTCTGTGTATTTCCTTCACAGAGTTTCTCAAAATTTAAATTTAATTTTGTACATTAGGAAATGCACTGATTGAGGTATTAAACTTCTGGATGTTTTCTCCCTCTAGCTCTCAGTATTTAGAGTTGTATAATGTAAACTGAGTTATTGCCAAAGTTGCTGTGAACAGTAATTACGCTCTTCATAGAGGTGATTTCAATATTTTTCAGATTTAAAAATCTGGCACAACAATACAAGTCAATGTTTCCCACACTGGAAATAGATACAGAAGGGCAATTGAAAAAGCTGAAGGTAAGGATTTAACACTTGTAATATTTGTTCTGTTTCAGAGGAAGTGTATAAGAAAACAGTAACGTTAACTAAAGGATAAAAATTTTAAGTGTACCGGTACTACTTATTAAAATAATTAATTTAAATGAAAAAATAGTCTCTTCATTATTATAAAACCTTTTAATAAACAATAGCTATGCTTTGTGAAAAAAATATTCTCTTATTAGGGACATTAAAATAAATTTTGAAACTGATTTAATTCTCCTATAATATTTTATTATTTTGACATAGAATGACTGTTGTATTAAAGTAGCTGAGAGAATATAGGAAAACACTTTTAGCTGATAAACTTCAGCTATAACTGATCTGTTCTGTCTGAGAGACTTCAATGCTTAGTGAAGAACCATTTGTGGGGGATGTTTCAAGAAAAATGTCATCTTATAAACAAGTTCAGAAAAGTCATTGGTAAAACAGCTTCTTTGGTGAATATGTAAGAAAAGAGAATGCTAAAAATGTCTCTTAGATTTCTCAGTTTTTGTCTGGTGCTTATTCAGAGCTGAAACTCTATCTTTAAAGATATTTTTTTCATATTCATGAACAGTGATTTTAATTTTTTTAAATGTTTATTCTTTTGAAGCTTACATTATTTCTAAGTCTCATTCTCAGTATGTAGAAACTACAGGCACATTATATAGAGACTGTATCAAAAAAATGAGGTAGCATACAACATTTCTGAATAGAAGTGATACACACTCTCATACCATAACAGGTCATAGAATTATTTTCAACAGAATATAAGGTAATGGTTGTATTTTTACAGTAAAACACTTTTTGAAGGTGGTCTCTTGGAGTTACGTGGACATCCTGTGTTTCAAAAGTGAAATGTTCCCTGCTTCCAGGTGTTGTCTGAGGATACTGATCTTTCTACTCAAATTTGCAGGGATATGCTGAAAAAATAAGACCAATGGTTCGAGATGGTGTGTATTTTATGTATGAAGCTCTTCATGGCTCCCCAAAGAAGATCCTTGTTGAAGGAGCCAATGCAGCATTGCTTGATATTGACTTTGGTAAGTTAAATTCTAAACTCAATTTAACTCCTAATCGATCCACTTCATTTTGATTTGTGTTTATATCAGCTTTGCAAACAGCAGGAAAATAGAAAAACATAGTAGTCTTTAACAGGAACAGATCTCCCAAAAGTAAAGTGCAGTAAACCAGAGATTGTGTCATTAACAGGATTAAGTGCTTAGGGTTTAAATATTGATTTTTCTTTTTCTTTTTCTTTTTTTTTTTTAATGGAAGTTTATAATAGTGGAGTTGAAATTTTAATCCTGGTTTGGTGGGGTGGTTTTTTTGGGTTTTTTTTGTTTTGTTTTGTTTTGGTTTTTTTGTTGGTTTTTTTTAGCTTTTAAATGTGTATGGACGTTGCCATACGTTCCAGGCACCCACTGCAGTGGTGATTAAATAAATCCCTGCAACAGAGGAAAGATTAAACTGGTACAGATAACCTGTAATTCTAGCTTCCTCACTTGATCTCTGCTCTGCTTTCTTATCAAAAGTCTAATTAAACCACTTCAGTCTCCCATGAACGTGAACTGAAGAACTGGAGAGATCCTCCAATCCAGAATCACAGTGTAGAGATCATGAATAATCTCTTGAGACTTAGAAAATTTACTGCAGATATTCAGAGGCACTGGTGTAGAGCACTGGCAATGTCAAATTGTGACCTTTACACCAGGCTATCTGTGGATGTAGTGTAAGTGATTTCTGTGATACACTGGACAGTGAGGAAAGCTTTACACAGCAGCAGCATCCTATAATAGATGCAGTGTCTAATGGAAGTGGTGTGAAGATTCTTTTAAATTTCTCCCTTGTGGGCAATCCTCAATGAAAGCTTCAAAGGCTGAATACAGAGAAGCTTACACATTGGAACAGATAGCATAGACAGGTTACCTCCTGAAGTAGGAGGTTTTCTTATTTGGCTGTGTGAACTTCTTGCTCGCAAATAATATGCTTATACAAAATACAAGGATGAGTCAACTATTTGAGTGGAAAGCCCTCCATTTTGAGGGGTTTCTCTGGAGCTTTAGAAGTCTAAATACATATTATTCACTACAGGAGGGAGCAGTGTCAGGAAGAACATCTTAATTAGTTCTTTTAAAAGCTAAACAGGAATGTGTAGTAAGAAGAATTTGCTCTGTTCTTTAAAGTGAAACTGAAACAGCAGTCAAAGTCAAACACAGTTGAAAATTTCCTTTCAGCTCATAGAGGAAAGTCAGTCTTTGTTCCTTATCACTGCTGAAACAGGGTCATGCTGTTGTTTCTCTGACAGGCACATATCCTTTCGTGACTTCGTCGAACTGCACTGTAGGTGGTGTGTGCACTGGACTTGGCATTCCTCCCCAGCATGTCGGTGATGTGTATGGTGTGGTGAAGGCATATACAACTCGAGTGGGAATTGGAGCCTTTCCCACTGAGCAGATTAATGTAGGTTTAATGTTACAAAATGCAATGCATACCAGTTCCAAAAAATAAGGTCAATAGAAGGGGGTAAGGTTATGCCAATAATGAATAAACACCATAATAATGCTAAACGATTGCACTCACAGGGAGGGGAGAATTACATTATAAACTTCACATCTTTTTTTCAGAGGAAAGAAACACAAGTGTGGTGATGTTATCTGTTGCAATGAACAACACGAGAACATGTTTCATTGTTCTATGTAATATTGTTAGATGCATTTCAGTGATGAGAGTTTGTTGTAGACCAGAATTGTCAGTGCATCATAGGAAAGCTTAAATTACAAGATGCAAATTGGACACTTAACATCCTGTATTCTACAGGCTGTGATTTAGACTAAAAGTGGTGTGTGCATCAGCCAGTCATGCACAAATTGATCAATAAAAACAAGGGAAGATATTTTGGTTCTTTTAAACCATTTATTTACATTATCAAGAAACTAGAAAATTCAAGGTATTGATTATGAGCTATGCATGCAGCAATCTCTTGCTCAGTGAACTGAATCTAATTTAAGGATTTAGTAACTATAATCCTTTCTCTAATGGTTCAAATGAGTTAATTTTGTAAATCATGAGTGTAAAGTTTTTTTTTCTCCTTCATTTATAACACATTATAAACACTGCCAGCCCAAATGGTACAGTTTGTTAGTCTCATACTGTAGTAGAACCAAGGAGTATGTTGACTTAGACATTGTACAAGCATTGATCTTCTCTCAAGATTTACAGTCATGTCCCAAAAAAACAATAAGTGCCAAAAGACCAGAAGAAGAAAATAAATGAGAACAAAATTAAAACGGGACTGGGTTGTTAAGGGAACTTTCCAGTCAGATGAGGGAGGAAAGTGTCTCCTTGGAACATGCAATAGTCATGCTAAAGAAATACTTTGGAAATGGCAGTGAGTGAAATACAAAAATCCTCTGCACAATGGGATTTTTTTTCTCCACCTTTGTCCCCTCCTAGTAAAACTTAATTTAAAAAAAAAAATCCCCTACATTAAAAAGAACTTGAATTGAGCAACTCTGTTGTTCTTGCCCTTTGTCTGTGTTTGTTCCTGCTGGTTTTCAGTGAAATACCATCAACAATCTTTCTGTTTTCTTTTTAGGAAATTGGAGATCTTTTACAGTCCCGTGGCCACGAATGGGGAGTCACTACAGGCAGAAAGAGACGCTGCGGCTGGTTAGATCTTGTCACTTTGAGATATGCTCATATGATCAACGGATTCACTGCGTAAGCATCACAGATTTTGCGCTACATTTGGAAGTGATAATTTTGTGCTTCGCAGAATAAATATGTAGGTAACATTAATATAAGTCCAGTAAAGTGTTACATTTTAAGCACTAAAGTAATTCACAATGGGCAACTGAGAATTGTTTTAATGCTAACAAATCTCATTCCTTTCAACTTTTTTCAAATCGAGTGATTTTACGACATAACACTGCTTTTTTTCATGTTTGCCCTTTGTTTACATCAGATGGCCAATGTGGATTGGATAAATATGTCAGTTTTCTAACAGTTTGTTCTGATGTCCTTGGTCCAGTGCTTTCATATTGAGTTATGTCAAGATCTAAACCATACTGCTTTTGAACCTTTACTCTAGTGACTGTAGGACTAATTCTGCATCATTTAGAAACACTACTTCTGGGTGAAGTGTGATGACACAATGTACAGCAGCTGGCACTGCTTTCATTCTAGTCCTAGCAGGTTCACTTATTCACAAAGATGTAGTCTAATATTGTATTAAATTCTTTTTTTAATAGTCTGAGACTTATTTTCTTGGGGACTGAACTGCTTACTTGATTGATAAATTTACTTTATAATTAAGAATATGTATGAAATGAACATTTTAAAGGAAAAGTGGCTATTTAAAGGAAATGTTCAAGACCATAATGTCATCAAGCTAGCTTATGTATGATGCTAAAATGTTAGTAAGTTATTAAGCAATTTAACTACCAGTCTGCATTTTCAGAAAAAGTTGCAAAAGCATGATTACAGATTTGTTTATACAAAGGGTAGGCTTGCTTAGTCATGCATTTAGGCAAACTTGTTCATATCCAAACACATGACCCTAGGCATTGTCAATATCTGTTAAATTGAGTTTTAACAATATTGTTTATGCTACTGGCATTACAAGGAACAATGAGCTTTGTTTATTAGTGTAACTGAAGAATTTAAAATAGTTTTAACTCTGATTTCTAATTTGCTTTCATCTACACAGCTCTAATTTATGTGGAAATAGTATTGGGAACACATGATGTTTCCTTCCATTTCAGTTTTGTACAATTACTGCACTTCTATCATTTCTGGTAACTGTGACAGTTAAAAAAGCATTGGGAGATAAAGATTTCCAGAAAGTTCAAAAACAGGTTCCACGCAGCAGGGTCAGCTCCCTCACGCACCTGCGCAAAGGGTCACGCATAGCTAGGGTGCATGCCGTGGTTACGCGCGAGATACAAACTCGAGCGAGCCAGCAGTGCAGTGCCATTTGGAGAGGCAGCTCTCAGCCTTCTCACCGTAGCGCACGCGCGTGCACTCAGAAATATTTTTTTCTTTTTTACCCCAGCAACAAAAAACCAAAAAAAAACAACCAAAAAAAAAAAACCCAAACCCATAACACCACTAAAGTAACCATGGTTGTAACCCGGGGAAATAGAATTGCTAAGAAAACTGTGGGCACCCAGACTGGTGCCTCACACAAAGAGGTAGGTATTCAGACCTCGGGCTGCAGAGAATGCCTCAGCTTAGCATTTGGAATGAAGAGTAGTGGGTATGAAACATGTGTGAGGTGTGAGGAGGTGAGTGATTTGTTCAGTGTGGTGGCTGGGCTGAAGGACGAGGTTGAAAGACTAAGGTCAAAATGGGAATGTGAAAAGGAAAATATCTGCAGAAACCAGGCTATACCAACCCTGGGGGAGGGGCAGCAGGTCAGGGAATTAAGGGGTTCTGTTTCCCCTTCCTTCACAGATAAAACAGGTAAAGGAGGACACCCAGGAGATAAGGGGGAGTGGAGGCAGGTCCCCCTCAACAANGATAAGGGGGAGGGGAGGCAGGTCCCCCTCAACAAAGGCAGGAGAGTCCCTTCCCAGTTGTCTCAGCCTTATCAGCTGCCCTTGCACAACAGATATGAGGTGCTAGAAATTAAGGATGGGGCCGAGGCAGATGGAGGTGAAAGCCCATCTGCTCAGTTGCCCAGGACACGTCAGTCAGGGCCAAGAATTAAGACTAGCTCAACCCAGAAGAAAAGGAGAGTGATAGTTGTAGGGGATACACTTCTACAAGGAACAGAGGGGCCAGTATGTTGGGCAGACCCCTCTCACAGGGAAGTGTGCTGCCTATCAGGAGCACAGGTTAGGGACGTTGCTAGGAAAATTCCTAACCTAGTATACTCTACAGACTACTACCCATGATTAATCTTCCACATAGCAGGAGAAGAAATAATGACTGGTAGTCTTCAAGCAATCAAAAAAGACTTCAGGACCTTGGGGCAAATGATTCGAGACTCAGGGACAGAAATCCTCTTCTATCATTCCAACTGATGGCAGAGACATTGGATTAGGCAGCAGGATAGATTCTTTTAATACGTGGCTCCGTGGATGGTGTCGCCACCACAAATTTGGGTTCTTTGACAGTGCTGAGGCCTTTACAGCACCAGGGTTGTTGAGCCCAAACAGGAGACACCTCTCTCGAAGGGGGAAGAGGGTCCTTGCAGGAGGGATTGCAGGACTAGTTGATAGGGCTTTAAAAGGGGTATGAAGGGGGCAATGTCGTCAGGACTCTAGGTGGTAAGGTATGGGAGGCTAAGGTAAAATTA
>VWZE01014244.1:9421-20108 GCA_013396675.1 Eubucco bourcierii
GAGGGTGGTGAGGCACTGGCACAGGTTGAGGGTGGTGGGGCACTGGCACAGGTCGAGGGTGGTGAGACAGTGGCACAGGTTGAGGGTGGTGGGGCACTGGCACAGGTTGCCCAGGGAGGTTGTGAAGATCACATTCTCTGCTTCTGTGCTCCACAACCTCCCTGGAGGTGTTCAAGGCCAGGTTGGATGAGGCCTTGAGTGCCCTGTGCTAGTGGGAGGTGTCCCTGCCTATGGCAGGGGGTTGGAACTGGCTGATCCTTGAGGTCCCTTCCAACCTTCCCATTCTATGATTCTATGATTCTATAAATAAAGAAGGAAAATTATTGAAAAGTGAACCAAAATTTGGCTGAATTAAGAGTTCAGCTCCTTGGGAGCTCTGTGTGTTGGAACCTGCTACTAAGCCAAGAAAATAAAGTCAGAGGGACAATAATGAAGCCATTCACTGGTTAAACTTCTGCAGTTATCTTCCTCTTCAGCTGTAACTTGCATTTTTTTCCCCCTTTTAATTTATCTCTAGATATATTCATGTAGATATTTGTGAATATATGAAATGAAAATACACACACTGCATAGATACATTACTTATATGGCTATGTATTAAATACATGGATGCTATTAATCAATATATGAATATGATTTAAATATGAATATATATAAAACTGTATATAAAGAAAGGTGTTAATGAGTCCATAGTTTGAAAATGCCTATTTAAGATGTAGAAGACTTAAGCCAGATTGCCCAGGAAGGTGGTCAAGGCTCAATCCTTGGTGATATTCAAGGTGAGGCTCAACAGGGCTCTGGGCAACCTGATCTAGTTGAAGAAGATCCTGCTTAGTACAGAGGGCATTGGACCAGATGACCTTTGGAGATCCCTTCCAACTCAGACCCTTCTGGGGTTCTGTGTGATTCTGTGATTCTATTGTTGGAAGAGACCTCTGGAGATCACAGAATGGTTTGGGTTGGAAAGGGACCTCTGGAGATCATAGAATGGTTTGGGTTGGAAGGGACCTCTGGAGATCATAGAATGGTTTGGGTTGGAAAGGATCTCCAAAGGTCATCTAGTCCAATTCCCCTGCAAAAGCAGCATCAGTTGGAGCAGGTCACACAGGAACACATCCAGGTGGGTTTTTAACTTCCACAGAAGGAGATTCCACAACCTCTCTGGGCAGCCTGCTCCAGGGCTCTGACACCCTCAAAGGGAAGAAGTTTTTCCTCCTGTTCAGGTGAATGTGCTCTTGGCAACTCACACCTCTTGCTACCACACTTGGAGGTCTTTACTTTCCACAAGTAAATTAAGATGTAACATGGAATGAGAGAGCTGCAAGGGACCTCTGGAGATCCTTCAGTCCAACCCCACACCAAAGCAAGGTCACCTAGGGCAGGTCACACAAGAGAATCCTACAGTGGCTCAAGTTGGAAGGGACCTTAGAGCTCATCTGGTTCAACCTCCCTGCCATGGGCAGGGATGCCTCTCAACTACACTCAGCTGCTCAAGACCTCACCCAGCCTGGCCTTGACCATGTCCTGAGTGTGATGGATTGTGTTCATGAGTCACATTTGGGGCTTTCAATCAAGGTCATATGGATTATTATTCTCCTGTAAGAAACCCATCCAAGATCAGGGGAGATGAAGATAGTTTTGCTTCATGTCATGTTGTTTCTCATGGATGGAGATTAAGAACAGTTTCTTTGCTGTAGGAGTGGTCAAGGATTGACATAGGCTGCCCAGAGAGGTGATGGAGTGCCCATCCCTGGAGGTGTTCAAGAGGACTGTGGCCATGGCACCTGGGGACATAGCTTAATGGCCGTGGTGGTGTTGCCTTGAAGGTTGGAGCTGATGATCTTAAAAGTCTTTTCCTAGTGAAGCAATTCTATGATCCTATGTTCCTGTGTGATCCTGTGATCCTATTATCCTATGTTCCTGTGGTTCTGTCATCCTATGATTCCATAGTTCTAGGATTCTGTGATTCCATGATTCTGTGATCCTATGATGCTGTGATCCTATGGTTCTATGATTCTATGATCCTATGAATCATAGAATCATAGAATGGTAAGGTTGGAAGGGATCTCAAGGATCATCCAGTTCCAACCCCCTACCATAGGCAGGGACACCTCCCACTAGCACAGCTCACTCAAGGCCTCATCCAACCTGGCCTTGAACACATCCAGGGAGGGAGCAGCCACAACCTCCCTGGGCAACCTGTGCCAGTGTCTCACCACCCTCAACCTGTGCCAGTGTCTCACCACCCTCACTGCAAACAACTTCCTCCTAACATCCAGTCTAAATCTCCCCTCTGCCACTTCAAACCCATTGCCCCTTGTCCTGTCATTGCAAGCCCTTATCAATAGTCCCTCCCCAGACCTCCTGTAGCCCCCTTCAGATACTGGAAGGCTTCTCTAAGGTCTATGGTTCTATGATTCTATAATTCCGTTACTTTATGATCCTGTGGCTCTGTGATCCTATGTTTCAATGATTTTATGATCCTATGGCTCTATGATTCTATCATTCCATGACTCTATGATCCCATGACTCTATGATCCCATGGTTCTGTGATCCTATGGTTCTATGATTATATCATCCTATGGTTCTATGATTCTATGATTACATTAATCTATGAACGTATGGCTCTGCAATCCTATGGTTCAATGATTCTGTGATCCTATGGCTCTATGATTCTATCATTCCATGACTCTATTATCCTGTGGCTCTATGATTCTATGATCCTATGGCTCTATGATTCTATCATTCCATGACTCTATTATCCTGTGGTTCTATGATTCTGTGATCCTATGGCTCTATGATTCTATCATTCCATGACTCTATTATCCTGTGGCTCTATGATTCTATGATCCTATGTTTCTGTGATCCTGTGGTTCTATGATTCTGGCATTCCATGATTCTATGATCCCATGGCTCTGTGATCCTACGGTTCAATGATTCTGTGATCCTATGATTCTTTGATCCTATGGCTCCATGATTCTGGCATTCCATGATTCTATGATCCTATAGCTTTATGATTCTATGGCTCTATGGTCCTATGGTTCTATGATTCTATGATCCTATGGCTCTACAATTCGATCATTCCATGACTCTATGACCCTGTGGCTCTATGCATAATCCTAAAGCCAAAGTTGACAGGCAGATGACATCAACACAACCACTAACCACCACTGGAGGCTTTTCAAGCAGCTACTGGACTGAGATGCACAACTGCTGCTGAGGCTAAAGGGACTTCTCAGAGCTCTCCAGGAGCCTTAAGCCTTGATGAAAGACTTCTCCTGTGCTTTAGAAAATGATGCCTTATATCCCTTGGTCTTCCAGGGACGTCTCCAGCTGGATGTTTGAAACAGAGCAAGCCCAGTTGGTTATGTTCTCTACACCACTCCAGCTTTACAGCATAGGAGAGGCCGAAGAGGGCAGTGCAGCACAAGGTGACAAGCTCCAGAGCCTCACAGATGAGCTCCAATCGCCTGGTAAACAGGATTTTGCAGGGGCTGGAGCTGTTAATTGTTATTGTAATGCACAACATTTTAATTGAGTTAATCGGCCCCCAAATGTTTCTCCCTATTGACCGAGATAAAATGTCAAAAGCTCTCTGCTGGCAGCTGCAATTGCAGTGGGCAGCCCTGACAATAGCCAGTGGAGGTTCTTTACAATGTGCTGCTGCTCTTCAGATGTGTTTGCTGGAGAAATGAAGCAGATTGTTGCTGATCTCTGAAGTATCCTTTTTTTTTTTTTTTTTCCCTCCTTAACAAAAGAGGGTCCCAGAGCACCACTGCAGGTTTTATTTTGGCTTGGGCTTGAGCTCCAGCTGGAGAGGTGAAAGATAGACTGGCTCAGGTGAAAGCCACTTCTCCAGGGAGGCCACATTTACACACTCTTAGCACAAGCCTAAGCTTTCACAAGAGCAAGCAGGGCTTCATTTTGCATATCTCCCATAGCTGCATCCCTGTGTGCTCTCTCCAAGGGGGCAAACAGGCTCAGGGCAGCAGCAGCAGCAGCAAACAACCAGCTCCATCCCTCTGCTTGCTGCTGAGCTATTGCCTCATTGGTACTGGGAAGCCACCAAAGAGATCTGAAAGAGGGACAAAAAAAGTAGTTCAAGCATCACAGCAGAGATAACTCTGCAGGTGGATTCAAGCCCAAGGACCAGATCCACGGAATCATAGAACTGTTTTGGTTGGGAAAGAAGAGCTCTAAGAGCATCCATCTCAGCAGGGATACTCTGCAGGTGGATTCAAGCCCAAGGACCAGATCCATGGAATCAGAGAACTGTTTTGGTTGGGAAAGAGCTCTAAGAGCATCCATCTCAGCAGGGATTCTTCGCAGGTGGATTCAATTCCAAGGACCAGATCCATAGGATCATAGAACTGTTTTGGTTGGGAGAGAGTTCTGAGATCATCAAGTCCAACTGTTGACCTAACACCACCATGGCACTTTGGGAATGGTTTAATGGCCATGCCCACACATTTCTTTAACACCACGTCCCTGGGCAGCCTGTCCCATTCCCTGACCACTCTTGCAGTTAACAACTTTTTTCCTGATCTCCAACCTACACCTCCCCTGCTGCAACTTGAAGCCATTTCCTCTTACCCTACCACTTGTTACTAGTAGAGACCAACTCCCCACCTGCCTTCAACCTCCTTTCTGGGAGCTGTAGAGAGCCAGAAGGTCTCCCCTTCGTCTCCTTTTCTGCAGACTAAGCCACTCCAGGTCCCTCAGCTGCTCCCTTTAGCCAGACTGTGAGATGCTGCCTGGTGCCCAAGTCTCAGGGCTGCTGAGAAAATTCTGACTGTTTTTGGGAGGTGTTTGGTGTCTCCCACTGCATGTGAAGCAAGACTTGATGGCTGCTTTAGCCCAGCTGCTACATGCCACAGATCACAGAATTGTTTAGGATGGAAAAGACCTTTAAGACCATGCTGTGAAGATCCTCAGCTGAAACACACCCCCCCCTAATCTGCAGCAAATGTGAAGGCAACTCCTGATCCCTTTCTTCCCCCTGATCCCTCTGTTGCTGAATGTTGGAAGTGGAGATCTGGATGGTAGTGGTCAGCGTCTGATTATGCCAGAGTGCAGGCACCACTCTGCCAGATCAGGGTGGGCAGGTGAGGAAACTGTGTGTGAAGAGCAAGCAAGGACATTCCTCCTCCCCCTCCTTGTGGACACTCCTCCTTCTCCCCCTTCAGACAACCCTCACAACTGCCAGTGCCCAGTAGCCCTGGCACAATGCACACAGCCCTGCCAGCAGTGGGTGAGCAAACCATGTCTGGGAAGAGCAAGCCAAAATGCAGCTCTTTCTTGCTGGTTTTATTACCCTACAGTGTTTTATCAGCTCAAGGAGGGTCCAATGTGACATGGCATGATGGCCATGGTGGTGTTGGCTCAGTGGTTGGACTCAATGACCTTAGAGGTCTTGTCCAACTGAAACAACTCTGTGTTCCTATGCTTCTGTGATTCCATCATTCAGTGATTCTGTAATCCTGTGATTCCATCATTCCATGATTCTGTGACTCTATGACTCCATTATTCAATGATTCTATGATCCTGTGATTCCATCATTCAAGGATTCTGTGGTCCTGTGATTCTATGATTCCATCATTCCATGATTCTGTGATCCTGTGATTCTCTTATTCCATCATTCAAGGATTCTGTGATCCTGTGATCCTGTGATTCTCTTATTCCATCATTCAAGGATTCTGTGATCCTGTGATTTGATGATGCTGTGACTGCAGAGGGACTTTTCCTGAGAGTGTCTAGAGATAGGCCAAGGGGGAATGGTTTGAAGCCAAGGCAGAGCAGGGTTAGAGTGGAACTGAGGAAGAAGTTCTTCAGTGTGAGGGTGCTGAGAGTCTGGCACAGGCTACCCAGGGAGGCTGTGGCTGCCTGCTCCCTGGAGGTGTTCAAGGCCAGGTTAGATGAGGCCATGAGCAGCTGAGTCTAGCTGAGAGGTGTCCCTGTCCATGGCAGTGGCATTGGAGTAGTTGATCTCTAAGGCCCTTCCAACCTGAGCCATTCTCTGATTCTATGGTTCCATGACTCTGTGCTTCTATGGGGTTTTATGGTTCTATGCTGCGTGATTCAAGGACTCCACAATTCCATGGTCCTAAGATTCTATGGTTGCATGATTCTGTGGCTCGATAACTCTATGATTGTATGGCCCCAAGATCCTATGGCTGTATGATTCCATGGCTCAATGACTCCATGATTCCATGCTCCTATGGCTCTGTGATTCCATGGCTCAATGACTCCATGATTCTGTGCTGCTATGGATCTCTGATTCGATGATTCAATGACTCCATGATTCCATGCTCCTATTCCATGGCTCAATGACTCCATGATTCCATGCTCCTATGGCTCTGTGATTCCATGGCTCAATGACTCCATGATTCTGTGCTGCTATGGATCTCTGATTCGATGATTCAATGACTCCATGATTCCATGCTCCTATTCCATGGCTCAATGACTCCATAATTCCATGCTCCTGTGGCTCAATGACTCTATGATTCCTTACTCCTGTGGCTCTATGATTCCATGCTCCTGTGGCTCTATGATTCCATGCTTCAATGACTCCATTCCATACTCCTATTCCATGGCTCAATGACTCCATGATTCCACAGAGTGGCTCTATGATTCCATGCTCCTGTGGCTCTATGATTCCATGCTTCAATGATTCTATGATTCTATGATTCTACGACTCCATGATTCCATACTCCTATGGCTCTGCGATTCCATGGCTCAATGACTCCATGATTCCATACTCCTATTCCATGGCTCAATGACTCCATGATTCCACAGAGTGGCTCTATGATTCCATGCTCCTGTGGCTCTATGATTCCATGCTTCAATGATTCTATTCCATACTCCTATTCCATGGCTCAATGACTCCATGATTCCACAGAGTGGCTCTATGATTCCATGCTCCTGTGGCTCTATGATTCCATGCTTCAATGATTCTATTCCATACTCCTATTCCATGGCTCAATGACTCCATGATTCCACAGAGTGGCTCTATGATTCCATGCTCCTGTGGCTCTATGATTCCATGCTTCAATGATTCTATTCCATACTCCTATTCCATGGCTCAATGACTCCATGATTCCACAGAGTGGCTCTATGATTCCATGCTCCTGTGGCTCTATGATTCCATGCTTCAATGATTCTATGATTCTATGATTCTACGACTCCATGATTCCATACTCCTATGGCTCTGCGATTCCATGGCTCAATGACTCCATGATTCCATACTCCTATGGCTCTGCGATTCCATGGTTCAATGACTCCATGATTCCATACTCCTATGGCTCTGCGATTCCATGGTTCAATGACTCCATGATTCCATACTCCTATGGCTCTACGAGTCCATGGTTCAATGACTCCATGATTCCATACTCCTATGGCTCTATGATTCTATGCTTCAATGACTCCATGATTCCATGCTCCTATTCCATGGCTCAATGACTCCATGATTCCATGCTCCTATGGCTCTGTGATTCCATGGCTCAATGACTCCATGATTCTGTGCTGCTATGGATCTCTGATTCGATGATTCAATGACTCCATGATTCCATGCTCCTATTCCATGGCTCAATGACTCCATAATTCCATGCTCCTGTGGCTCAATGACTCTATGATTCCTTACTCCTGTGGCTCTATGATTCCATGCTCCTGTGGCTCTATGATTCCATGCTTCAATGACTCCATTCCATACTCCTATTCCATGGCTCAATGACTCCATGATTCCACAGAGTGGCTCTATGATTCCATGCTCCTGTGGCTCTATGATTCCATGCTTCAATGATTCTATGATTCTATGATTCTACGACTCCATGATTCCATACTCCTATGGCTCTGCGATTCCATGGCTCAATGACTCCATGATTCCATACTCCTATGGCTCTGCGATTCCATGGTTCAATGACTCCATGATTCCATACTCCTATGGCTCTACGATTCCATGGTTCAATGACTCCATGATTCCATACTCCTATGGCTCTACGAGTCCATGGTTCAATGACTCCATGATTCCATACTCCTATGGCTCTACGATTCTATGCTTCAATGACTCCATGATTCCATGCTCCTATTCCATGGCTCAATGACTCCATGATTCCATACTCCTATGACTCTGCGATTCCATGGCTCAATGACTCCATGATTCCATACTCCTATGGCTCTACCAGTCCATGACTCAATGACTCCATGATTCCACACTCCCTAAGATCCTACAACTCTGTGACTCAATCATTCCACGACTCCATTCTCTTTCAAGTTAGAATTTAACTTGGTGGTTGGCAGCCCCCAACACTGTGCAGAGCTGAGTCTCAGAAGCTTCCCAGCAGTGCTTTGGGATCAGAGATCTCTGGAATGCAGCCACAGGTCAGCCAAACGCTGCCCGGGCAGGAAGGTGATGAAAGCAGCACCGCTTTTGTTTAAACAATTTGCCTTCCTTCTCCCCTCCAGGAGCAGTTTATAAATCCTCTACCTGTCAAAGCAGTGCCAGCACACTGTGCAGACAAATTCCTGCTTCTGACACCAGCATGTGCTTGGCTGAATGCTGGCTGCAGCTGTGTTATTATGGGATGCATCCAGACAGAGCATCTCTGCATTCCGATGACTGCAGTCTGTGGCTGGGCAGGTCACCTTGCTTAGGCTAAGGAGTGCTGAGCTCTGATTCTCAGGCCATTGTTAATTAAGTAGTAGAGAGTAAATGAAGGTTTGAGCCACCCTTGATATCCTTGAGCCACCCTGGATATCATTGAGCCACCCTTGATATCATTGAGTCACCCTTGATATCATTGAGTCACCCTTGATATCATTGAGCCACCCTTGATACCATTGAGCCACCCTTGATATCATTGAGCCTTTCTTGATATCCTTGAGCCACCCTGGATATCCTTGAGCCATTCTTGATATCATTGAGCCACCCTTGATATCCTTGAGTCTTTCTTGATATCCTTGAGCCACCCTGGATATCCTTGAGCCATTCTTGATATCATTGAGCCACCCTTGATATCATTGAACCATTCTTGATATCCTTGAGCCACCCTGGATATCATTGAGTCACCCTTGATATCATTGAGCCACCCTTGATACCATTGAGCCACCCTTGATATCATTGAGCCTTTCTTGATATCCTTGAGCCACCCTGGATATCATTGAGTCACCCTTGATATCATTGAGCCTCTCTTGATATCCTTGAGCCACCCTGGATATCCTTGAGCCATTCTTGATATCCATAAGCCACCCTGGATATCATTGAGCCACCCTGGATATCACTGAGCCATTCTTGATATCCTTGAGCCACCCTAGATATCCTTGAGCCATTCTTGATATCCTTGAGCCACCCTGGATATCCTTGGTGGTTATCTGGGTGAAGTTACCTGGCAAGGAGAGGTGAGAGAATTAAAGAGCTTGTCTGGGCAATTTGTGCCAGAAACACACAATATGTTAAACTGCAAGGGAAAAAAAACACCCAAAAAAACACAGGAGGTGAGAAGATTTTGTCAGCTGAGACTTGGAGCTCTTTGGAGCAGAGATTCTCTTACCATGCTTTGAGTTTTATGTAGTTATAAACCAGATTCTGACCCCAAATAATGATATTTTCCAAGTCTCACCTCTCAGCCTCTTTAGTTACCTAAACACCTTTCATAAAATGACCCAAAAGTCCTGTGGCTTGAAAACAAGCTGAAACCTATAAATAAAGAATGAGGAGAAATGGCAGGAAAATGAGCTCTGCCAGGGAGATGTGCTGTGACCAGAGGGATTGGGCTGCTCTTATTTTGCATCTGCATTAATTAGCCAGAAGTGGGAGTAAACACCAGCTTAATAGAGAAATATTACAAAGGGACCTGGAGAAGTTGTAAAGGATTAATTGGAGGATGTTCAGGAGGCATTTGGAATATGTCTGGCCCATTTTTCACTTAATTAAATGTTTATTTCAGCTAGCAAAAGCTCCCTATGAAAAACTGATTTTTATTTTTTTTTAACCAGTCAGAGAAGTATAAAAGAAGAAAAGAAAAAAAAAAAAAGAAAATTGATTGGCACCTATGAAATTGTTGCCACCTATAAAATTGCCACCTTGTAATATCAGGCTTTGTAATACCAGGACAAGGGGCAATGGGTTTGAAGTGTCAGAGGGGAGATTGAAAGTGGATGTTGGGAGGAAGTTGTTTGCAGTGAGGGTGGTGAGACACTGGCACAGGTTGCCCAGGGAGGTTGTGGCTGCTCCCTCCCTGGAGGTGTTCAAGGCCAGGTTGGAGGAGGCCTTGAGTGAGCTGTGCTAGTGGGAGGTGTCCCTGCCTATGGCAGGGGGTTGTAACTAGATGATCTTTGAGGTCCCTTCCAACCTTACCATTCCATGATTCTATAAAATTGTTTTGCCTCTCACTTTCCATGTGCATAAAGGATGTGTGGCTGCCTGGACATGTACATGTAGTTGGGAGCAGTAAAATCTGTGTCACACTTCATGTCCTCCCCTACTGGGACAAGATTAAGAGCAGTTCCCCTTCGAAACCCAAGACTTTGCCATCATCTGTTTTCCATATTCACACAGAAGCAGTTAGAGAAATCACAGAATCATAGAATAGTAAGGTTGGGAGGGATCTCAAGGATCATCCAGTTCCAACCCCCTGCCATAGGCAGGGACATCTCCCACTAGCACAGGTCACTCAAGGCCTCCTCCAACCTG
>VWZE01014246.1:0-10038 GCA_013396675.1 Eubucco bourcierii
GGGGCACACTAATATCTCTGTGGGGCTAATATCTGTGTGGAGAAGGGGGCTAATATCTGGGGGGCACACTAATATCTCTGTGGGGCTAATATCTGTGGACGGGGGGCTAATATCTGGGGGGCACACTAATATCTCTGTGGGGCTAATATCTCCGAGGTTAATATCTGGGGAGGGCTAATATCTAGGGGGGGCTAATGTCTGTATGGGGCTAATATCTGTGTGGAGAGGTGGGCTAATATCTGGGGGGCCAATATCTGTGTGGGGTGCCAACATCTGTGTGGAGGGGGGTGCTAGTATCTTGGGGGGCTAATACCTGTGTGGAGGGAGGTGCTCCTTTCTGTGTGTGTAGTTGTTAGCCATAGTAACCATTTTCCTGCTCAGCTGGAGGGCGGTGGGGCATGGTTAAGGCCTGGTTTGCCTTGGAATCCAGGCCTCCTGAGCCTGTCCTGTTGTGTTGCAGCACACACAAAGGATATGCCATTTACATGTGAAACCTGTGGAAAATCCTTCAAACGAAGCATGTCCCTCAAAGTCCATTCCCTGCAGCACTCTGGAGAGAAGCCTTTCAGGTGTGAGGTGAGGCAGCAACTCTTCATCTCTTTTGATGCCATCAGGCTGCTGTGGGTGCCCTGCTGGAGCAGAGGACTTGGACTGGATGATGTCCAGAGGTCCTCACCATGCTGGGGTTGTGCACTGAGCACCCACTGCAGAGAGATCTGAATCTTTGTTTTCTCTCAGTGTTCTCAGCAGAGCCCAATGCAAATTCTCTTAACCTTCCTTCTCTGCCTGATAACTTGAAACAGGTCAAAGTGCTGACACTGAAAACACACAAACCTTTTGTCCTCGTTGCAAATCATAACCTCCTGGGGATCTAAGTGCCCTGAATTTGCATTTCTTTAACCAAGTCTGTGTGTTGGGGTGGGGGACAGCATCTCACCGGTGCCTTCACGTGGCTTTGTGATTCCAATTCCGTGCCTGCCCTGGGGAAGGGGACCGTGATGGACAGCCCTTGCCAGTCATGTGTCTGGGGCATGTCTCAGTCATCTGATGGGGATGCTCGTGGCTGTCACATGCTGGAGGCAGAGGCAGTGCAGAGCCATTCCTGCTTCCAGGGCAGGTCTGCTGGATCACCCTGTCCAAAAAGTGGGGCACATCTCCAGGCAGATATTTGGTAGGCACAGCAGTAGTGAAGTCTTGGAGTAAGACTCCCAGGGAAAGAAATGACTTCGTGGTAATGAGGAGGAGCTGGAAAGAGACTGTGGGGTGCTGGGAAAGGAGCCTGTCTGTTGGCTTTGCTGTGTGAGCAGAGTCCTCTAGTGGAGAGGTGCAGCAGAGAGCTCTGACAGAGCTGCCAAACCTCCAAACTCATACCTTGAGCCAACAGAAGCACTTCTCTGTTGGCATAACCCTGTCTGTGGTGGGCTCTTGCCAACTGCTGTGTCAACTAAAGGTTGTGACTGCTCCATGCTCCCTGACAAGGCTCTTGTGGCAGCAGAGCTTTTAGTGCAGGCCAGATTCTGCTCTCACTAAATAATTTAAATTCCACCTGTCTGTGTGTGTCTGTGTCTGTGCTAGTCCAGGTGTTCTTTATTCCTTCACTCAAGTGGCCAAGGAGGCCACCAGCATCCTGGCCTGCATCAGCAATGGTGTGGCCAGCAGGAGTAGGGCAGTGATCATCTCTCTGGACTCAGCACTGCTCAGGCCACACCTTCAGTACTGGGGTCAGTTTTGGGCCCCTCACTCCAAGAAGGACATTGAGGTGTTGGAGGAGGTTCAGAGAAAGGCAGCAAAACTGGGGAAGGGTCTGGAGAACAGGCCTGGGGAGGAGCAGCTGAGGGAGCTGGGGGGGATTCAGCTTGGAGAAATGGAAACTGAGAGGAGACCTCCTGGAGATCCCTGACAGAAGGCTGGAGCCAGGTGGGGTTGGTGTCTTCNTGACAGGAGGCTGGAGCCAGGTGGGGTTGGTGTCTTCTCCCAGGGAACAAGTGACAGGAGAAGAGAAATGACCTCAAGCTGCACCAAGGGAGGTTGAGGTTGAACATTAGATAAAATGAGAGAAACTCTTTTGGGGCAGAAATTGTTCCTCCTATCCAACCTAATCCTTTTAGTCCAACCATCAACCCCACACCACCAGGGCCCTTCAGCCCTGTTCCCAGGTGTCATATCCACAGCTTTCTTAACCACCTCCTGGGATGGGGACTCCACTACCTCCCTGGGCAGCCTGTGCCAGTGCCTGACCACTCCTGCAGGACAGAAATTGTTCCTCAGGTCCAACCTAAACCTCTCCCCTTTCAGTTTCAGGCCATTACCTCTTATCCTGTCACTTGCTGCTTGGGAGAACAAACCCAGGCCAGGCCTGTTCTCTGTCCTCTAGTTATGGTGTGTCTCTTAGTTTCTGTCCTTAGTTGTCCTCTCTTGTACCCTCTAATCCCAGGCTCAGCCCTGAGCATGCTGCTTGCTCAGGAGTTCCAATCCATTTCTAATTTGATCTGCACAGCCCAAACTCTTGGCTCAATGTTGCAAGGCTGTGCTAACCAAAATGCAGTTGTCCTGGTGACAACCAGATGTGAGGGCTTGATTGCAGCTATTCAACAGGCACCACCTGGCTTTTGATTTTTATTTTTTCTGTTTCTTTTTACAAAAGGCAGTTAGCAGTGGCCTGGTGAAATTCCAGCTTGGGTAACTAACTGCAAGTGAAATTGAGATGGGCAAATGTAATATTGTTTGGCTGCTACGTTGAGGAGTTGGGGGAAGGGAGGAGGAGACTAAGGGCCTCAAGTCACAAGGTTGTGTGAGGGATGTCTGAGGTGGGAATGAGCAGGGGACATAGTGTTCTGAATCTGATTGGCTGCTGAGAGTCCAGAGTGTCTCCATTGAAGTTCTTCAGACATGTCTCCATTAATGGAATATCATTTGGAGTGGGTTCTCTACTTGGGTGAGAATGGGATCCTGTTGTGAGGCACAGGAGGAGAAGCACAGAATGGCTCAGGTTGGAAGTGGCCTCAGAGATTATCTACTCCAACCTGTCTGACATGGGTAGGGACACTTCTCAACTAGACTTGGTTGCTCAAGGCCTCATCCAACCTGGCCTTGAACACCCCCAGGCAGGAGGCTGCCACAACCTCCCTGGGCAGCCTGTGCCAGACACTCGCCACCCCCACAATGAAGAACTTCTTCCTCAGCTCCAGTCTGACTCTGCTCTGCCTCAGCTTCAAGCCATTCCCCCTTGATCTCTCTGTAGGCACCCTCAGGAAAAGTCCCTCTGCAGCCTTCCTGCAGATTCCTTTCAAGAACCTAAAGGGGGTTACAGGAGAGCTGGGGAGGGACATTTTACAAAGGCTTGTAGTGATAGGACAAGAGGAGATAGGTTTGGAAGAGGGGAAATTGAGACTGGAGATTTAGAAAGAAATTCTTCCCAGTGAGTGGTGAGACACTGGCACAGGTTACCCAGGGAGGTTGTGGATGCCTCCTCCCTGGAGGTGTTCAAGGCCAGGCTGGATGAGGTCTTGAGCAACCTGTGCAGGTGGGAGGTGTCCCTGCCCATGGCAAAGGAGTTAGAACTGAGTGATCTTTGTGGTCCCTTCCAACCCAAACCATTTTATGACTCTTTTGAAGCTCAGAAGAATTTGTTGCTGCCTTTCCCTGACGTTTCTTTAATTGACTTTGTTTTCTCTGTTGTCTTTTATAGATAAAATGTTCAACAGTTCCTTGGCAACTTTCTCCAGAAGAATAATTCCTACTGCTCTGCTTTTGCCATAATCCCAGAATTCTGTGACCTACACCTCAGTGCTAACCACCAGCAGAGAGTCCTATTTTTGTTCATTCTGTGTAGATGGAACCAGGCATCGTTCTTGAGAGTCCATCCTGAGTTCAAGCTGCTTACTTGCTCTTTGGTTTTGTTTTGGTTTTGGTATTTTATTTTATTTTTATTTTTATTTTGTTCTTTTTTTCCTGGGATTAAAGGTGCTCCATGAATCAGGGCCTCCCAAATGACTCAACCAGCCAATTCTTGCCAACAGTTGGTTGAAAACTGTGCCACGCATGTAGCAGGGATGGCACAAGAGGACAGTTGCCGTGGTCAAGTGCCAGCCACGTTTTACCATGGTGCCAGCCAGGAACTTGATCTGTCCACCAAAGTGTACAAGAGAGAGTCAGGAAGCCCTTACTCTGTGTTGGTGGACAGCAAAGTGAGTAAACCACATCTCCATGAAAGAGAGGAGCAGCCATATTTCAGGGAGAACAGATCAGTGGGAGAGGTCCGGGCTGTGAAAGAAGATAGAGAAAACTCTGACGACTCTGAGGAGGAAGAAGAGGAGGAAGATGAAGTGACTTACAAAAGGGAGCAGATTATAGTAGAGGTAAACCTTAACAACCAAACATTAAATGTATCAAAAGGGGAGAAGGGTGTCTCCTCCCAGTCCAAAGAGACTGCTGTTCTTAAGACCAGCAGTGAGGAAGAGGAGGGTGACAGTGGGGACGATGACACTGAAGACAGTGATGATTATGAGCAAATTGAGAGGCAGAAGAAAAAAGAGAAAAGAGTGGAAAAAGTTAGTGTTGCACAAAGGAGAACGAGGAGAGCTGCATCTGCTGCAGCAGCCACAACTTCCCCACCACCCAGAACTACAAGGGGTCGTAGAAAGAGTGTGGAGCCCCCCAAGCGTAAGAAGAAAGCTGCAAAGGAGCCCAAGGCACCTGTGCAGAAATCAAAGTGTGAAGAGAAGGAGACTTTAACCTGTGAGAAGTGCCCCAGGGTGTTTAACACACGCTGGTACCTGGAGAAGCACATGAACGTCACTCACAGGCGCATGCAGATCTGCGACAAATGTGGGAAGAAATTTGTTCTAGAAAGTGAGCTGTCCCTTCACCAGCAAACTGACTGTGAAAAAAATATCCAGGTAGGTTGGCTCACCTGCTTGCCCAGATTTCCACACCTTCTGTTGTGCCCCTGGGTCGTGCCTGGTGGACACTTCAGAGGGGGAAATCTTAACGCGCAGACCAGGTCCTGACCTGAGATCCTGTCTCTGCCTGTCAGCGCTTTTGGTGGCTTCCAAAAGAAGTAGGGAACTGAGTCTGCAGCTGCTTTAGTAGAGTTACTCTAGTGGCTTAACTGCTAGTTGGGGAATTGCAGAAGGGTTTGGGTTGGAAGGGACCTTCGGGATCATCTAGTTCAAATCCACCCTGCCACGGACAGGGATCCCTCCTACTAGACCAGCTTGCTCAAGGCCTTCTCCAACCTGGCTTTCAACACTTGGAGCCTCCACAGCTTCTCTGGGCAACCTGTTTTAGTGCCTCACCACCCTCCTGGGGAAGAATTTCTTCCTAATGTCCAATTTGAATTGAGTTGCTTCCAGTTTGAAGCTGTCAGCTCTCATCCTGTCACTCCATGCCTTTGTAACAAGCGAAAAGCTGCTTTCATCTCAGACTCCAGAGTGAGTGGCCCAAACCCAAGGGCATTTGCAGTGAAGTTCTTGGTCAGGATAAACCTTGCTCCTTCAGGTGCTGAGCACCTGCAGCTCTCACTGACTTGAAAGTTCAAAGTGTTTCAGTGTCCTGAAACTGTCACAGAGTATGTCCAGGGAGGGTTTCGTGGCAGAACAGAATTACAGCACTGTGCTGGAATCAGAAAGCTGTAAACCAGCAGCAAGGCAGGCAGGTGAGGAAGCAGCTGGTGAAGGCAGGGTTTGAACTTGGATTAAAATGTGAACTTCTGAAATCCTCCTGAGAGAATTCTGTCTGTGGAATTTAGAGGAATGTCCATGTGGAGGTGACCAGCAGGTTGAGGGAGGAGAGGATTCTGCTCCTCTACTTTGGTAACACCCTACCTGCAGTGTGGAGTCCAGCTCAGGAGCCCCCAACACAAGGAGGGCATGCAAGTGTAAGAGCAGGTCCAGAGGAGGACACAAAGATGATCCAAGGGCTGAAGCACCTCTCCTATGGGGAAAGGCTGGGACAGTTGGGGGTTTTCAGCCTGGAGAAGAGAAAACTCCAGGGAGGCCTTAGAGCAGGCTTCCAGTGTTTGAAGTGGGCTACAGGAGAGTTGGAGAGGGCCTTGTTGCAGAGGCATGGAGTGACAGGATGAGGGTTGATGGCTTCAAACTGGAAGCAGCTCAATTCAAATAGGGCATTAGGAAAAAGTTTCTTCCCCAGGAGGGTGGTGAGGCACTGGAACGGGTTGCCCAGAGCAGCTGTGGAGGCTCCAAGTGTTGAAAGCCAGGTTGGATGGGGCCTTGAGCAAGGTGGTCTAGTAGGAGGTGTCTCTGTCCATGGCAGGGTGGTTGGAACTAGATGTTCTTGGAGGTCCCTTCCAACCCATTCTCTGAAGTGCATGAATTCAGTGACTCTGTTCCTGAGCCTGCCCTTTGCCCAGTGTAACCAGCTCAGTAAACCTCACAGCTACCAGAGCCAGCTGGGGGCTTTCTCACCAGAACCTTTGCAGCTTTTCACGTTCTGTTGGAATTAGAACCATTTGAAAGTTGGAAGTTGTGGAAAGAGTTTCAAGAGTTTCTGATTCATCTGTGGTTTGTCCTTTGCTCATAGGCATCTGTGTTCTCCTGCAAGTGGGAGCACTCTTGATTCAGCTGCCCCACTGGAACATGCTCTTCTTTTGGACCTTATTAAACCAGCCAGAGTGTTGGCATCTCCTTCTGAAACAATCCAGCCCCAAAGCAGCTTGAGTTCCATTTCTTTATGTCTCTTTTTTTTTCCTGCAGCTTTGAAATGTTGAGAGGGTTTGTTTATAGGGCAAGAAGTTGGGGGGTTGGTTTTTAATCTGTCCAATGGGTTTTTTTAGCAGAGAGATTTAAGGTTCTGTTTGTTTGTTAGCTACACTGAGTTGAATTCCCACTGTGTTGGAGACAGAGGAAATATTTCTTGTGATTTCTTTGTGCTCTCAGGCTCCAGTGTAGCTCTGTGTAATGCTCTGCTGTTTTTCCTTATGTTTCAGCTCACAGGAGGAAGACTGAAGGAAGGAGTAGATAGAATGAGGCTTGAGTGTAGTTAGTGAAATACAGAAACAGTTCAGTATTGGCTTACAGGTGTGGGGATCAGGGCTTGAGGTGCTGTGGGGGTTCAGTGCTTCCCAAGTTTGCTGTCAAACATTTCAATGTAAATTTAAGGAATGTTTTATTGTCCACAGCATGGAATGTTAGATTAGAATGGCTCAGGTTGGAGGGCACCTCGGAGATGATCTACTCCAACCTCCCTGCCATGGACAAAGACACCTTTCAATTAGATTTAGCTGCTCAATGCTTCATCCAACCTGGCCTTGAACACCCTCAGGCAGGAGGCAGCCACAGCCTCCCTAGGCAGCCTGTTCCAGACTCTCACCAGCCCCACAATGAAGAACTTCTTCCTCAGCTCCAGTCTAACCCTGCTCTGCCTCAGCTCCAAACCATTCCCCCTTGACATGTCTCTAGAGAGCCTCAGAGGTCTCTCTGCAGCCTTCCTGCAGGATCCCTTCAGGCACTGGCAGGCAGCTCTGAGGTCTCCCCTGGAGCCTTCTCTTCTGCAGGCTGCACTCCCCCAACTCCCTCAGCCTGTACTCACAGCAGAGCTGCTCCAGCCCTTGGCTCATCTTTGTGGCCTCCTCTGGCCTCACTCCCACAGCTCTGTGGCCTCCTCCTGATGGGGACACCAGAACTGGAGGCAGCATTTGAGGTGGGGTCTGAGCAGAGCAGAGCCAAGGGGCAGAATCCCCTCTCTTGGCCATGCACTTCCTTGTCAGGGTTGCCATTCCTCTGTCCAGAAGAGAGATAGGGAAAGAAGAAGCCATAGAAATTGTGATTTGTATCCAGGCCCAGAAAAATCAGCTCCAGAAACTCTCCCAAGTATTTCTAGCTCCAGAAGCACTGTTTTAGTCCTCTCCAGGGTCTCAGTCTGAGCAGCCACTCACCTTTGTCTCTCTTGACATTTGGGATATGTTTCACAGTTGCTCATTGGGTTTTATGACACTTGGCCAAAGGAGTTAAGAGGCTGTGAAAGCTTTGCATGGAAGCAGGCTTTAAAAGGAGGAAAAAAAATGTTTCATGGTCTACCTGGTACTGATAAACACAGCTGGCTCCTCTCTGGCTTTTTCAACCTAAGTGCTGGAATATATTTGGTTTGCCAGGTAATTTCTTGGTTTCATCCTTTCCAAATTAGCACCTTGACAGAACTGCTGCTGTCACCTTGGACTCTGCATAGTAGCTCTCAATATTAGTCCTCAATTGCTTGCTGCTGATCTGCAATTAAATTGTAGACTGATCACTTCAAGTGCTCTCCTGACCTTAAGCCAAAGGAATTTTCATCATCCCTTAGCACTGTTTTTACTCTCTAGGTTGTTTTGTTCTTGTTTTGTGGTTTTTTTCTCCCTTCAAAGGGTTAAAATTTGTTCCTCAAATGCCTCCAAGGAGGCAGAGCCTGTCCTTGGTGTCAGCACTGTGAGAGGTTCACCAGAATTCCCAAGCCTGCAGAGATTCAAGCAGTGTGGAAGCAGCTTACCTTGGTTCTTCTCTGCACAAATAACTCCTGTTGGCAGAAGGCATGGAATTGGGAGGCTCTGCAGCCCACAGCTCACAGCCCTCCTTCCTCTGAGGGAGGGAAAGTAATGGATGGGCTGAAAAATAGGAAGATGCTCCAAAACATTCCAACAGCTCACCAGAACCAAGCCACAATTCCTTCCTCTTCACTTCACAGGCAACCATGACTTGGTGTCTTCATGATTGTGTCTGCCTTCAAGTTTTACAGCTCAGATTATTCTGGAATGTTGGAAGTTGTACAAGGATTTTAAAATCAAATCTTTAGCAAGAACTGCTGGGGGGGGGGGAGAAAAAAAAAAAAGATGCTGCAAAGCTTTGGATCCTGCTCATCGCTGACTTCCTGGATGCTGTCGTGGGAGGAGATCAAAACATTGGGTCCATGTTGTCATTTTAGACCTGCTGTGCTACTGAGACATATAAATGAAGAGGCAGAAGATGGAAGATGAAGGTGACAGCTGGCTGGATGAGCTGTGAACCAGGCTCTCCTCATGAGCAAAGCTGCAAGGTGGAAGCTGTCTGCTGTAGACAGCTGAAAGGACAAGAGAGTTTTGCCCAGTTAGAGCTGGAGTTTGAGAGTCACAGCACTCCTGTGGAAGCAGCTGGGTTGGAAGCAACTTGGTGGTGTTGGCCTCCTCCAGCTCTGTTGGCTTCTTCCCACAATCAGCAGCATCAGTGCCTGCCATGAAGCTGTGGAATCATGGAGTGATTCAGGTTGGAAGAGGCCTCTGAAGATCATCCAGTCCAAGCACCCTGCAGTCAGCAGGGACATCTAGGGATGGGACATCTCCCACCTCTCTGGGCAACCTGGGCCAGGTTCTCCTGTGTTAACTCCTGGAGGGCTGCATCCAGCTCTGGGTGCTGCTGTGTTTTGGCAGTAAGGTGGTGCAGTGGCTGTGGCACCCAAAGGCAGTGTTGTCCACACCCTCTCTAATCCTGCTTGGTTTGCCTTTTCTGAGGGGAATTGTTTCCCAGTAGTGAGGAGCTGATGACAGTCTGAGGTAGTTTACAGGTTTTGACTCGGTTTTGGGGGCTTCTTTGTATCACCTGAAAGGAAGCCACATGGTTGAACTCCCCAAATTCCCATCCCTGAACCTTATCTAATTTCCACTTCCTTCTCTTTTTTTTTATCCCTTTCCCCCCAGTGTGTTTCCTGTAACAAATCCTTCAAGAAGCTCTGGTCCCTCCATGAACATATCAAGATCATCCATGGATATGCAGAGAAGAAGTTCTCATGTGAGATTTGTGAGAAGAAGTTCTACACCATGGCCCACGTGAGGAAACATATGGTTGGTGAGTACATGCTCAGGGCTGCTGCTGCCTCCTGCTGTGCCTCTCAGCTCCCTCTTGCTGGCTTCAAGAAGGAAACGTTCAGGCAATTTGGGTTGTTTGGAGCTTTATCCTCAGCAAAATGTTTCAGTCTGTAGTTTTGGGGAGGGAGTAAAATGTGTCCCTGGCCTCAGGGAGAGTGGAGACCTAATGCCTGTGTGTGTGGCTAATATCAGGGGGGCTAATAGCTGGG
>VWZE01014250.1:14570-39427 GCA_013396675.1 Eubucco bourcierii
TCACCTGATCATAGAAGGAGATCAGGTTGGAGAGGCAGGATCTGCCCTTCCTAAATCCATGTTGGCTGGACCTGAGCCCTTGGCCATCCCTCAGGTACGCAGTTATTGCCCCCAAGATAATCTGCTCCATTTTCCCTGGCACTGAGGTCAGGCTGACAGGCCTGTAGTTTCCAGGTTCCTCCATCTGACCCTTCTTGTATGTGGGCCTTCCACACATTTGTCTTGCCTTGGTCCTTTGCTGCTCACACAGCAAGATGGGTAGAAAATGAAAGTTGTTTATCCATGTTTGTCAAGAGAGAAACCTTGCAAAAGCTAGCAAGTACATGGGGGAGGAGTGGCTCAACTAGGGAGTGGTTGCATGTGGGTTCCTTTAGGATTAATGTGGTTACGTTCCTTTACATAGGTGCTTGAATAATAATGTGCTTAATATAGCACTTCACTCTTGATGCTTCCCTGAGATTCTGTTGGTTGATTTAGTTACCCCCAAACGAGTGATGCCTTCAGCCTATGCATCATACAGAATCTAGATCTGAAGGAATGTAGGCAAACATTTCTGCAGCATCATCCATAAATGAGTTATATGTGGTCTCTACTCAAAACAACAACATACTAAATACTGAAAGCCAAATGAGATGCCTTCCTGAGAATCAAACAACTGACCACATATTTACCCTGCATCTCATAAATAAACATGGAGAAAGCACAAAACCAGAGAAAGATATTTGTCTTGACTTTATATTTGGAGAAAGCTTTTGACTCAGTCTGGCTCTCTTAGCTGAACTATACAAAATGGAATTGGCAAGGGGAAAAAATGACATAATCACATATATGTAACAATCCATTGAAAGTAGGACACACAAAAAAAGAGAAGAAAATAGGCTTTGAAGGAGAAGGTAGACTAACACAGCGGTCAGCTCCAGGCCTTCTCTTTCTGTCATTTGTACTGGCAATTTATCAGCCTCAGAGAAATGGGTCTCAAACTGAATGAGGGATCTCAACCCCCTACATTGTCACAACAATAAGAAATGTATTTTAACAAACTCTGCTGCTAGGCCAGGTAGTGAGGATGGAAAAGCACCAGTGATGAATGGCAGGATAAAGGTGCTTTCTTGGAAAACACAAATGCAGAAAGACACTTGGGGATTCAGCACGGGTAATAAACTCCACAAGCTTTTTGTGCAGTGTAAGCAAGTTAATGTTCTAATTTCACTTTTAGATATGTGAGAAGAGGAAAACCCAACGAGTGAGAAATTAGTTTTACACTGTGCACGGCACACATGTATAGACCAGGAAGAAATTGTATCCAGGTGGTTGCCCCTGAGTCAAAAAACACTCAGAAACCTTGGAGAGTCCCAAAAATGCTGCAGTGGCTGAAACTGTACCTCACAATATGAGGCTTCAAATAAAATCTACGCAGTTTAGCAAGGAGAAGTGATAGGAGCACCATGTAGTTACTTAGGCATGAAAATGGGATGGGTGTGCAGTTTTGTAGACAAAGGCACAACAAGTTCTCATGCCTCAAAGTTAGACAAATTCAACCTTGAAAGAAGCAATTTCCTAGCAGCAAGGATAATTAAACACTGGAATAAATTAGTAGGTGGAGTAAGACACTTGTCATTACATGGAGTCTTTAAGACAGGATGTGTTGCCTTTCAAACCCACTTTGATCCAGCTGCTGGGGAAAAAAAACATCTATGGCTTATGTGTATGAGTCAGAGTAATGGATTACAGTGGCCCCTTCTGTCTGGAAGACTGACTGTATGGGAGGGAAAGCAGTTCTTCCTAAATATGAAGAAGAAGAGTGATACGACACTTGTTGAGAATAGCACACACCACAGCTCAGGATAGCAGAGGTTTTCCTAATGCCTTTCACCAGTGTAACTAATGGTGTGAAGCATGGGTGAAGCTGCTGTTATCTGGCAGCTACAGTAATGGCAACAGGGAGTTCCAAACAGGGCAGTCAAAAGGAAAATCTCTCCAAGGACATAATGAAAATCATCAAGTCGCTGCCATAACTTTTCAGCACTTGTAATTCAGGTCCTGAATCCTCAACTAACTACAGAGTCCAGGAAGTGCAGAAAAAAAGGGGACTGGGTGTCCTCCAAAATCGTTGGCCTCGTGTACACAGTAAACTTTGCATAGAATCATAGAATCATAGACTCATGGAATATCAGAGGCTGGAAGGGACCATCTGGTCCAGCCCCCCTGCCAGAGCAGGATCACCCAGAGCAGGTCACACTGGAATGCATCCAGATGGTTCTTGAATATCTCCAGAGAGGGAGACTCCACAACCTCCCCGGGCAGCCTGTTCCAGTGCTCTGTCACCCTCATAGTGAAACAATTCTTCCTCCTATGCCTCAATGACTACATTCATGTGTACATACTAGGTTCACTGATGCAAGGCTTAAAAAGCACAAGGAGATGTATTTTCAGGACCAGAGTTTGATTAAGGATCAGCAAGTTTAAACAGCATGATGGAAGCTGTCCAGTAAGGGTGAGATCTTCTAACGTGTTTTCTGAATTTGATGTGGGGGATGTGTCTTGGTTTACGGAAGTGATGTTTTCCAGTGAACAAAAAATGTGTTTGAGTGCTGGCCAAAGAAGGAGGTAGAGCAGAATGATCAGAAACAGGCAGCAAGAACAAACAGGCACATAAGTGTATTGTAAATATAAATGAAGACAGTCTTGTTTGGGCAACACGTTCTCAGTCATGCTTACAGATTCAGCCTCATTTGTGGTTTGGGAGACTGGAGAACTTCAGAGTAGGCAAGACTAAGTGTATCCCAGGCACCTCACGGCTGAGCTTTGCAAAGAGATATGCAGGAGCTCAGGTAATTGTGGGTGGAGGGTCAAAGTCCTCATCAGTTTTTGGAGGGTCTTGTTTTGTTCCTGCCAGGTTGACTCTCTATTATAAAGCATTACAGAATGAACAACAAAGTCCAACCTAAAATGTGGTCTGATAATCACACTCAGTTATGATCATGCACTTCCTGCTAATGGGAGCAAATAACCTTGCCCAAGCCAAGGCACACACACTCAAGACCAAGGTGCACTAGAGACACTAGAACTAAGCCTAAACCAGCCACTACGTGTGGGAGCAGTGGCCCTTGGTTATGGAATGTGCATTTGGCTCCAATCAAATGACAGAAAATCAGGTAGCCTTGGAAGGAAGTCTTGGCAGCAAACTGCAAAACACACACGAGGAGAGCACTGATTGTACAGTTAATGTGGCAGGGGGACTGAAACAGCAGATAACTGAGTTGGCAGAGGGCAGGCTAGTGCCTCAGTTCTTTGTTTTTAGGAACAAACAGGAAATTAAATCCTCAAGCAAACAAAAAACTCTCTTGAGCAGATTGGGGCCAAAGGCAGCAGAACGGTAGCATGAATGCCACGAGGTTGCAGCCCCTTACTGAGTTCAGCAGATATGCAGGCAGGGGTTAATAAACCCGGTCCCACAGAAGGGACAGCGCTACTGTGTGACACAGCTGCCTGGCTTTGGAGCGAAGGAGCAGCCCTGGCCATACACCAGGCGTGGCGGAAGGTGTCTGCGCTGTCTGTCCCCGCTCTCGCTCTGCTGCCCCAGGCCGTGAGCAGCACAAGGCAGGGCCGCAGGCAGACTCGCTGATGCCACGTGTGCCCATGGAAGGAAAGGGACGCGAGTGGGCCCAGGCATCAGAGACTTTTAAGGCTACGCATGCATGGATGAGCACAAGTGGACCCTGCAGCTAGAGCTGTGTGAATAGGTGCAAGGATGCCTCCGTGTGTAAGGGTCGCCCGTGGAATAGTGAGCAGGCCCCGGGTGGGGTCTGTGTGCAGGGCAGGGGCGGGAGGGATGCCCCCTCCCCGTATCTGTGCAGTCCTTGTGTGTGTGGAGATCCCGGGTGGCGGCTGTGCCTCTGAGGAAAAGGGGCACCGGACGACCTCCGAGCGTGTGCGAACAGAGCAGCGGACACGAGCAGATCCCGCTCCACAGAGGCGGGCCCGGGGACACACCGCAACGGGCGCAGCAGCAGCGCCATAACGACTCCCCCGCCCGCAAGGCCCGAGGGCCGCTGTCGGCAGCGGGTCGCCCCGCGCCCGGAACCCCTCCTCCGCCCCGCCCGGGGAACCGGCGCCTTCCCGGGCTTCGTGTGCGAAGCGGCTCCGGGAAGCAAGGAACCGCCCCGCAGCCGGCGGCAGACGGGCCAGAATCTCTCCTCCGCTGGCAGGCAGTGGGGGCCGGGTCGTGGTCCCGCACCGCCCCCCTACCTGTGGGCGGGGGCGCGCGGGGGCGGGAGCTGGGTAAAGTTTGTCTCTGTGGTTGGCTGCGCCGCGCGGCGCGGCCGGTTGGGGCGGGCGGCTCCGTGTGCTGGCAGGGCAGCGGGAGGCAGAGAGGCCGGCTGAGGAGCGCGCTGCCGCCGGTGCCCGGGCGAGGCCAGCGTGTGCGCCGGCGACTCCCTCTCGCACAGTCCTGCTAGCATGGGGCACCGCGGGAAGAAGGCGTGCTGCCTGCTGCTGCTGCTGCTCGGTGAGCCCGGGGGACAGCGGGGAGGGCGCTCTCGGGAGGCTGGGTCGGGCTAGGCAGGGCCACCTCGCCCGCAGGTAGTGAGGAAGGGCCGGGCCCGTGGGCGCGGGCTCTTCGGCGAGGAGGAAACGCCCGCCCTGCCATGCCATGCCCGCCTGAGTCGCGGCGGAGCTCGGCCGGAGCGTTGCCCTCCGAGGGGCAGCGGGGGGCCGAGCAGCGCCGCCTGCCCTCCGGACTCCGCCGTCGTCGCCTTCGTCTCCTCCTGGCTCGCCCGCAAGCGTTTAAGGGCTGGCGCAGCCCTGGCGGGTCCGCCGCTCCCTCTAAGGGTCGGGGCGCGGGTCGTGGCTGGGAGTCCCCCAGTAACTTACCGGGGTCTCCTCGATCGGAGGTGGGGCGTGCTGCTCGGCGCGGCTCCCGGAGCGGGGGATTCCCACTGGGGTCCCGCCGTGCGCCGGCGAGGCTAACGCGGCGATGGAGTAGCCGTAGTTGCTTTTACGCGATCTGGTGGGTGGGCTGTGGCCACTTGGAGGTGAGGGCAGTGAAATTTCACCTCGCAGAGCGCCAGTGGGTTCGTTTCAGAGCCCAGGGGTTGATCCTTCTGCCTGTTGCGGGAGGGAGGCTGCGTGAGGGGTCCCTGCAGCCATCGTGCCCGCAGGAGAGACCCAGGTTCTGTGGGCACACACAAGTGTGCTGGGGGAAGCGGTACTTGGGCAGCCTCCTTTCTGGCTGTCGGGGCTTGCTGCCTCTATCGTGAACTTCTCCCGCTAAAAGATAAGGAATAAGGACATGGGTGATGTTTTATGCCACGTTTTCATGACAGTGTAGCTTAAGATGTGGTCTTATTTCTTAACGGTGTCAATGCTGGACTGGCAGGATGCTGAAATAAAGGCTAAGAAGGACTACACAAAAAGATGAGAGGTGGATTTTGTGGTTTGTTTTTTTTAAATTTCTTTTGTTGTTTTATTCAACGTTGGAGTTGTAGCGTTGTTGCTACCGGTGTTACTGACACAGCACAGAGTTTCACTGGAGAGTGAGGAGATTGTTCAGGTGAGAGAGTTAAGTGTAGCATTTCAGTGATTCTGTGCCAGCTCTGCAGTCAGAAGTACTTTAGGTGCCGGTGTGCTGGCATGCCTCGAGTCAGAACACTTGACTAATTGCAGGTAGTAAGTTGGAGCCTTTTCCAGATTTGGGGTGGAAGGAGTGAGTAACTAAACAGTGCCCCAACGTCACTCTGCAACGCTGTTCTTTAAACAGTACTCTGCTGACTTAGTTTGTGCTGGTACTTTTTGACATTGCTATGACTAATTCTTTATTTTTAAAGCCAGAGCATTTTCCTTATGGTTTGGCTGTTGAATCTTTCATAGACGGGTCTGCAGAGCAGATAGTTAAGAGTTGAAAAGTCAGCTTTCTAAGCTTGTGCTTTTCCCAGCTTATCTGAGGGAGTCAGGTAGTTGGGGCAGAGGATTCTACCCACAAGTCAAGATTTTACAACACAGAAGTGTCACTGTGCTTTCTCTTACTCACAGCTGAGGTTAGTCATTTAGTTTATCTTTACAATATAGACATCCTGCCAGCTGGGGAAACAGTGAAGAGCTGGAGAGAACACCTTTAGTGGTTTTGTTTAGAATCAGAAAGGGAATAAACTTTCTCAAGAGAGTGGTTTCGTAGGACAAGCAGAAAATGAGGACTCTCAGATACTCAAGGTCATGTGGTGAGAAGTAAAAGCTATTAAGGGTGATGTGCAACAGGAAAGTTGTTTTCTTCTTAATTCAAGACAAGATAATGTGCATGCACAGATTATTTAGCCTGTGTTCCTGATACAGTTTGTCTGAAAGTTCTGAAGTGCTTTTTTGGGGTTGTTTTTGGCATGTGGATTGTTTTTTTTGGGTGGTGTTGGTTGTGTGTGTTTGTTTTTAATGGTGCTGTTAAAATGGAAAGTGCTTTTGTTTGCAGGAAAAAAAGGTAAACTTCTCAGTCTTATCCTTTGTGTTGCAATCTTCTGATGTCATTACTTGGCAGCTTCTGTGAGATACTACAAGTGTGAAGGTGTTGGGAAGGTGGTGTTCCTCTTGCTCTGGGTGCTTCTGTGTGAACTTGTGTCTTAGAGCAGTTTTTTAATAGACAGGTTGGGGCTTTCTATTAACTAATGTGCTGTCAGGGTTGAGGAATTCTTGTGTTAAAGTGATGGAGGGAAGAAGTCCAAACATAGGAGTTCATCCCTTGTGGGATGGGTTAGGCTTGGTTGTTTTGTTCAGATCTCTACAAAATCAGTGTTGCAGTGTGCACATGCAGCCCAGACAGCCAACCGAGTCCTAGGCTGCATCAAGAGAAGTGTGGGCAGCAGGGCAAGTGAGGGGATTCTGCCCCTTTATTCTGCTCTTGTCAGACCCCACCTGGAGTCCTGTGTGCAGTTCTGGAGCCCTCAGCACAGGAAGGACATGGAAGTGTTGGAGCAGGTGCAGAGGAGGCCATGAAGATGCTGAGAGGGCTGCAGCAGCTCTGCTGTGAGGACAGGCTGAGAGAGTTGGGGCTCTGCAGCCTGGAGAAGAGAAGGCTTCGAGGGGATCTGATAGTAGCCTTCCAGTATCTGAAGGGGGCCTACAGGAAGGCTGAGGAGGTATTATTTACAAGGTCCTGCAACGACAGGACAAGGGGCAATGGGTTTAAACTGGCAGAGGGGAGATTTAGACTGGATGTTAGGAGGAAGTTCTTTACAGTGAGGGTGGTGAGACACTGGAACGGGTTGCCTAGGGAGGTTGTGTCTGCTCCCTCCCTGGAGGTGTTCAAGGCCAGATTGGATGAGGCCTTGAGTAACCTGTACTAGTGGGAGGTGTCCCTGTCTATGGCAGGGGGTTGGAACTGGATGATCCTTGAGGTCCCTTCCAACCTTACCATTCTATGATTCCATGAAAATAACCCAGCAAAAGGATGCAAATGGCTGAAGTATTTGAGTGTGACAGATAAGACTTTTTTCCCCACCCTTTCTCCTGAATCCAGTATAGTGGTAATCTGTTTGGTACTGAGACTGTGGATCTTCATTAAGGCTTGATCTAGGATTTCTTTCTTTTCTCCAGTGTGGTTAGATTCTGAGGGGACCATTGAGGGCATTTTGCACTGCTGTTGGTTCTCTCATTCTGCAGTCAACCTGCTTAATCAGCCTGTGAAATGCTCTGGAAACCAAAACATCCACCCATGGACAAGACAGCCAAAACCAAATGTGATGGTTTGGGAGTTCCCTGCCCGCCCCCCACTATGTAAAATCCCCCAGACTGGACTCAGCCAGCTGGAAGTTAAGGACTGAAGCTCTGTTTACAGCTCAGCACAATGTACAAGCAGAGATAGACACAACAGACAGGAATAGTTACAGACATAGACAAGGTAAAGGGAATACAGAAACACAATCCCCCTCCCAGAAATCAGAGTCCCCAGGAGGGGCTCCCAACCACCCTTCCACTTTCTCTCCATCCCTCTGCCTTACCCCAGGGTTTGCCTTAAATGCAAGGTGAGTCTGGAGGATTGGCTTGGGAGGGTTAGAAGCAGAGTGGTTAGTTGGATTACACAGCTGCAAAAGCACAGGGAGAAAACACACTGACTCTGACAGAGAGACTCTCTCCCTTATCTATGTTTGGGTCTTTGTTTTTATACATCTCAGCAAGCCTGTGAGTGAAGTAGACATCACAATTTTTTCTTTTCACAGCATATAATCTAATTTTTCTCATTAAAATAATTCCAATTAACCTCAAACCAGCACATCAAAATAGGTATTGGGTGATTCCCAGAGGTCAGATTTTGAAGTAAAGGGTAAACCTTGCAGTTTGAGATTCAAGGTTAGGAATTTCAGTATCTAAGAAAAAAAGGGGTTTAAGTGCTGTGGGGCTTGAGGAGAGCAGACACTTATAGGTCCTAGGGGAAAATCATTGATGCTGAGCTTCCCAGAGATGGCCTTGTTCTTGTTACTGTTTAGACTTTGTGACAATTGCTGTCCACTATGATGAAAGTCAGTTCCAGCACGTCAGATCTCCAAGAGTCTTGTGTATACATGAATGGAATTGCTTCCTACCACTTGTATCTGAAATTTTATTTTTCTCAGAAGTTACCACAAGTAGTCATTCGTATCAAGGTTTAATTCAAGTTGTGCAATAGAAAGCTTTTGGTAATTAGTGTTAGTTATTGTGCACCTTGAGAAGAAACGTACTTTAATCCTTCCCAGTGTTAGCAACTAGAGTGAGAGCATTAGAAAATGACAGACAGGTAGATGGTGTCAGGATAATTGCCCATGGCACATTCAAGGTATGTGTGAGTGGAATCTAATACTTGTTCCCCTTCTGATGCCTGCTCGCCTCTTGGTGAGACTGATAGTGTTGGTGGCCTTTGCTTGCCTGCTGTTGCAGGAATGCAGGCTCTGATCCTTACAGGTACTTGGAGGAGCAGTTGACAACTAGGCCTGCCTATCTCTGTTATAGCCTTAGAGGTGGTTAAAAAGGCTCCCGAAGGGGAAATACCTGCAAATCTGTCTTGATGGTAGCAGCTGCAGACTGCTAAAGTGGTAGAAGTGTGTAGTGAGCATTGGAACTGGATTGGTGAGGCACTGAAGGGCCGGTGGTGGTGCTGAGGAGAATGTATTTTCCCTGTGGCTTTTGCCATGCTGATGTATTTTCTTAGTGTGTAGGCTATGGGAAAATGTGGAAATCAAAGGGCAAGCAGTGTAGTTGAGTGTTTTTTCCTTTACACCCTGTGTTTCTTTGGACTGGCAAATGATAGCTTAGGCAACTTTTCTGTTTCTTGTGTGTCTTTGTAGGTTCCTGTCCAGAGCTCCTTTTTAGGGAGTCTGGGTGCTTTTTCTGAAGTTCTTTGACCTTGTTCTCCAGGTTTCTGGACTGCTATGTTTCAACATAGCAACAGCTTGCTCTCTTTAGGTAGCCTCTGTTGTATTTGGCTCTAATCCCTGAACTGAGGTATAAACCTGCCTGAACAAGATTTGAAGGAAGCAGTAAGGGTCATTTTAAAATGCAACCATATGCTTGGTTAGAGAGAAATAATATCTATTCATCCATCTAGCTATGTCAACAGATATTTAGGGACATGAGTGATTTCAGCTTTCACATCTAATAAATTTATGGGTTGATTTGGGTTTGTGTCATCGTTCTTTGTTGTTGGGTTGTGGTGTGGTGGTTGTGGTTTGTTTTTTTTTCTTCCCAGTCTTGATAATCCTTGTTGACCTTTACCTGCAAAACACACTGGTGTATTTTTTAGTAGTGAAATGGTTACATATCACAATAAGGTAGTTGTAGAAAGTGAGCATTTCAGTTGTCTGTTTCTAGATGTCTTTCACTGACATATTTTTGTGCTTTAGAAGGAAGGGAGATGGACACATCTGAAAATTACCTGAGTTCTTTCTGATTCTGTATAGAAATCAATCACTTGAAAACTAAGTTGGAAAGAACTTGAGGAGAAGATTACTAACATGAGCTGGATCATAGGAGGGGTTATGTCAGTGTCAATCAAGGTTTCTAGTATCTTTGAAAGACAGAGGTTAAGTGGAGTATGAAGTAAGAATCTGTCATAATGGAAAAGAAAGAGGTCTTCTCTGCTTTTGGCTTTTAATAGAAACATTGCAGTTACTTCCCAGGCCTTCCCACACAGGTAGTGTGCTACTTGCTTAAATCTGCAGTACTAAGTGATTAAAGTCTGTTTTCTAGGTATCTGTAAAGTGAACTCGTCAGGAGATACCAACATTTATGTTTCTATCCAAGAATAATAAGCAGCATGACCTCCATTCCTAACCCAAACAAGGTACCCCAGAACTGCATCAAACAAAACAGGGAATGACTGTAACAAAAGCAGATTTTGCCTAGTTGCTAGTATCTCCTGCTTTTAAGGAGGAAAGAGTTTCTATCAATGAGATCCTAAGATTTCCAGTTATCCATACTTTTGTGAGTTTGACTCTTCAGAAAACATCAAATTGTAGCATTCTTTCAAGGCTTGAATATCTGCAGAGAAGCAATTAAAAATAATGGTATACGTTTCTAATACACTTTCTGCACTAGGTTTTGCAAAGGGCAAAGGTGAGTTTCAGACAAAGCTGCTTTTGGGATAGGTTGATCTGAAAAATAGTTGCTGACATCATCAGTGTATCTGAGATGAGGTAAGAAGCAAGATAACTTATAGAATCATAGAATGGTAAGGTTGGAAGGGATCTCAAAGATCATCCAGTTCCAACTCCCTGCCATAGGCAGGGACACCTCCCACTAGCACAGGTCACTCAAGGCCTCCTCCAACCTGGCCTTGAACAACTCCAGGGAGGGAGCAGCCACAGCCTCCCTGAGTGACCTGTGCCAGTGTCTCACCACCCTCACTGCAAACAACTTCCTCCTAACATCCAGTTTCAGTCTCCCCTCTGCCACTTCAAACCCATTGCGCCTTGTCCTGTCGTTACAAACCCTTGTCAATAGTCCCTCCCCAACCTTCCTGGAGCCCCCTTCAGATCCTGGAAGGCCACACCAAGATCTCCTGGCAGCCTTCTCTTCTCCAGGCTGCAGAGCCCCAACTCTCTCAGCCTGTCCTCACAGCAGAGCTGCTGCAGCCCTCTCAGCATCTTTGTGGCCTGCTCTGGACCCACTCCAACACTTCCATGTCTTTCCTGTGCTGAGGGCTCCAGAACTGCACACAGGACTGCAGGTGGGGTCTGAGGAGAGCAGAGCAAAAGGGCAGAATCACCTGCCTTAAGTTTACTTGTTTCTTACTAGAAACTGGCTTACATGTAAGCGTTCATAATTGTGAAGCATAACTGGTATAATCTCATTGAAGTCAGACACAAAAAATGTCATCTTTTTTTTTCCCACTGGATTTAGGACATGTTTCAAAGCAGCTTCCAGTGGAAACCACTATCAACTTTAACTATAGCTTTCTAACTAAGTTTAATGCAAACTAGATGGAATGTGGTACCAGTGTTACAAAATGCTTTTGAGTCTTGCAAAGTTTTAAAGCAGCAGTAGTGCTGGTAGATGAGTCAGTGTTCTTCACAGTATCAGAGTATCACCAAGGTTGGAAGAGACCTCAAAGCTCATCAAGTCCAAGCCGTTAGCACAGCCCTCAAGACCAGACCATGGCACCAAGTGCCATGTCCAAACCCGCCTTGAACACCTCCAGGGACGCTGACTCCACCACCTCCCTGGGCAGCCCATTCCAGCAGGCAATGACTCTCTCAGGCAAGAACTTTCTCCTCACCTCCAGCCTAAACTTCCCCTGGCACAGCTTGAGACTGTGTCCTCTTGTTCTGGTGCTGCTTGCCTGAGAGAAGAAAGCAACCTCCTCCTGGCTACAACCACCCTTCAGGTAGTTGTAGACAGCAAGAAGGTCTCCCCTGAGCCTCCTCTTCTCCAGGCTAACCAATCCCAGCTCCCTCAGCCTCTCTTCATAGGGCTGTGCTCGAGGCCTCTCCCCAGCCTCGTTGCCCTTCTCTGGACACGCTCAAGCACCTCAATGTCCTTCTTCAATTGAGGGGCCCAGAAGTGGACACAGGACTCAAGGTGTGGCCTAAGCAGTGCAGAGTCCAGGGGGAGAATGACCTCCCTGCTCCTGCTGGCCACACTATTCCTCTTACTGCAAGTATTCAATGAAACTTGTGGTAGAGTGTTGCAGTCAGTACTCCTTTTTATTACACTAGATGAGGCATATTGCAGGTTGCACACAAGTCTTATGTGACAAGTTCTGAAGAAGCAACCTGGAGAACAGTGTCTTTTGTAGGCAGGAATGGCAAAATACTGCTGCAGAAATATGAAGTATTGCTGAAGCAAGCTGAAGTATTTGACTGTTGATAATCTCCGTGGCCAGATGGAATTTGCATGGGTGCTCTGATGGATCTGAACTACAAAGCTGAGCTATGGGAAGAATAGGTAAGTAAGACACCAAGTCAGGACAGAATTGCCTTTAAAAAAGGATCTGAGGATGGTTTTTTGAATTAATTGACTTGTGAACTTAAGGAATGAAAACTAATTAAAGATTGAAGCTCCCAGGCAAGCTGTCACAGCTGCTGATAGGCAAGACTGCCAGCAATGACTGAAATTTCTCTTGCTTGCTGCTTTTTTTCTTATGAGGAACATCTTTTAAATTGTTTACTATTCTGCAAGACTTTGGGCATTCATACTGCAATTTTCTGGGCTGGGTATCTACCACAGGTTGACTTTTTCCTGGGAAATGCATCCCTCGCCTTCCTACCACCAAAAAAAAGGTTCCAGTGTTTCCAGCCTTTACACTTGTTGGGGAAGCGGGGGAGAAGCATCTTTTTAATTCTTGCATGCTCTGGCCAATTTTCACTCCTTGCTCTTGAAGAAATAATAATCTCAACTGTTAACTCATATGAGAAATTCTTGCACCTCTGTGCTTTAGAGAAAGCAGGAAATTTGGCTGGCTAATTAACTTTGCATCAGGAATGTGGCTTTTTTTTTTTTTCCTGTTCTTATGAAAAATGTCCAAATTTGGTGACATTATAAAGCTTGGAAAAGGATCAGTTTGGAAATGCTTGGTAGGGAATTAGGCTGGAGTCCCTGGAGAAAGCACTCATTTGTGCTGTGAAGTTGTTGGGGGTGGTGTGGTTGTTTTTGGTTTTGGGTTGTGTGGTTTTTTTTTTTTTTTTTTTTTTTTTTTGTTGTTGTTTTGTCTTTGTGGTTTTGTTTTTTTTCTGTTTGTTTCTGGGCTTTTTTTGTTTGCCTTTGTTTTTCTCTCCCTGTGGGCCATATTGGCTCATGCTGGAGCCATGTGCTGGTCTATGGGAATCACTGATTGTATCTTGCTACTCATAGCACACAAAGTGTGTATGAGTGTGTGTGTGTATATGTGTTTATATATATATATAAACACACACATACATATATATCCCATCACTTTTATGTGGCTTTTTTTTGGGGAAAAAAAAAAATCTATGTGAACTTTGTGTGGGGTTTTTAAACTTTTATTGTCAGGCTTCAATTCTTTTCTCAGGCTTTTTTCCAGGTGTTCCCCATTGTCCTTTGCTTTCTGCTGGTTGTAAAACAACTCCTGCTGCTATGGTTGCTCTCCCCCCGCCCAAAAAAAAGTGAAGAAGTGACGCCACTCTCCGTTTAACAGGCTTGATTAGTCTGGGCTTGCTTTTCTTCCGACTTGCTTAAAGATGTGGTTTAGCTATGCTGCTTAGTGCTTGTTTCCTGACTGCAATTTGCATGCTGTCATGTTTGGTTTTTTTTTGTTTTGTTTTGTTTGGGTTTTTTTTGTCACTCTTTGCTTGTCATATCAGTAGCCATTAAAAAAGAGTTTGGTGCAACACAAACTGGGGGTCGTGTTGGCTAGCTGGAGTCCAGTTGTGACAAAAGCTAGTTCTGCTTAGGTTTGCCAGCCTTAAAAAGAGTGGTTGCCGATGAAAGGACTTTGTTTCCCTGCATGTTCCGCCGTTAGCTCCAACTGCAGAGACTCAGCATCGTATTTCAGTGGCTCTTTGATGCAGTGTGGCTGTGGGGAATCTTTGCGCAGGCTGTAACGGCATTGTTCTCCTACACGCATTAAAATGGTTGTTGCAAGAGAGGCATCCACGGGGACCTCTGCCAGCTTCTTATTGATGTGTTCAGTTTCATCTATTGACACACTACCCTTCATTATTACACAGTGAATCCTATGGCAGTGGAATTGGCTATTAAATCTGCCCAGCAAAAAGAGGATTGGCAGGAGCTGTTTTAAAAGCAGCATGACCCATGTGCCTGCAGAGAATAGCTTCTAAATAGAAAACAGATGCTGATCTAGTAGAAGACACTTCCTTAATTTTCAAGACACCAAACGTAATTGCTTTGAGAAAAATTCAGAATTCACATAAATGTAAATACTTAGTCAAGTTCAGTGCCTTTTTTTCTTCTATATATGTCTAGTCAGTATGTGCATTCGTTTGTACTTGAATACAGCAAAGTAATGCTGAGGTGAAAAGAGGTCATTATTTGTTAATGAAAACTGTTAGAATAAGCACTGAGGTGGTGGTCTTTCTGTTGGTGTTCTAATCCTTTTCTGATTACTAGAGGATAGGTGATGCATCTTCCTTTGCTGGTCCCAGTTGTCGCAAACCATTCTGTGCTTTCAGAGCACCACCTGTAAGGTTTACCCAGATGCTAATATCTCCACCATCTCACAAAAGAAGCATTATGTTCTTTAGAAGCCCTGTGATATACTGTGTATTGGGAAGTGGTATCAGTGGAATGAATTTACATCGATGTAAAGAGTCTTTATGTTGTATAAAGAACTCATTTTGAGATTTCAGTTCATGTGGAGTGAGATTTCAATTCATGTGGAGTAATAAGTCTGTTGCATCAAGAGACTCCTTTTGTTCTTGGGGTTTGGTTCTAGACAAGGTATGCTGTACATTTTGGCTTAGAGAGCTTAAGTATTTGATGCATGCTTCATCAGTAGGAAAACAGCATGATGGCTTACTGGAGACAAAACCTCTCTTACATTTGGAGGTGGGAGGTAGCAAGGTAAATTCAGGTCTTTCACGTGTACAGTTCTGGAGCCCCCAGCACAGGAAGGACATGGAAGTGTTGGAACAGGTCCAGAGGAGGCCACCAAGATGCTGAGAGGGCTGCAGCAGCTCTGCTGTGAGGACAGACTGAGGGAGTTGGGGCTCTGCAGCCTGGAGAAGAGAAGGCTTCCAGGAGACCTTAGAGTAGCCTTCCAGTATCTGAAGGGGGCTCCAGGAAGGCTGGGGAGGGACTATTGACAAGGTCTTGCAATACCAGGACAAGGGGCAATGGGTTTGAAGTGTCAGAGGGGAGATTTAGACTGGATGTTAGGAGGAAGTTGTTTGCAATGAGGGTGGTGAGACACTGGCACAGGTTGCCCAGGGAGGTTGTGGCTGCTCCCTCCCTGGGGGTGTTGAAGGCCACGTTGGAGGAGCCCTTGAGTGTCCTGTGCTAGTGGGAGGTGTCCCTGCCTATGGCAGGGGGTTGGAACTGGGTGATCTTTGAGGTACCTTCCAACCTTACCATTCTGTGATTCTATAATACAGCAGGGGTGGATAGATGCTGAAGCTATTGACTAAACCCCACTTGGTGGCAACAGTATTGAAAGGCACCTGTCAATAGTTGCAAAGCTGCTGACATCCTTGGGTTTGTGGGTTGGCTTATCTGATAAAACAAAAAACAAATTGAGAAAATAGTGTTAGTAGCTGGGAGTCAATGGGCACAGAAATGTGGCTGTTGCTATAAATTAGAGTTGGGGGATGGAAGGTGAGGAGAAAGTACAGAAGCAAGTCACACTTTCCAGAGAGAAAGGGAAATGGGAGAATATATTCTTTAAAGGAAGAGGTGAAGGCATGACTGTGTGAAAGGATGGTGTTGGAGCAGCTGTTATGAAAACATAGCCTTGGAAAAAATAAGAGTTTCTTAAAGCTTTGCATCTGAATCTTGAAATACCCTGGTTTCCTAAGCAAAGTTTTCTGTTCAACACTAGTGTGTAAATGGAATTATCTAATTGTAGACCCTTGCAGAGTTCAAAACAAAGACTAAAGTGTGATGCATGTTGTCTGCAGGATACAGTGTGACATTGTACTGATGCTGGTGTCTGCCTTCTGAGTCTGAAAGGGGGAAACTGCAATACTGTGAATAAAGTTACTGAATGGGGGAAGGAGGAGTGGGCCTTCAGATGGTAGCCTTGTTCCAGCTTATGACCAGAAGGCACAGGGAGTGTGCCTGTTCCAGACTTTGCCTCATAAACTTAGAGGGATCAATGGACATAGGCCAAAGCTACTTAGAAAGGAGCTGTTAAAGATGATTTTACAGTATTTCTCGCTTACCTTCTTAGTGTGAGCAGTCTCTTTTTGGTTTGTGTATGTACAGAGATATTTTTCTCCCCGTTTGAAGCTGTAGAAAGACACTTTCCTCTTGATCCAGCTGGGTAAAGGCTAGTAACCTACATGTGGATGGCAAAGCAGGTTGACTGATCACTTTTGCACTGTGACTTGCAAGGGTGGCTCCTTTCCTTGTTTGTGCAAATCCTACCTGGAATAAGAAACCAGTTGTCTTAACAGTGCTTTCATGGGTCATGCATATGCTATCAAAGTAACTTGTTGGCTTCTTTTAATTCTGTGCTGCTTTTGTCACACTTTGCACGTGTGGTTTTTGGCCCATATCCAGTGTGCATACTGTCCTCACATGAATGGCAATCTGGGATCAGCAGTAATCCTCCCATATCAGTTTTCTTGTAGCTGTGGGATCTTGCTTGCAGTCCCAAAATGGGATTTTGGTCAAGTATGTGGACGTTTCTTGACGTTAAAGCCCTGCAATGAAGATTTGCACTTCAGAGGAGGCTGCTAACAGGAACCAGCCTATGCCTGTCACTTAGGCAAGCTCTTTTCTGCATAGATGATCAGTCATGGAGTTACAGAGTGAGACCTGAAGAGGAGCAGGCTGTGCATGGGAATGGAAAGATGTTTGGGGGTTTTGACAGGGAGGAGGCATGGCCTGTTGAGAACTGATTGTAGGTTAACTGTGTTCAGTTCTGGAGCCCTCAGCACAGGAAGGACATGGAAATGTTGGAGTGGGTCCAGAGGAGGCCATGAGGATGCTGAGAGGGCTGCAGCAGCTCTGCTGTGAGACCAGGCTGAGAGAGTTGGGGCTTTGCAACCTGGAGAAGAGAAGGCTTCCAGGAGACCCTATAGTAGCCTTCAAGGATCTGAAGGGGGCCTACAGGAAGGCTGTGGAGGGACTAGGACATTGACAAGGTCTTGCAATGCCAGGACAAGGGGCAATGGGTTTGAAGTGGCAGAGGGGAGATGGAAAGTGGATGTTAGGAGGAAGTTGTTTGCAGTGAGGGTGGTGAGACACTGGCACAGGTTGCCCAGGGAGGTTGTGGCTGCTCCCTCCCTGGAGTTGTTCAAGGCCAGGTTGGAGGAGGCCTTGAGTGACCTGTGCTAGTGGGAGGTGTCCCTGCCTATGGCAGGGTGTTGGAACTAGATGATCTTTGAGGTCCCTTCCAACCTTACCATTCTATGAAATATTCTTTTCCTGTGCTTCCTTGCTTAGGTGTCAGACTCTCAGGTTGACAGGGTTAGTATTGACTTGTGAAATGAACCCCAAAACTCATGCAGAGTTCTGCAGTAGGTATAATTTATTACAGCGCTGGGTGCAGGCAGGATGGCTCCATCAATCCTGCACACCCCAGACTGGCACAAGCCACAATTTATGTTACAAGAGCATGCATATTCAGAATGAGAGGTAGGACTATTACAATTACTTCTTGTAGTTTATTAACATAGGTATTTTCCCATTCTATGCTTCAGCCCCTCTCAGTGGCCTTGAAGGGCTATCTGAGATAAGCACCAACACAGTCGTCTTCACAGGGTTTCTCCAACTACTTGCTGCAGACACTTTCTCCAACAAAGTTTGGTATTTTATGCCTTGATACAGTCATTCTCAAAAGTGTGCATCTGGTCTGTAAGGCTCTTTGTCAGCACTTCTCAATTTTTCTTTTATCAGTATGATGCACAGCTTTGGGCCTGTAGCCTTGTGCTAATTGATGGAGGACAAAGATATGTGGCATAAGGGTGCATGTTGTGATTTGATGGTGGAAGACAATTAGTCTTGGAGAGATTGGCAATGTGAAACTAGCTCTTTCTGCTTTTCAGTGAATGGGTAGGAATCCAGCCTGGTGTCTGCTTTTTACTTGGCTTGTGCAAAATAAATTACTGGTTTTGCTTCAGTTGGCCTGAGCAAAATAGTAGTCCGTACTGGATGGTGTCTTGATCAACAAGGTCACCCCCTGAACAAGGTGGAGTGAGCTCAGCACCCAGTTTATGATACAAACCAGCCAGATGTGTTGGCTGTGGTTGACATGTGTGTGGTGGTTGTTGTGGGGACAGCCCTGTTTGCCCTGTTCTTGGCTGTTTTGTTAACATAGGTCAGTGAAGAATTTTGGCTTCAAAGTTACGTGAGTACTTGTAGAGGGAAGTGGTGATGTTAAACAGTACTGACATCTGGCTGTGATGTTTTCACGTGCATTATAAATGTGAAAGACACAGGAATTGATGATTGCTTTCAATACCTATAATTAAGGAAATTTTTAACTTGTGGTAATTGATTTCGTATCTTTAAGACCTCTGTGTAGTCCTACATATATGCCAGCAGGTTACAGCAGGAAATACCCTGCTGGCTGTTCCTGTCCATTTAACAGGAGCCCTGAATTCATACAATCATAGAATGGTAAGGTTGGAAGTGACCTCAAGGATCATCCAGTTTCAACCCCCTGCCATAGGCAGGGACACTTCCCACTAGTACAGGTCACCCAAGGCCTCGTCCAACCTGACCTTGAACACCTGCAGGGAGGGAGCAGCCACAACCTCCCTGGGCAACCTGTGCCAGTGTCTGACCACCCTCACTGTATCAGAGTACCACCAAGATTGGAAGAGACCTCAAAGATCATCAAGTCTAAACCATTAGCACAGCCTTCAAGACCAGACCATGGCACCAAGTGCCACGTCCAAACCTGCCTTGAACACCTCCAGGGACGCTGACTCCACCACCTCCCTGGGCAGCCCATTCCAGCAGTCAATGACTCTCTCAGGCAAGAACTTTCTCCTCACCTGCAGCCTAAACTTCCCCTGGCACAGCTTGAGACTGTGTCCTCTTGTTCTGGTGCTGGTTGCCTGAGAGAAGAAAGCAACCTCCTCCTGGCTACAACCACCCTTCAGGTAGTTGTAGACAGCAAGAAGGTCTCCCCTGAGCCTCCTCTTCTGCAGGCTAACCAATCCCAGCTCCCTCAGCCTCTCTCCATAGGGCTGTGCTTGAGGCCTCTCCCCAGCCTTGTTGCCCTTCTCTGGACATGCTCAAGCACCTCAATGTCCTTCTTCAATTGAGGGGCCCAGAAGTGGACACAGGACTCAAGGTGTGGCCTAAGCAGTGCAGAGTCCAGGGGGAGAATGACCTCCCTGCTCCTGCTGACCACACTATTGCTGATGCAGGACAGGATGCCATTGGAAAAAAAAAGAGCTTCCTTCTGACATCCAGTCTAAATCTCCCCTCTGCCAAGTTCAAACCCATTGCCCCTTGTCCTGGTATTGTAGGACCTCAATAGTCCCTCCCCAACCTTCCTGAAGCCCCCTTCAGATCCTGGAAGGCTACTCTAAGGTCTCCTGGAAGCCTTCTCTTCTCCAGGCTGCAGAGCCCCAACTCTCTCAGCTCCTCAGAGCAGAGCTGCTGCAGTCCTCTAATCGTCTTCATGGCCTCCTCTGGACCTGCTCCAACACTTCCATGTCCTTCCTGTGCTGGGGGCTTCAGAACTGCACACAGGACTCCAGGTGGGGTCTGAGGAGAGCAGAGCAAAGGGGTGGAATCCCGTCATTCTCCCTGCTGCCCACACTGCTCTTGCTGCAGCCCAGCACACAGTTGCTGTCTGGGCTGCACTCACACTGCAGCCTCATCTTGAGCTTTTCATCACCCCAGACCCCCAGGCCCTTTTCCTCAGGGCTGCTCTCAGCCATTCCCCACTCAGCCTGGAGTTGTGCTTGGCATTGTGCCTACCCAGGTGCAGGACCTTACACGTGGCCTTTGACATTCCTCACAGAGTATTGCATGCAACCACTCTTAAGCTGGTATAAACTTCACTGCTGTTCCATACTATTGGTTTTGAGCATAAACTTGTGGGTTTACATGCATCTGCATACCCATGTGCAAAATGGAGCAGGTATGACTACCTGTGTTCTGCTGTGGCTTTCTTTGGAGACAACAGGTTTGTATGTCAAGTGTAGCATGGACAGTCTGTGGGAACGTGTGGGGAATCTGTGCCTCTCTTGAACAGTCTGTCTCCTAGCTGGCCTACCTCTACTGGGATGGTTCCTCTTTTTGATGAGAAAGATGGCATGCATGCTTTCTGTCAAATAGATAAAGAGCAGTGAATACCTGGTGGGAAAATTGAGTAGCACTCATACATACAGAATTGTGATTATCTGGTGGTATACATTGTTGGCATCTCTCCTGCTCTCTTAGAACACGTTTCTGTGCGTGAAGTTGTCTCTTGTGTGCCTTTTTTCCTCTGTTCAATCCAATTCTGCCTAAGCAGTCTTCTCTGCACTGTCAGAAGTATGAATGCCAGCAAGGATTTTGTCAGGTCATCTCAAGAGTTTAGTTCTTTAGGAAAGTTACAAGTCATAATAGAGCTGGATATTAAAACCAAGAAAGCTCTAAAAACCTCGTAGTTGTCAGAACAGTCTTTGAATTTATAGTGGTAGTCATAGAAATTCCACTGTCCACGTCTGTGTTTTCCCCTTCCTTTTTAACATCATTTAACCTTCAATTCGCTGTAAAAGCAGTTTGTTGTGGTTTTGTTTTGTTGAGATAGAAACTGAGACGAGTTAATCTTTTCTTTCCCTGTCCTTTGCCGTTTATGGCATTTAAGGAGGAAATAGAAACGTTTAACAGACTGTGAAGTTAGGCTGAGAAAGTCTGTGCTTTTTTAATTCTGTTTTGCAGACAGAAGTTAAGTAGCCTCATTTAAAACTTTTCCTGCAGAATCATAGAATGGTGGGAAGGGACCTCAAGGATCATCTAGTTCCAACACCCTGCCATAGGCAGGGACACCTCCCACTAGTACAGGTCGCTCAAGGCCTCGTCCAACCTGGCATTCAACACCTCCAGGGAGGGAGCAGCCACAACCTCCCTGGGCAACCTGTGCCAGTGTCTCACCNGCTGCAGCCCTCTCAGCATCTTTGTGGCCTCCTCTGGACCCACTCCAACACTTCCATGTCCTTCTTGTGCTGGGGGCTTCAGAACTGCACACAGGACTGCAGGTGGGGTCTGAGGAGAGCAGAGTAAAGGGGCAGAATCCCCTCCCTTGCCCTGCTGCCCACGCTTCTCTTGATGGAACCCAGAATGTTTCTTGTAACTCCAGTACTGTCCTGTGGTCTTAGTCAGCTTTCAGTGTCTGCAATTCAGTATTCAAATGTTGCACATTTGTGCATTTCCACAAATACACAAATGCTGAAACAATCCGCAATAGTGATTGTTCAATTTATGATTAGCTTCAAGCGTTGACTTTGAAGGACACAGCCTTTATCTCTGCTGTTGTTTCAGACTCTCTGCAGAGTCTCTGAAGGGGGTCTGTAGGGAGGCTGGGGAGGGACTATTGACAAGGTCTTGCAATGCCAGACAAGGGGCAATGGGTTTGAAGTGTCAGAGGGGAGATTGAAAGTGGATGTTAGGAGGAAGTTGTTTGCAGTGAGGGTGGTGAGGCACTGGCACAGGTTGCCCAGGGAGGTTGTGGAGCACAGAAACACCCAATGTGATCAAAGATCACGTTGGGTGATTCTGTGCTCCACAACCTCCCTGGAGGTGTTCGAGGAGGCCTTAAGTGACCTGTCCTAGTGGGCGGTGTCCCTGCCTATGGCAGGGGGTTGGAACTAGATGATCTTTGAGGTCTCTTCCAATCTTACCATTCTATGAGTTAACCATGCCTGTGGCTCTTCATTAGCAGTCTGTGTGCATACCCAAAGTGTTTTTGATGTTTTACAGTACCATACCTGAGAGCTTTCTGTTTTCCAGAGATTTTTGTCATCTGAATAATGTGACATGAGTACAGTTTAGTTATCATTGTGAATTCCCATAATGGTTAGAAGGAAGAATATATCCTCCAGATACATTAATGAAGATGGTTATTTTCATCAATAGAGAGATTATTTTTCCTTTTTTAAATAGGATTTTGGAGAATTCTGGGAGATCTCACTCATTGTACTGAGCAACTGTAGGTGATGGGCAGGTAGTGAATTTCTTGCATTGAACTACTTAATAGATACAGTAGTATGAACAGAGCAGGCAAAAATACAAATACCTTAAAACTGCCATTGGAAGGTAATGACTTGAGTATTAAAATGATTTAAAAACCCTACATTAGTTTTCTTTTACAAAGAGGATCTCCTTTTCCAATAAAGGCAGAGAGTAATTCTTTTCAGTGTAGGAACAGACTGGACCTCTGACTTCCTAGCAATCCCCTGTCCAAGGCTTACTTATTCCCTGTGAAAGGGACAAAGATCTTGAAATAATCTGTGTTTTGTCTGGGGAAAGGCAAAACCTAATCTAGTTGTGTCCTTTGTAGTCTGTTTTCTGACTTTTCATAGGCTCAGGCTTTAAAACTACAAACAGTGGAGGCATTTGTAGGCTACTCTTACATTGCATTAGGGTGGGTGTTCTTCTGCTTGAGTTCTTTGAAATGTCTTAATTTGTTGTTGTGGATTTTAACTGATTTAGGCTCCTGGGAAATGCTCATGACATCACTAATCTCTAAAAACCTGTTCTCACTTCTGAAAAATAAATGGAGAGGCAAGGGAAGAGGTGAGAAGAAAGTTGTCTTGTTATCTATAGGTCTGTAAATACTATACATACCTTTTTCTGTTTAGGTCTTCATTAGCAACAGGGGTGCTTTCTAGATATTTTATTTGCTTCTAAGGGTAATAATAATCTCTAATTAGTATTATTAATGGTTGCTCTCTACAAATAAATAAACTTTATTATAGGATTGTACTGTTAACATGATTTATGATTGCCATACCAACGAGAGAGCTAAACCCTGCTGATTCTGTAAAATAAAAAGTGAGCAGGGAGTATAAATAGTATTTTGAAAGTAAGAAGTACAAATTTACTAACAATGAAGAAATTTAAAAGAGAAATAAACAGTGGGGTTTTTTTTTTAATATGAAGGACTGGTCAGTATTTTTTTAATGCTTCTTAAATAGTTGTGTATTGAATCATAGAATGGTTAAGGTTGGAAGGGACCTCAAGGATCATCCAATTCCAACCTCCTGCCATAGGCAGGGACACCTCCCACTAGTACAGCTCACTCAAGGCCTCCTCCAACCTGGCCTTGAACACCTCCAGGGAGGGAGCAGTCACAACCTCCCTGGGCAACCTGTTCTGTTGGCATTGCTGCCATTGAACCATGACTTGATGCAGAGATTGCAGAAGGATCCTTTATAGTTTAAACCTCCCATTGAGAAATCTGCCTGCATGTATACTGTGTCTCTTTGTGAGTATTAATGGAGGCATAACTCCTTTACCCTACTGGGGCTCAGATCTAACACTGACTTTCTCAAGCAATGTTCTCTTTTCAGATGTTATCATATACCATGAGAGCAAGAGGAATTTCCTGATACTGCACAGCATTTGCTGTTTTTTTTTTTTTTTGTCCCCTTTTTGTGAGATCAGGCTTTCAGTTTTGATTTCTTGCAGTGTGATTCAAGGCCAAAGTGCCAACTGAACGATTCCCAGCTATAGACTGGCAGTGCCCAATTGCATTTCATGTTTTTGTTTCTTTCTGTTTCTTTATAAAATCATAGAATCGTAAGGTTGGAAGGGTCAGGAGGAAGTCCTTTACAGTGATTGTGGTGAGGCACTGGAACGGGTTGCCCAGGGAGGTTGTGGCTGCTCTCTCTCTGGAGGTGTTCAAGGCCAGATTGGATGAGGTCTTGAGTGACCTGTGCTAGTGGGAGGTGTCCCTGCCTATGGCAGGGGGGTTGGAGCTAAATGATCTTTGAGGTCCCTTCCAACCTTACCATTCTATGACCTTAGTCTGCAGTTTTGTATTGGTTTTGCAGTAGGTATTTGGAACTTGCAGTGTTGTGTTTGGTTATTGTTACAGATGTGTACTAGTTGAGGATCCAGAAAATGGCTGGTGGGTGTTCTGTTGGGATGAAGTTTGCCTATAGAGTCTTTCAATCTCTGAACAATATCCTATATAATATAACTTTTCTTCCCAGCACAGAAAATAGGAGGCTGCCTAGGGTGAATGCAATCTGCTTATGAGTGTTAGTTACTGAATAATTTCAGGGTATCCAAGTGTCACTCTAGTAATAAACACCTACTTGTTTTGTTTGTGGATTGCCTTATTAAATTGGATAACCTAGAACAGCTCTGCAAGGAGACTGGAGGAGAGAAGAAACAATTAAGCATTTTACCTTTGGGTGTCTTTCAAAAACTGTATTTTCCTTCTCCTGCTGTTCTAATGTTGTGTTGATATTCTACCTGCTTTTCTCTCTTGCTTCATGCTTGAGAAGACTTCCTCTCCTGATTTGTGAGTGGAGAAATCCAGATTCTTTCCTTCTGTGTTATTTCATGGTGTGTGTGTGGTTTTTGTTTGGGTTTTTGTATGTTCATTTTCTTCTCTTCTCTCTGTTCTGAGCACAGCCTAGTCACCAGCCTGAGTGCCATGGAGGAGCAGCGGTATAAAGGATACTTCCAAACTCCTGCTTCCTGGAGCTGTAGTATGAGAGGGAAGTCACACACTCCTTCAGCCTTGTGTCTTGCCTCTGACAAAGGCCAAGAGAGAATGCACAGGTGTGATGGTTTGGGAGTTCCTTGCC
>VWZE01014250.1:52937-66902 GCA_013396675.1 Eubucco bourcierii
GGTTTGAAAAGCTCTTTTGAGATGAAAGGCATCAGCAGAGTTGTCTCCCGTGACTGTTTTGGTTGAGGTGCTGGACTCTGTGTTCTAAGTCTTTCTGATGCAGAGGCTCAAGTGCTTAGTCTGAGCCAATTTGCTCATTCTTCAGCTCTTACTTTTTCAGCTTTAATTGGCTTCCTACTGCATGTCACATTGCATTTTCCTTTGGCTGGCGGATGTAAAGTCGACCTCCTTCTCTGGGCTGCTAAAAGAACATGTTTTATTATTAGATAGAGCTGTCTAGTGCAGACTGGAGAAAAAGCACCTTGTGTAAGAGTACTGGAGCAGAAGTGTGTTCCTTGCCATGATACTATCTTCTCAGCCTTGTGGGCAACTCCACAAATTACTTCTCATCTTGTTCTTTCATAAATGATGTGTAGATACAAAGCCTGTGTGAAGATGAAGCTCCTAGGAGACTCTCCCCATCTATAGCAACGTCCCTAATGCAAAAGCAAATCCTCACCAGCATATTCCTTGAGGACTTGTGTAGCTTGTTGAGAGTTTAAATGGACCAGATGTTCTGTAGATCCTGCACATTTTTTCTGTCTTGTTTTCTTGCTTATCCTAAAAAAATGACAGGTTGCTATTTAATGTCCTTGGATTGATTTCACAACCTATCTATACAGTCATCTGATTTCATTGTTCTCTTTGAAAGGATTTCATTTAATCATAGAATGGTAAGGTTGGAAGGGACCTCAAAGATCATCTAGTTCCAACCCCCTGCCATAGGCAGGGACATCTCCTACTAGTACAGGTCACTCAAGGCCTCATCCAACCTGGCCTTCAACACCTCCAGGGAGGTTGTGGAGCACAGAATCACCCAACGTGATCTTTGATTCTGTGCTCCACAACCTCCCTGGGCAACCTGTGCCAGTGTCTCACTACCCTCACTGCAAACAACTTCCTCCTGACATACTAAATTCTCCCAGTTCAAACCCATTGCCTCTTGTCCTGGCATTGCCAGACCTTGTCAGTAGTCCCTCCCCAACCTTTCTGTAGGCCCCCTTCAGATATTAGAAGGCTACTCTAAGGTCTTCTGGAAGCCTTCTCTTCTCCAGGCTACAGAGCCCCTAAATCTTGTAGCCTGTCCTTACAGCAGAGCTGACATGACAACATGAGATGGTAATAATGACAATAATCATGACAGCAATGAGGTGGTGCATCTGGGTGATGGTACAAATTAATGTAAGTACCATCATACACTATTGCTAGGGAACAAACACTAGCTTGTAACTGCCTAGAGTGTGTCTAAACTGTTTTGCCTCTCTTAATATAGAATTATAGAATGGTAAGGTTGGAAGGGACCTCAAGGATCATCTGGTTCCAACACCCTGCCATAGGCAGGGACACCTCCTGTTAGTACAGGTCACTTAAGGCCTCCTCCAACCTGACCTTGAACATCTCCAGGGAGGGAGCAGCCACAACCTCCCTGGGCAACCTGTACCAGTGTCTCACCACCCTCACTGTAAAGAACTTCCTCTTAACATCCTGAATTCTGCCAGTTCAAACCCATTGTCCCTTGTCCTGTCATTACAAGACCTTGTCAATAGTCCCTCCCCAGCCTTCCTGTAGCCCCCTTCAGATCCTGGAAGGCTACTCTAAGGTCTCCTGGAAACCTTCTCTTCTCCAAGCTGCAGAACGCCAACTCTCTCAGCCTATCCTCAGAGCAGAGCTGCTGCAGCCCTCTGAGCATCCTCGTGACCTCCTCTGGACCTGCTCCAACACTTCCATGTCCCTCCTGTGCTGGGGGCTCCAGAACTGCACACAGGACTCCAGGTCTTTGATTATTCTACATGGAGCCACATTTTGTCCATGTTCCTGGTATCGTATTTAGTGTGTTCCCTTGGGAGAAACCTAGAGGTGAAGTTCTTGAACAGCCATGAAGGATCCATGATTGCCCGATGTTCTGGATGTTTCTGGCTCCTGAAAAGCACCATCTTTGCTTTCACCTGTCTAATGATGCAAAGGAACAAGTCCCATCCTTTGTGTTTGTATGCTGGTCTCTTTGCAGGGACATGATTACTTTCTGTTTTGGAAAACAGTTCCTTGCAATTTCATCTGATGGTTTGGCAACTCAGTAAAAAAGAGACTTTTGTGTTTAGGCAAGTAATCCTGTGCTCAGGCAGGTTTACTGTCCAACACTGCAGTTCATGATACAGGGCCAGTTAATGAGTCCCTACTAAACACACATCTTTGGTGGTCTCAGTGATATTGAAAAATACTGAATTGACAAAGTTCTGCTATTTTCTGTCGCTAGTGGCTAAACTGTTCTGTCCTGCTTCATCTGTTTCGACAGCTAAATGGAAGTGAATTCATTAACAACATGTCACCTTGTATTAACAGTGAAATATATTGGGTGTCATGAAAAAAATAAATGTTTCCAACAAATTTACAGAGCCTCACAACTTCTGTATCACGAAAAGTGAAATTAGATTGCTGTAGGAATATGAAGGGGGTGTATATGAGTAACACAGGGCACTGCAAGAATGTTTCTTAACTCTCCTAATTTATCTGCCAGAGTAAAATGGAGTTCACATCTTGCCAAGATCAGTCTGCAGCTCAGTGTCTTCCTTTACAGCTACATGAAATGTTAATCTCTAATGCACTGCAAAGAATATCACACCTTATTTTAGTAGCTAGGGATACTCTTGATGTTGTCTGCTGCAGGACAAAAGGCAGAGCCCTGAATTCACACCTTGCCACATACTGAGCCTCTTGGGTCTTCTAGGAGTACAGCTTGCCTTGAAGTGTCTGCCCTGCTTGTACTTCTCCTTACTTATGGGCAAGGCACAACTGATGCTCTTCAGTTAATTCTTATTCTCTTATCTTGATGCTGTAGTTGTGTACTGCTGCTGCCTTGTGAGAATCATAATGTCTTAGAAGTAATGAATTGTGTGAAGTATAAAACTGTGACTGTTACAGGCTGTCCTTCTTCCTTCCTGCAGCCTGTTCCATCCTTGTGCTAAACTGGAATTGCTTGTGGGACTGCAGTGTGATGAGGGGGTATAGCCATTGCTTTACAACAAGAGACTGAACAGATCTGAACAGATCAAAGATCACGTTGGGTGATTCTGTGCTCCACAACCTCCCTGGGCAACCTGTGCCAGTGTCTCACCACCCTCACTGCAAACAACTTCCTCCTGACATCCAGTCTAAATCTCCCCTCTGCCACTTCAAACCCATTGCTCCTTGTCCTGTCATTACAAGACCTTGTCAATAGTCCCTCCACAGCCTTCCTGGAGCCCCTTTCAGATCCTGGAAGGCTACTCTAAGGTCTCCTGGAAGCCTTCTCTTCTCCATGCTGCAGAGCCCCAACTCTCTCAACCTGTCTTCACAGCAGAGCTGCTGCAGCCCTCTGAGCATCTTTGTGGCCTCCTCTGGACCCACTCCAACACTTCCATGTCCTTCCTGTGCTGGAGACTACAGAACTGCGCACAGGACTGCAGTAACTGCACACTCACATGTGAATGGTGAAGACCAGTCCAGCATCCTTATTAGGACTAGTCAGTCACTTGATCAGGTACATAACCATCTTGTGAGAGGCATAGGTGGGCTTAGTTGGTGTTATGGATAAGTTTAATGAAGAACTAGTGCTGAATATGGAAGGTGATGGCACTGAGGAAATTGAACTATTGTGACTGAGCTTGTATGTGCAAACAGCCTGAAAAGCAAACCAACATGATGGGAATTAGGAACTGGAAAGATAAAGGCAGTGTCAGTCCTTGGTTCAGCTCTTTGCTGAACTGTGACTGGTGATAAGAATAAGTCCTTTCTCTTGTAGTTTGGCTTGGTGTGTACAGCTGCTTGTGTAGTTGTTAAATGCCCACAGAAGTCTTTGGTTCTTTAACAGATATTTCTCTGTGCTACTCTGCAGGGGACAAGCTACACTTTATAACAGGTTCTCCAGTGGGTGGTTTTGCTCTAAAAGACTAACTTTGCCCACACCTGGATACCTATTGGCATGATGGCTCTGAGCCAGTGAGTGGAGTCTAATTCACAGCAAGAAGACACGCAGAGTGATAGGAGGGAAGGCTCAGGAAGTATATTGGCATAGATATCACTAGCTGGTGGCTTTCCCAGTACAGCTGGTTAATTAGAACAGTTGTGGGTTGCTGGACTTTGTGCACTGGGGAGTTGTTTGCTTACATCTGACTGCCTCTGTAGTATCTCAGATCAACCTTTTGGTCTGTCTGCTTTTGATACTGTTATGGCCACCTATTTGGTTTCTGCAGATTTGCCCTTTGATGTTCTGACTTCTTCTGTTCTACCTGGCTGGTAAAATATTTTGCTATGGATATAGAGCTGGTGGGCTGTTCCTGTTTGGAGGCTGACTTTAGGTAGTATTCTTCTATTTCTGAAAAATTGTCTCTGATCATGGAATCATAGAATGGTAAGGTTGGAAGGGACCTCAAAGATCATCTAGTTCCAACCCCCCTGTCATAGGCAGGGACACCTCCCACTAAGCACAGGTCACTCAAGGCCTCCTCCAGCCTGGCCTTGAACATCTCCAGGGAGGGAGCAGCCACAACCTCCCTGGGCAACCTGTGCCAGTGTCTCACCACCCTCACTGCAAACAACTTCCTCCTAACATCCACTTTCAATCTCCCCTCTGACACTTCAAACCCATAACCCCTTGTCCTGGCATTGAAGGCCTTGTCGGTAGTTCCTCCCCAGCCTTCCTGTAGGCCCCCTTCAGATACTGGAGCTGATGGGGACTATGAATCAAAGCAGTTTGCTCTTTTGGGAAGTAGGAACCTGCCAAAATCTGTGTGCAGCTGCTAGAGTTATTCTTTGTGCTAGAGAACCAAATCAACCAGAAAGGCCTCCTGCTGCATCTTTGACCGGTCCTCTGGTTAGTTTAAGTGGTTCACACTTTTTTGCCTGGAGCATGAAATGCTGCTTTGCCAGGCTTCTGCAGGGAACTGCTACTGTTGTTCTGTCCTAGTGGGACAGTGGCAGAAAGCATGGTCTGAACTCTCCTTTGCTCTGGAGGACACCTGATCTGATCATACTCCAGTGTTCTGGGACTTCCACACAAGAGGGAATGTATGTTAGAAACAGGTGTAGATGTAGAAGTCTGTTCAAGCAAACTGTGTCTCTTGAAATCAGTTCTTGGTTTTCAATCAATTGGGTAGGCAGGGAAGCTCATCTGTGTTAGGTAAGCTGTGGCCCTTCAGGGCACAAGTGACTATGTCTGTTTTTGGAGAATGTTAAGGGCCATAAGAATGATAAGTTGAGTTAGGGGAGAGTTTTAGTTTACTACTTAGATCCTGATGTTAGCAGAAGACTTATAAATATGCCTGATTAGATTATGCTCTCACTAACGTTGGTACATGGTTTCATTACTATATTGTGGCTCTCACCTCTGCCTGGCAAGATCATGGAGCAGATCCTGCTGAAAGCTCTGCTAAGGCAAATGGAAAACAAAGCAGAGGTGATTGGTGGTACCCAGCAATGGCTGCACCAAGGGCAGATCTTGCCTGACAAATTTAGTGGCTTGTTATGAAGAAGTCACAGCGACAGTGGACAAGGGAGAGGCAACTGGTGGCATCTACCTGGACCTGAGTAAGGCATTTGACTCTGTCCCACATGGTATCCTGGGCACCAAACTGGAAAAACATGGACTGGATGTGTGGAGCACTACTGGGTAAGGAATTGGCTGGATGGTGGCACACACAGAGTGGTGATCAAGGGCACAATGTCCACCTGGAGACCAGTGCCAAGTGGTGTCTCTCAGGGGTCAGTGCTGTTTAACATCTTTGTCAGTGCCATGGACAGAGGAATCAGTGCAACCTNCCAAAACAAACAAACAAACAAACAAAACAAACAAAAAACAGGCAAGGAGAGACCAGAAAAACTGCAACCTATTTTGTATGATTTCTTGAAAAGAGCAGTGCTTCACCTGACTATGGACAGCTGGTTCTGGACACAGTTTGTGTGCAGGCCACTACATCTGGGTCAGGGCAGTCCCAAGCAGCAACACAGGCTGGGCAGTGACTGGCTTGAGAGCAGCCCTGAAGAAAAGGACTTGAGGGTGCTGGTGGATGAGAAGCTCAACATGAGGACATGGAAGTGTTGGAGTGGGTCCAGAGGAGGCCACGAGGATGATCAGAAAGCTGGAACATCTCTGCTGTGAGTTCAGGCTGAGAGAGTTGGGGCTCTGCAGCCTGGAGAAGAGAAGGCTTCCAGGAGACCTTAGAGTAGTCTTCCAGGATCTGAAGGGGACTACAGGAAGGCTGTGGAGGGACCATTGACAAGGTCTTGTAATGACAGGACAAAGGGCAATGGGTTTGAAGTGTCAGAGGGGAGATTGAAAGTGGATGTTAGGAGGAAGTTGTTTTCAGTGAGGATGGTGAGACACTGGCACAGGTTGCCCAGGGAGGTTGTGGCTACTCCCCCCCTGGCGGGGTTGAATGCCAGGTTGGATGAGGCCTTGAGTGACCTGTGCTAGTGGGAGGTGTCCCTGCCTATGGCAGGGGCTTGGAACTAGATGATCCTTGAGGTCCCTTCCAACCTTACCATTCTAGGGTCCTGTGGTTGGTTGGTTTGCAGGGTCCTGTGGTTTGTTGGTTCTCTCTTTTTTTTGTTTTCCCACCCTCAATAAGCAGTGAAATATGGATTACGTATGCAAAGAATGGTGTGTTCAGGAACTCTTGCTCCAGTGGGGTTAAATGTTAATGCATAATACTGCTCTTACTAGATCTAGCTTTCTGCAGGATGCCTGCTCAGCCTTATTCTGTGTCTTTGGTTGAAACTTGTCCTGGTAACTTCTTCAATTAAATGTTCTCTCTTTATTCTCCTGTCTAGCTTTCTGCAGAGGACGCATCGTGAGAGTGCCCAAAGGCCCTCTTATTCGGGTCCTGGGCACAGAGGTGGTGATCCCTTGCAGTGTTAGTGACTATGATGGACCCAGTGAACAGAACTTTGACTGGGAGTTCTCCCGAGAGACTGATTTCATGCGGATAGTGAGTACCTGGGACTCTACATTCACCTCTGAAGAGTACCAAAAACGTGTGGGCCGCGGGGATATCAAACTGAGACGGAGCAGCAACGATGCTGTGGAACTTGTGATTAGAAACATCCAACCAGCTGACCAAGGGAGATACAAATGTTCCACACCCAGCACTGATGCCACCGTTCAGGGAAATTATGATGCGGAGGTCCAAGTGAAAGGTATTTCTGAAGAGTGAGGTGTCCTCTAAATTTGTTCTTGATGTTGGTTGTGGATGTACCTGTAAGAATGTTGGATTTCTGTTGATTACAAGCATTTTATTTTTTTTCCTTCTCCCTGTTTCTGTTTCATTCTCCTAAAGCCAAAATTGATAGCTGGAAAGTATGGTAGCAAAGAGAAGTGTGGTGAAGAGAGGGTGTTTACTACAAATACCACTTTCCTGTTCTCTGTGTAGTAAATATGTAAATAAAAATGAGAAAACTAAGAAGAGAGTTTCCTAAAGATGTCTGCAAATAATTGTCATCCCTAAGGCTCTGGGCAGAGAGGATAACTTCAGTTAAAAAACTTCTCTCTCTTATACTGTTATTTGGATACTCTTCCTGTGTGAAGGAGGTTACCTTCCTTTTCTCCTTTAGCATTTGATGCTGTGGTCATACTCTGACTTTGTCCTCACATGTAAACTTCTGCAGTAATAACTTGTGTGATGGTTTGGGAGTTCCCTGCCCCCCCACACTATGAAAATCCCCCAGACTAGACTCAGCCAGCTGGAAGTTAAGGACTGAAGCTCCGTTTACAGCTCAGCACAATGTACAAGCAGAGGTAGACGCAACAGACAGGAATAGTTATAGACATAGACAAGTTAAAGGAAATACAGAAACACAATCCCCCTCCCAGAAATCAGAGTCCCCAGGAGGGGCTCCCAACCACTCTTCCACTTTCTCTCCATCCCTCTACCTTACCCCAGGGTCTGCCTTATGTGCAAGGTGAGTTTGGAGGATGGGCAAGGGGGATTAGAAGCAGAGTGGTTAGTTGAGTTAAACAGCAGAAAGCCCAACAGTCACAACAGCTCCCTGAGAGACTCTCCTCTTATCTGTATTTGTGCTCTTGTTTTTATACATCTCAGCAAGCTTATGAGTGAAGCAGACATCACCAGTCTTTTCTCCTCAAAGCCTATAATCTTAATTTTTTCCATTGAAATATTCCAATTAACCTCAAACCAGCAGAACTTTGAAAAAATGGTCTTACAAGTGTCTTATCTTTACCATGAGAGCAAATCAAGATGATTCTGGGTAGGAATAGCTGGAGACAGTATTGGGATAAGAAGCTAAAGCCAGGGGAAGGATAAATGACTTCGAATGCCTGTTTGAAATTGAGCACTTTTTCCAATGGAATTTCAGTTGAATTTCCTTGTTCCTCGAATATACTTGTGATGGTTTGGGAGTCACCAGCCCCAGACACACTTTATAAAGTCACCCAGACTAGACTCAACCAGCTAGAAGTTAAGGACCGAAGCTCCGTTTACAGCTCGGCACAATGTACAAGCAGAGATAGACACAACAGACAGGGATAGTTACAGACATAGACAAGTTAAAGGGAATACAGAAACACAATCCCCCTCCCAGAAATCAGAGTCCCCAGGAGGGGCTCCCAACTATCCTTCCACCTTCTTCCCACCACTCTACCTTACCCCAGGGTCTGCCTTATGTGCAAGGTGAGTTTGGAGGGTGGGCAAGGGCAGTTAGAAAGAGTGGTTAGTTGAGTTACACAGCAGAGAGAAGACCCACTGGCTCCCAGAGCTACCAAGAGACTCTCTGTTATCTATGTTTGTGTTCTTGTTATCCATCTCAGCAAACCTATGAGTGCAGCAGACATCACCACTGTTCGCTTTTCACAACCTAGAATCTAATTATTTTCATTAAAATATATTCCAATTATCCTCAAACCAGCACAATACTTGTGTGGGAAAAGGAGTGGTTGGACAGGTGTTGCTGTGTGGTGGATTTACTGCCTCGTTTCTGAACTGGTCAGTGTGAATGTGTTCTGCTTGCTGTCATTCTGTGATGCATGTCTCTGTTTGCTTTAAATAGTGATTTCGGACGGCTTATCAGTGAGCGGTTCAAAAGGACGTTCCTCAGCGTCCCTCCGCCTGTCTGAGGGCGACTCCTTCAAGTTGCGCTGCTCAGCCGTTACCACCTCGCCCGAGCACACTCACTTGCACGTGACTTGGCAGATCAAAAGTGGAGCAGTTTGGCAGGACATCCTATCTTTGACTCACGAGGGCAAATTCCAGCCGGGCCCTGGCTACGAAGAGCGCTATCGTAACGGAGATATCCGCCTGGACACGGGAGCGAATGACACGTACTGGCTAACTGTATCCCAGGTCTCCTCAGTGGATGGAGGTGCCTACAGGTGTCTTGTGAGCGAGTGGGTGAGAGGGGCAGATAGCTCGTGGCAGAAGATTCAAGAGAAGAGTGTGGAAATAGCAACTGTGGCAATCCAACGGACCGGTGAGTGTTCCCGATAGGCTGGGGTTGTAGCTGCTAGCTACAGCAATGCTGAGTCCAGCCCGTGGTAGTTTGAGAGCAGAAATTGGGTAACCTGAACTAAATGAGGAGATATTCCAGGAGAAATCAAAGTGATGTTTAGATTATTGTGTCCAGTTCTGGGCCCCTCAATTGAAGAAGGACATTGAGGTACTTGACCATGCCCAGAGAAGGGCAACGAGGCTGGGGAGAGGCCTCAAGCACAAGCCCTATGAAGAGAGGCTGAGGGAGCTGGGATTGGTTAGCCTGCAGAAGAGGAGGCTCAGGGGAGACCTTCTTGCTGTCTACAGCTACCTGAAGGGTGCTTGTAGCCTGGAGGAGGTTGCTTTCTTCTCTCAGGCAAGCAGCACCAGAACAAGAGGACACAGTCTCAAGCTGTGCCAAGGGAAGTTCAGGCTGGAGGTGAGGAGAAAGTTCTTGCCTGAGAGAGTCATTGACTGCTGGAGTGGGCTGCCCAGGGAGGTGGTGGAGTCAGTGTCCCTGGGGGTGTTTGAGGTGGGTTTGGATGTGGCACTTGGTGCCATGGTCTGGTCTTGAGGGCTATGGTATCAGGTTGGACTTGATGATCTTTGAGGTCTCTTCCAACCTTGGTGATACTGTGATAACTGGCCTGTTTACATCTTAGGTGATAGAAAATGCCTGGCAGAATATTTGTAGCTTTTATTTTGGGTTGAAGGAGGATGACGGCATAGATGGATTAACTGAACTCTTTTAGATGCCTAGACCTAAATTTTATCTCATCCTTCATTCACTTTGATTTGCTTCTGGTTTGCATGTTTCTTAAATAAACGTTGTCTTTAACCCCTGAGCACCCCAAACCTTTCCTCTGCACTCTCATTAACATAGAGTTGCCCTACAGCACTAAACAGCTGCACTTGCTGTGTCGAAATGCCAAGTGATTCAGTGACAGATGTAAAGCTTTTCTGTATGTTGTTTATCAAAAGAGCACAGAAAGATCAAGAGAATGAAGGCAGGCAGTGATAATTCACCAGGCCAAATTATCCAGACATTTTTGTGACTGACAGTGTATCACTGGTCACAGTGTTGGCAGGGACCTAGCACAGGAATGGTTGTTAAACCCATCACTGCGTGCTCGATTAAGGAGACAAAAATACCTATAGTGCTGTGCTGAGGATATCCAGATATCCCTGCCCATACAAATTTCAGGAATAGATGCACTAAGCACTTAATTGAATTACCATTACCACTGCTAGTTGGAGGAGGGAGAGCAGAGGAGATTGGTGTGTCTTGCCATTCAGTAGGTGGAAAACCAGACAATGATGGTCACTTAGAAGTGTGAGTTTAAGATGATGTTTTAGAAGTGCTCAGACAGTAAAGGGGATATTTCTCATTTTTTTTGATCCTTTCATCACTATAGGGAGAACCCAGACCTTCTGTGTTTGTTTGGTTTTTCGTTTTTTTGCTAACTGATTTGAATGTACTCTTGGTATCCTGGTGGCACTTAGCTTATGGAATTTGGCAGGATCGATCTGCTTCCTCTTTTTGAGGGTGCCAGTTACACAGTGAAGCCTGCAAGTGCACTCTACTAAGGCAGGGCTTGCTTAGTTAGGAACTGTAATTCTACAGTTCATTGCATTTCGGAAGAGTTTGCTTTAAGTAGGTGAAGTTTAATCAGCAGCTGACAAGTCCTCACTCTTGAGAATGACCAGGACCAGTAGCAGTGCAGATTCTTAGTGTGATTTGGCAGCATGGGTTTATTTGTGAGATTTTTTTTTTTTTGTTCATTTTGTTTTGGTGTTTTTTTGAGGTGGTGGAAGCCCACCCTGCAAACATTTAAGGTTAAGCTGAATGTGGCTATAGAATCACAGAATAGTAAGGTTGGAAGGGACCTCAAGGATCATCTAGTTCAAACGCCCTGCCATATGAGCAACCTGATCTAGATAAAGATGTTCCTGCTCACTGCAGGGGTGGGGTTTTGGAGTAGATGACCTTTAAAAGTCCCTTCTAACCCAAAGTAATCTATGGTTTGTTTTTTTTTTTTTTAGCTCAGTTATTGTCAGCACTGTTGTTTTGTTAGGGGCATGAAAGTGTTTTTCTAAGTTATGCAAAATGAGATAGGTTATTCTCAAGGAAAATGTCAGGGAAATTTTTACTTGCACATCCTATAGTAATACTTAAAGAGCATCTTGTGCTAACACCTGAAACCTCTGCACTTCTGTGCTAAAATTGAGTTGTAAATGGTATGCCTGGTTGCTGCTGGACTTCTTCACTTAATAGTGTGGCCAGCAGGAGCAGGGAGGTCATTCTCCCCCTGGACTCTGCACTGCTTAGGCCACACCTTGAGTCCTGTGTCCAGTTCTGGGCCCCTCAATTGAAGAAGGACATTGAGGTGCTTGAGGGCTGGAGGTGAGGAGAAAGTTGTTGCCTGAGAGAATCATTGAGTGCTGGAATGGGCTGCCCAGGGAGGTGGTGGAGTCAGCATCCCTGGAGGTGTTCAAGGCGGGTTTGGACGTGGCACTTGGTGCCATGTTCTGGTCTTGAGGTCTGTGCTAACAGGTTGGACCTGATGATCCTTGAGGTCTCTTCCAACCTTGGTGATACTGTGATACCTTACTGCAGCCTTTCAATATATAAGAACACTTGTAAGAAAAACAGAGAGATATTTTTGCCATGACCTCTAAGTGAAAAGTCAAGGGGTAATAGTTTTAAGCTGAAAGAGAAGAGGTTCAAACTGGATGTAAGGAAGAAATTGTCTGCAGTGAGGGCAGTGAGATACTGGAACAAGTTGTCCAAAGAAGTTGTGGATATAATGGTAATGGGTTGGACTTGATGATCTTTGAGGTCTCTTCCAACCTTGGTGATACTGTGATTCACCTGCTGTAAATCCTGAGGTCAGATTTGCACAAATAAATAAAGCTTAAAAACCAACTGAGCAAGACCTCCCACCAAAAAAACCACATACTCCAAGCACTAATCCCACCCCCTCAAAAAAAAACCCCACAAATAAAAATCCTCAACATCCACAAATCAAATCAAAACAAGAAACTAAACAAAAACCCAAAAGATGAATGAATGCATCTAATGGGAAAAAAAAATGTAGAAATTATTTGTGTAACTGTGTGAGTTGTTCTTTTTTCTACTATTGCCTATTATCTGTCTACTGGCCTGTCACTTTCGTCTCCTAAAATCAAGACATCTTTGGGCCTGACTTTGTTCTCATATGTCTTTTTTAATAGTGCCTTGCACAACAGGTATATAACCCTAAGTGAGCGTTGAAGGAATTGTGGCTGCCTTCTGTTAGCTTCCATTTCATTTTTCTTCAGTGCACCTGAGGTCAGTCAGGACTCCAGCATGTGGCTATGACTGCTTCTCATCTAAATCTATTTTCTTAGAGGAGCTCAAAATTCATCTCGTCAGAAACAAAGCTGAGTTCCAGTGTAGTTCCTAGTGATTTCAGTGGATGCTTTCTCTTCTGAGAAATGATCCTTAACCCTCCTGTGAGAAGGAAAAATCCCACACATGTTTCCCTGCTGTGCAAAGGTGGTCTGTGATGGGGACAAAGCTGCCTTGCTGCTGAGTGCTTAAAAAGACTCTTCTCCTTCCCTTCCTTCCCCAGCCCTCATCATGTATTACTTTCTCCAGTGCCGATGTGTGTTTCCGTTGTAACAGATCACAAAGCTCAATTATCCAACAGACATTGAAAGGTGAAGCTTACTGAGTATAAAGTTCTGTAATCAAATGTGAAGTCCTGGGTCACTTACAACAGACTCTTTTAAAATACAAAGCCCAATATTATTTTGTTTGATGGGGTTTCTTTGTCGTTGTGTTTTTAAAATCTCTTAATTTCTAAGCTCTAGATGTGGTCATCTCAACAAGCAACGTGTCTGTGACTGAAAGAGACTCCCTGGATCTCACATGCAACATCACAACAGACAGGAGTGGTGTTTTCCAAGCGGAAGTGATGTGGTATTTTTCCGTGTCGCCTGACCATACTTTGTCGGATGCTCAGGTTCTGCTGAGCATGGACCACGATTCTGTTGTCAGCGATTCAACTCTCATCAGCCTGAGCCACGTGGATAGGAACTCCTATCGCCTGTTAGTGCGTGATGTGGCTGTGGAAGACTCTGGCTACTACTTCTGCCAAGCAGCTGTCTGGGTACCATTGCACAACGGGAGCTGGCAAAAGGTGGTGGAAAGGACTTCTGTGCCGGTCAATGTGGTGGTGACGGCGTTAGGTGAGTGATTCTACTTTCAGAGATCAGGAGTAATATACTACTTGTTCTTTGATCCTATCAGCAATGTGAGAGGACCCTAATGGTTGGAGCACTGCTGGAGAAGGAATTGGCTGGATGGTCAGCTGCAGAGTGATGATCAAGGGCACAATGTCCACCTGGAGACCAGTGCCAAGAGGTGTCCCTCAGGGGTCAGTGCTGGCACCAGTGCTGTTTAACATCTTTGTCAGTGACATGGACA
>VWZE01014250.1:67294-79045 GCA_013396675.1 Eubucco bourcierii
GTCCCTTCCAACCTTACCATTCTATGATTCTGTGCAAGTTTCTCATTTGTATCTATCATCTACATGTAGGGTGCCTCTTGCATATAAAAACAGAGGTCTGTCTGGTTTTGTACATTATAGGGTTTCAGCAGCTCTTACTGTGTGTCCCATTGTTACTAAATGATGCAAAATTGGTAATTAATATTAATTTTGATCCAGGCAGAGATTGTTAGTAAGTATGAAAATTGTTTATTAACATTAAATCTTGCCAGAAAACTTAGTTACAAGGTTCAAAACCCAGGGTTTGGAAATTCCTACATACAGCAAACAGGCAAAACTGGAATACTCTGAGGTAACCAGCAAAGGCAAACATCATACTGGAAGAGAAGGTTTTAGCATTTCGTTATCCTGCTTAGCCACTGGATGGATGCAGGAAACTCCTTTCTGCTTATGGCAGAAGGCAGTTAGTGATTACAGAAGGCTTTAAGTATTGACTCTCAAAACATCATCAGACAGTACCCAAAGCACACAGTGGGGTTGCTGTCTGTGGTCTCAAAGCTTTTAGAGGCTTTGGAGTTTCTCAGTCTCAGCACAGTGTCATGCTGGCTGTGCAGGTCGATCACGTGGAGGCATTTAGAGCCTGTTCCTGGTAAACCTTTGGCAGGCAGTTCAGGATATAAAGCAGCACAAATACAATAGCAGAGAACAGGTACAATGGCAGAACACAGGAATACAATGGCAGAGCACACCTTGTACTCCCTGCTCAGCTCCTTTTATAAAATACAACCTGAGATTAATGGGCCTTTGGATACAGAATAGCCAATCAGAATGGCAGTTAGCCAAGCTTGACCATATTAGGTGAAGCCACAGGCTTGCTTTACCCAAATTTGGGCAGAGCACAGCCTTGCACAAGGCAACCAGATGTGCCTTGTTTACTGCAGGGTTCAAAACAAGTCTGGGCAGGCCACAATCTTCAAGACTCAGTGGCTCCAGGTTCTTTGTCCTCTTTCCCACGATTGCTTCTCCCCAAAACAGGAGGAGGGAGAGCGGAAAAACATCTCTGGGCAAGCCAGGACATGGATAAGCCTATTTTGGCCTGCTTAGGCCTGCTATGACACCCATCCATGCACTTTACTTGCTTATGTCATTGAAGTCTGCGAGTGGGAAATGCAACTTAGAATCCTACCTTGTTTTCCAGTGGTTGGAGCTGCTCCTGGTGTTGTGTTGTCTTCTTGCACCTCCCTTGTACCGTTAGCAGGGCTCTAATCCTGCCACAGTCATTCTCTTTGAGCTCTGAACACAATGATACCAGATTCTTCTCCCTATTTTTAGGAGACATTTGCCATGAAAATAGTTTATAATGGAAACTGCAAGAGCTTTCAAAGTTGATGTTTCATTTTGCTGTTAGTCACTGGAGAGACACTACATTCAACCAATGGGTTTAGAGTGGAACCTAACTTTCTACTGCTTATTCTCTCGACACTCAAATTCAGTTTGAGACATAGCTGTTGAGTATTGTGATCAAGTGAGAGAAACCTGGCTTGTGGCTAGCAGTATTAATTAGTGTGGTGGTCCACTAAAATAGATTGCTTTTTTTCTTTTTTTTTCTCCTGCACCTCAGTGTGGTGCATTTTTATCATTCAGTTCTAGAGATGTGGGGATTTGGAACCTTTTGCACAATCAAAGGGTTACTCATGCACTTGAAGTTACAACTTCCATATGTTGCTTCAGAATTTCTGCAAGTTCTTTAATTCAGTAGAGGGGTGAAAAATCTACTCAAACAGAAATTTGATGGTCTCTCTTTTCTCACCTTTCTTTACCCGTGAGATGTTGGTTTTCCCTTCTTACAGCTCTGATACTGTCCATATGTTTAACAGTTGTTCATTTAAAACTAATCCACTGAATGAGGAACAGAAGCTATAGTTAAAAGATGTAACAGGCTTATCCGATCTGCCTGGCATACAAGAACAGGCTGACACCATCTTTCTTTACACCCTTTTCCTTAGATCTTCAAAACCAGATTGGTCTTGTGTCTCATGTGTAGAATCATAGAATGGTAAGGTTGGAAGGGACCTCAAGGATCATCTAGTTACAACCCCTTGCCATAGGCAGGGACACCTCCCTCTAGTACAGGTCACTCAAGGCCTCCTCCACCCTGGCCTTGCACACCTCCAGGGAGGGAGCAGCCACAACCTCCCTGGGCAACCTGTGCCAGTGTCTCACTACCCTCACTGCAAACAACTTCCTCCTAACATCCGCTTTCAATCTCCCCTCTGCTAATTCAAACCCATTGCCCCTTGTCCTGGCATTCCAAGACCTTGTCAATAGTCCCTCCCTAGTCTTCTTGTAGGCCCCCTTCAGATACTGGCAGGCTACTCTAAGGTCTCCTGGAAGCCTTCTGTTCTCCAGGCTGCAGAGCCCCAACTCTCTCAGCCTGTCCTCATAGGAGAGCTGCTGCAGCCCTCTGAGCATCTTTGTGGCCTCCTCTGGACCCACTCCAACACTTCCATGTCCTTCCTGTGCTGGGGGCTCCAGAACTGCACACAGGACTGCAGGTAGGGTCTGATGAGAGCAGAATAAAGGGGTAGAATCACCTCTCTCCCCCTGCTGGCCACACTGCTCTTGATGTCTGTAGTTTTATAAAGGTTTTGCTTTGTGTTATCCCAACTGCACTCTTAAGCTTTGGAGATCTTTCTTTTTGTGGGCAGCCTTAAATCTATTTTGGAGAAATACTAGAAATTAAATTCCGGCAAAACTTCTACAAAACTGAGTATTTCAGGGATAGGTCTAGACATGGCAGTCTACCTGTCCTGTCTCCTAGTTTAATCTTGGAGAGAATGATTTTGATTCAGAAGCAATAAAGCTCAGGGTGTTGTTACAGGATGCTGTAGGTAAGATATCTGCACCTGGTAAAATTCAGAGAGTAATGATTGTGTTGGCAGTGTGACTAGGGGGAGAACTGGCAGAGCTGTAGTATTTGGTGTGAGTTCCCAGCCTTGACTGGTTGTGATTATCAGGACTTAAACTCTCTTAGTGTACCTGTTCAGAGTCTCTTGTCACCAGAATCTGCTAATAATGTCCAGTAACAAAACTTCTCCAACATTACAGGTACTGAAGTAGGCTCATGTACAGAGAGCACACTCTGAAGCCTGTTCAGAAGTAAATAACTGTGTTAGACAGTTAAATTCTCACAAGGATGACTTGGAATTTTGGATTTTAGCATTGTCCAGAGCAGCTGAGCTGTGGCTGTTTCAAAGAATACCTGACATGTGTGCTAGAAGTGTACAAGTGATTAATGTCTTCATTTCCTGACCTTGTTCAGCCATTCCCTTGAGTGTTCCCTTGTTCCCCCGTATGTCTGCTTGCAGTTGTATGCACTCATGTTCATATGTGCACTGCATGGTTGTGGACTCTCTCATAGTACCCATACCTGTAGGACTATACCTTACTTCTTCCATCCCAATTTCTCATCATTTGGAAACAGCAGAGAATAAAATCTACTTTTCAGCAGGTGCTTGGTTGCTGTGGCAAAGGCAAGGAGAATAAATTTTCAACTGCTTCCGGAATTCACTGCCTCCTTCTTCTTAATGGAAATTAAAAGCTTCTGGAGTATTAAGTCATTGAATTGTCAACAAGGCTGTTCTTAGACAGCTGACAGAGTGGAGCAATGAGGTTTATCCAGACAACCTTTTATTCTTTCTAAAATCCTCTGTCAGGGTGAAGCTCCTATCTGGAGTGGTGCTGTCACAGGCAAAACTCTTTTTAGTGGTCCTTCTCCTGCTTGCAAATGAAAGAAACCTGAAGTGATTTTTCAAGAAACTCAAGTTCTTAGAAGTTCCTGTCTAGAGTGTTTGTGCTTATGCTTTTTGTTGCTTTGATAGTATTAATTGGTCTTGAATGCCTTGTTTGGTGGGGACAAGGGGAGGCAAGAAGAATGATAAGAAAATTGCAGAGTGTGAAATCTCTCGTGAGACCCTGGAGAAGACTAACCTTTTGTGAATGAGGGAGAGTGGTGTAGCTGTTGGATCTGTGGGGACTTAGACTAAAAAGTGTTGGAGTGGGTCCAGAGGAGGCCACGAGGGTGATCAAAGGGCTGCAGCAGCTCTGCTATGAGGACAGGCTGAGAGAGTTGGGGCTCTCCTCCAGGCTGCAGAGAAGGCTTCCAGGAGACCTGATAGCAGCCTTTCAGAATATGAAGGGGGCCTGCAGGAAGGCTGTGGAGGGACTATTGACAAGGTCTTGCAATGACAGGACAAGGGGCAATGGGTTTAAACTGGCAGAGGGGAGATTGAAAGTGGATGTTAGGAGGAAGTTCTTTACAGTGAGGGTGGTGAGACACTGGCACAGGTTGCCCAGGGAGGTCGTGGCTGCTCCCTCCCTGGAGGTGTTGAAGGCCAGGTTGGATGAGGCCTTGAGTGAGCTGTACTAGTGGGAGGTGTCCCTGCCTATGGCAGGGGATTGGAACTAGATGATCCTTGAGGTCCCTTCCAACCTTACCATTCTATGATTCTATAAAACTGGGCTTTGACCACCGTTAATAACCTGTGTTTTGGTTGCACCAGAGGAAGTCTGCGTGCTTTCTTTTTATTTTGCCTTACTTACACTGAAAATGTGCAGGAATCCACACTTGAGTTTGCTGCTAGTAGGTACTAGAGACTTACATAAACAGTAATTGCTTAAGGTCCATTGCCATTAAGCAATTGATTCTATGATTCTACCCCTTTACTCTGCTTTTGTCAGACCCCACCTGGAGTGCTGTGTGCAGTTCTGGAGCCCTCAGCACAGGAAGGACATTGAATTGTGTGAGTGGGTCCAGAGGAGAGCCACGAAGATGATCAGAGGGCTGGAGCAGCTCTGCTATGAGGACAGGCTGAGAGAGTTGGGGCTCTTCAGCCTAGAGAAGAGAAGGCTTCCTTATAGTAGCCTTCCAGTTTCTGAAGGGAGCCTACAGGAAGGCTGGGGAGGGATTATTTACAACGTCCTGCAACGACAGGACAAGGGGCAATGGATTTAAACTGACAGAGGAGAGATTTAGACTGGATGTTAGGAGGAAGTTCTTTCCAGTGAGGGCAGTGAGGCACTGGCACAGGTTGCCCAGGGAGGTTGTGGCTGTTCCCTCCCTGGAGGTGTTCAAGGCCAGGTTGGAGGAGGCCTTGAGTGAACTGTACTAGTGGGAGGTGTCCCTGCATATGGCAGGGGGTTGGAACTAGATGATCCTTGAGGTCCCTTCCAACCTTACCATTCTATGATTCTATGATAGTATTTTTATGCTCGTGTGTTCCCTAACACTGCAGAAACCATCAGTGTCGCTAGGTACTGTAGTGTTTGGTGTGTATTAATGCCCTTGTTCTTGGTGGATGCAAGGACACTGCATGCATAACATTTAATGGTGAGAGATGGTTTCTGGAAGCTGACACAGCAGCAACCAGCTTACTTTACACAATTGTTTCTACCCTCTGCATCTGAAACTCCAAAATGTACGTGCACACATAGCTTGCGCAGCAGTTCGATTAAGATGCTTTATTATTTTGGCTCATCGGTGAGCTAAGTCTAAGTTCTATCCTTGGATTGCCTTCCCTGTCCCAAGTATAGCTGCAGTTAATTGTTTCTAGGAGGGCAAAATGCCATCCAAAACATAAAGCAAGAAATAAATATAGAGCGCTGAATACACTTATTGTGTAAAAGCCATGTGCTGAGTATTGGCTGAACAGTTGGAAAGCTGGCCTTTTTTTCCTGAATTATAGTAGACAGCAAGACAGGAAGATATTCTAATACTAGTAAATAAATATGTATTTTCTTTGTGGGGTGAGGCTCTTGCATTAATCTTTTCCCTTTCTCTGTAGTCTGAGAGAAAATAGTCATGTGGCTGCCTTATCGCTGTTAGGCTTTGGACAGCCAGCTAGTTCAGATTTAAATAACAGTCTCATTCTTAACCCACCAATGTCAGGCACTTCTTTTCAAGTCTGAGGTACTCCAACCTCAGCTGTATGGCACACAAGTCTCCATTCAGACTGAGAAGCTTTTCTGATTCATGTGGTTTTGATTCTGAACCTACTTGGTAAATTTTTATGCTGCTTGCTGAGATTTACTGGGTGCCACTATTAGTGCTGCCTGTGGCCAGTGTGGTACCCATGCCCCCCTGGATTTAGTGTCTGGGTGGGTCAGGGGTCTGCATTTCCAAACAAGATCTGGGAATAATTGCATCAGACTGGTGCAAGTCCAAGAGCTGGAGTCCAAGTGTCCAGTCTCCAGGTCTTGTAAGCAAAATGTGTATTCTGGTACCTGGCTTCTAGCTCAGGTACTTTCTCAGACTGGGGGTTAAAAGAACTGGAGTCCAAGTGTCCAGTTGTCAGGTCTTGTGAGCAAAAATATGTATTCTGACACTTGGCTTCTAGCTCAGGTACTTTCTCAGACTGGGTGTTAAAAGAACTGGAGTCCAAGTGTCCAGTTGCCAGGTCTTGTAAGCACAATGTGTATTCTGGCACTTGGCTTCTAACTCAGGTACTTTCTCAGACTGGGTGTTAAAAGTTCTCAATCTTTTAATAATCTCTGTCACTCAATCTCTTCTGCTTGTAGCTTCTAACCTCTTTCTTCTGGGTTTTGTTTCCTGCAGAGCCAGACTATGAGGTGTTTCTGAATGCCTCTAAAACACCCAAGTTTTCAGATGACCCCACAGAGCTCAACTGCATGATCACAAATGCACAGGACACTGAAGCCAACATCCGCTTCACAGTTTCTTGGTACTACAGGCAGCACTTGCCCAGCGATGATGTGGCGACAGAGGAACTCCTGGCCACAATGGATGCAGACTGGACTCTGCTGCTTGGGGAGCGGAGCAGAGAGAGGACTCAGAACGGGGAAATCATCTTCTTTAAAAAGACTGCTGACATCTTCAGCTTACGAATCCAGTGGACTTCAGAAAGTGACAGAGGGGATTATTTCTGTGTCGTTTCTGCCTGGAGTAAGCACCGCAACAACAGCTGGGTAAAGAGCAAGGATGTGATTTCTCCGTCTATCAGCGTTTTCTGGGCTACACAAGGTAGGAACCTTGCACTTCCTGAGAGACCCAGATAGCTGAGATGAATTTTCTCTTGAGTAGGCCCATCAGCCACAAGGCCTGCTAATGGGCTTTGGAAATGGTGTTCTGTGTTGTGAGGAGTCAATGCCGTTATTGCCATGCGTCAAGGCCTCTTATTTGTGAAGGGTAGTAACTACTTAACCAGTTTTGTGGCACAGTGTGAAGTGCAAAGCAGAGATATGTCAGCAAAACTGCTGAGATTTCCAGGAGCTGGGCTGTCACTCTGACAACAATGGTGCTGGGGCAAATTGCCTCTTTCATGGCTTGAGTATTTAATTGTCAAGAATGGATCTTGCTGCTAGCAACAGAATTGTCTTGAGGTGAACAGATGAATGTCACTCGCTGTAAGCCATCTTTGTCTACCAGTTTAAGACTGTGTTTTCTCTCCAGCAAGCCCATGTTTATGGGAGGTACTTCTGAGGAATTTCATGGCCATAGCAATACCAGAGTATCAATAAAATGAGTGGCAAGATGTCTTGTCTCACTCAATGGATGATGAGTGAGGTGAATATTTGTAATCCCCTGAATAGGCTAACCCTGCTTGGCAGGGCCACAACTGCAACAAGACCAACAACAGTGACTGAGGAACAACTTTGTCCCACTTGATGGACAATGGAGACTATATCTGCTTGGCAGGGACCAGAATAGCAGTAGAGTCATGACAGTGATCCTGAGGAAAAGTATCAACTGACATATTGGGGTTTTTTCTAACAACTATCAACAAGCATTGCAGATAATCGGAGGGCTGGAGCAGCTCTCCTACGAGGACAGGCTGAGAGAGTTGGGGCTCTGCAGCCTGGAGAAGAGGAGGCTTCCAGGAGACCTTAGAGTAGCCTTCCAGGATCTGAACAGGGCCTACAAGAAGGCCGGGGAGGGACTATTGACAAGGTCTTGGAATGCCAGGACAAGGGGCAGTGGGTTTGAAGTGGCAGGGGGGAGATTGAAAGTGGATGTTAGGAGGAAGTTGTTTGCAGTGAGGGTGGTGAGACACTGCCACAGGTTGCCCAGGGAGGTTGTGGCTGTGTTCAAGGGCAGGTCGGTTGAGGCCTTGAATAACCTGTGCTGGTGGGAGGTGTCCCTGCCTATGGCAGGGGGTTGGAACTGGATGATCCTTGAGGTCCCTTCCAACCCTACCATTCTGTAAAGGCACTTTGGCAGAGGAGTTCTTTCCTTGTCAACTATTGTAGAACAAACTAGGTGATGTCTATGAAAAAAGAAAAACAAATAGAAGAAAAGAGAATAAAAAGAGTGGGAGAGGTGAGAGAGAGCTGCTTCACCGTCCTTGGATCTGGTGTTGTCTTGAGTTGGACTCTTGATCTGTAGATGGTGGGTTGGCAGAGGTAAATGCATGTGTTCACACTAACATATCTGAGTTGGTCTGGGACCACATTTGGTAACTGTCTTGCTTTTGCGTGGTTGAGTGTTTAAGGCAGGAAAATGGCAGTGTAATAGCTGAGAGTTGAAACTGGGCCCTCTGTGTCTAGGAAGTAAAACTGGGTGACAAAGTTCATGGGAGCAAGTGCAGGCTGAAGTTTGACCTGTTGGCTGGTGCATGCTCACACCGAGCTGTAAGAGGGAGTGGGGTAGAGAAAAGAAGCTTGCTGCTTTGCCTCTGCATGGCTTGAGCCATCTCTTTCCTAATTCCTTTCTTAAAACAATTCCAGCTCTAGTTGTTTGAGACAAGACAGTCCAAGTCTTAAACACAGAGCAAAGATACTGGATTGCTTGAATCTGAGCCTTTTTTAGACAGAAGCAAAGTAGTTCTAGTCTGTATTTAAACTGACTCTAGGAGCATTTCTTAGGTTAACAGAATTGCTTAAAACTGGTTTAAAATGAGTGTATATATCCTGGATGTTCTGTAGAGTGATACCATTTTGGCTTGTGTGAGGTCAAGTAAGAGGGTCTGTCTGGATAGAGACTGAAGAAGTAGGGTAACCTAGGGTGTAATGGTAATGCCTTTGTCAAAAATCTGTTTAGCAAAACTGCATTTATCCTGATTTGATTCAACAGTGTAACCGGAGGCAAAGAACTGGATTTCAGAGACAAGGAGTTTGAAATCAGTTTAAAGTGTTTAGCAATAATCCCTAAAAAACAAATTGGAGAGCTTTTACTGTGATTCTCTCCAACCTGATCTCCTTCTATGATCAGGTGAGCCGCCTGGTGGATGTGGGGAGGCCTGTGGATGTGGTCTACTTGGACTTCAGCAGGGCCTTTGACACTGTGCCCCACAGCAAACTGCTGGCTAAGCTGTCAGCTTGTGGCTTGGATGCCAACACTCTGCACTGGGTTAGGAACTGGCTGGAGGGCCGAGCCCAGAGAGTGGTGGTGAATGGTGCCACATGCAGCTGGAGGCCGGGCACTAGCGGTGTGCCCCAGGGATCAGTGCTGGGCCCCATCCTCTTTAGCATCTTCAGTGATGATCTGGACGAGGGCATCGAGTCAGTCAGCAGCAAATTTGCAGCTGACACCAAGCTGGGGGCTGATGTTGCTGGGTTGGAGGGCAGAAGGGCTCTGCAGCGGGACCTCGACTGCCTGCACAGATGGGCAGAGTCCAAGGGGATGGAGCTCAACAAATCCAAGTGCCAGGTGCTGCACTTTGGCCACAACAACCCCATGCAGAGCTACAGGCTGGGGTGGGAGTGGCTGGAGAGCAGCCAAACAGAAAGGGATCTGGGGGTGCTGATTGACACCCGCCTGAACATGAGCCAGCAGTGTGCCCAGGTGGCCAAGAAGGCCAATGGCATCCTGGCCTGCATCAGGAATAGTGTGGCCAGCAGGAGCAGGGAGGTCATTCTCCCCCTGGACTCTGCACTGCTTAGGCCACACCTTGAGTGCTGTGTCCAGTTCTGGGCCCCTCAATTGAAGAAGGACATTGAGGTGCTTGAGTGTGTCCAGAGAAGGGCAACAAGGCTGGGGAGAGGCCTTGAGCACAGCCCTATGGAGAGAGGCTGAGGGAGCTGGGATTGGTTAGCCTGCAGAAGAGGAGGCTCAGGGGAGACCTTCTTGCTGTCTACAACTACCTGAAGGGTGCTTGTAGCCAGGAGGAGGTTGCTTTCTTCTCTCAGGCAAGCAGCACCAGAAGAAGAGGACACAGTCTCAAGCTGTGCCAGGGGAAGTTTAGGCTGGAGGTGAGGAGAAAGTTGTTGCCTGAGAGAGTCATTGGCTACTGGAGTGGGCTGCCCAGGGAGGTGGTGGAGTCAGCGTCCCTGGAGGTGTTCAAGGCAGATTTGGACGTGGCACTTGGTGCCATGTTCTGGTCTTGAGGTCTGTGGGAACGGGTTGGACTTGATGAGCTTTGAGGTCTCTTCCAACTTTGGTGATACTGTGATTCTCCTTCAGTGCAGAGAGAAATGGTGGGCTGCTTGCTTAGTACTCCCTTTTTTTATCTCCATATCAAGTGTGGTCTGTGCCAAGGTCATGGTTTTTGCTGAAGCTGGCTTCTCCAGTAGGAATGAGATCTCTCATTAATGCTGAGTGCTGGTCACAATTAGTGGAGTTGTTATGCCACGACACGGAGAGTGCCTGTGCATGTGCAGGCATGCGTAATGGATCTTTGCCTTCCCAGCAGCTTAGGGAGACCAGCTGGAGTTGAAAAGTCTTAGCCTGTGTTGACATTTGAAGGAAAACAAACTGTGACAGGTGTGAACGTTTCCTTGCTTCTGGTTATATTCCAAAACCTGCTAATTTTGTAACCCAATTAATAATGTTATAGTCCCTGTGGTGAGAAGCACCTTTTGTTGGCAAAGCTTGGGGGATTTGTGATGTGAAAGTGAGCTCTCCTCTTGAAAAAGCACATCATATGTATATAAAGCATGGCTTGATTTGATTTCCTCTTCCCTTTCATCTCTTGCACACTCTGTGTGCTTTCACCTCGGCCATATCCTATGTGTGAGCTTCAGAGTCAACTGTGAGCCCAGTGCTGCAGCCAGAAGCTATGAAAGAGTTAATGTACTGCTGCCTCTGCTTTCAGACTGTTTTGACAAGTATCTCTGGTGATTTGAGTCCCTAACTGCTCCCACTGCTTACAGAAGTGAGCAGCCAGGCTCCCACGTGTTTGCCTAAGGAGAGAACAGAAATTTGCCTCCTCCTTAGATGATTTGTGCCTACAGAGGAGCTTTTCTTCCAATTACTTGCATTGTCTGTGTTAGCTTTAGAGCAATGCTTGAGGAGGAGGACTTCAGTAGGGAAAGATTGTTCTGAGATTTTTGAGAGAGAATTTCTTGTTTGTCTTTGTTGTATCTGTCAGTCAGCATGGGAGGATTCAGTATAAGGAAGCTTTTGCTTAAAATGTAAAACCTGTGAAGATGTCAAGATCCTCTTTTTTTTTTTTTTTTTTTTTATTCTGTAATGAGTTGCATGTTTTGCCCATTTTAACTTAAATTTTTTTTGGTAACTTTTTGCTTTATTCTGTTGAAACCAGTAATGCTCCTGTCTTTCTGCTGACTCAGAATTACATATACAGGCAATTGCTATTGTCCTTGCCCTTTTCTACCCTCTGCATCTCTAAAGTCGCCAAGGAAGAATTTTTATCTCACTTCAAAAACAAAAAGTATAAATTATATTGTTATTATTTGCTTATTTAGAGTACAAATTCCCATCAGTAAACATGGGTGAAGGGCAGAGGAGGGGATTCTCCCCCTTCACTCTGCTCTCCTCGGACGCCACCTGGAGTCCTGTGTGCAGTTCTGGAGCCC
>VWZE01014256.1:8580-21939 GCA_013396675.1 Eubucco bourcierii
TATTAGGGTACAGCTGCTGTCTGAGCTCAGGAGTATGTCGTGCTGAACCAGAGGAGTGCAGGGCCCTTTGCCTGTATTAGGGTACAGCTGCTGTCTGAGCTCGGGAGACAGCCCCGAGGCAAATCTGCGACACTGCGACTTGCCGAGCCCTTTGCTGAGCCTCGCAAATGACCGGATCGCTCCGAAAGCCTCTTAAGAGCCACGGAGGATTCCCCTTGCTACACCATCTCCTTGATAGACCCATCAGAGGCACAGTAGCGGCAAAGCCGCGTTGCATCACGGCCACGTGAAAAGTGTCACACGGCAGGGACTGTGTCTTTCCTCATTTTTTTGGTTTCCATCTATGCTTTCAAGTTATTAATTCTGGGACTCCCATAAGTGAGTAAATTCTCTTTTCTGAAGTTCAGGAGAGTTTATATTTAGACTTAAGGCAGCAGTTTATGCTGCANCCCTTGCTACACCATCTCCTTGATAGACCCATCAGAGGCACAGTAGCGGCAAAGCCGCGTTGCATCACGGCCACGTGAAAAGTGTCACACGGCAGGGACTGTGTCTTTCCTCATTTTTTTGGTTTCCATCTATGCTTTCAAGTTATTAATTCTGGGACTCCCATAAGTGAGTAAATTCTCTTTTCTGAAGTTCAGGAGAGTTTATATTTAGACTTAAGGCAGCAGTTTATGCTGCAGGACTTTCTAGCTGTTCATTTTTCTAGATGTCTCTTAAAAATCATTTAAATTAACTTTATTAAATATATAAACATTCTGCAGAGGTAGTTTTACCAACCACATCTAAGAATCTGTGTTTGAATTGTAAAGAAGTTGGGGAATTTTCTTTGTCTAATAAAATATCTAACATTTTCATATTAGCCTTGTTGCAATTTATTAACAATCCAGATTCAATGCCTCCTTAACAACCTCTGAGCTGCTTGTCACCCCATACCTTACCCTCAGAGGGAAACTGCCACCTTCCTGCTCGATCAACTCTAAATCCTGCTCATCCATAAGCAGACCTGTGATTGTTTAATGTTATTTCTTACTGTTGGGAAAACACAAAGTGATCTTTAGCAATTTAGCCTATGAATTTCATGGGCTTCTTTGAAAGGAATCCAAAATCTCAGGGGGAGATCACAGTCTGATCTTGTATCCAAGTCTGTCAGGCTTCTGCATTAACCAGAAACTGCCTCTATTTCTGTATAGATATCTTAGGGGAAACACATTTTAATTTTTTTTTTTTTTTAAAGTTATATTACTACAGTAACTAAACAATCCTGGACAGGTTTAACTACTCACACTCTCTCAGGAGACAAAGTGCAGTTGTGAGGAACTGTCAACCCAGGGTTACAGGAATGTGAGCATGTGTGTATGCATAAATACATAAATGGTGACCTTCTTTGTGAGGTTCTCACACCTCTTCTTTCATTGTGTTGTAATTCACTTTTTGTTTAGGGTTTTATCCACTGCGTTTGTTTCTAGAATTGAATGAATAGTACCACATTAGCCTGGAGAAGAGCAGGCTCAGGGGAGACCTTCTTGCTGCCTACAACTACCTGAAGGGTGGTTGTAGCCAGGAGGTTGCTTTCTTCTCTCAGACAACCAGCACCAGAACAAGAGGACACAGTCTCGAGCTATGCCAGGGGAAGTTTAGGCTGGAGGTGAGGAGAAAGTTCTTGCCTGAGAGAGTCATTGGTTACTGGAATGGGCTGCCCAGGGAGGTGGTGGAGTCACCGTCCCTGGAGGTGTTCAAGGCGGGTTTGGACATGGCACTTGGTGCCATGGTCTAGTCTTGAGGGCTGTGGTATCGGATTGGACTTGATAATCTTTGAGGTCTCTTCCAGCCTTGGTGATACTGTGATACGCATTAAAGAAGGACTGTAAAAGAGCCTATGTCTCCCATCATGCAAGCCCGAGCTCAAAAACATCCTGTGAGTGGCAAGGATTTTACCATTATCACTTTGCGTTTCTCCCTCACAACATGTGCCAGATGTTTCCTTTTTCAGGAGCAGTCATTAGAACCATTTAATGAAGGGGTAGACAGAATCAGAGGCCACTCAAAGTGCACAGCTGAAAAACTCCACCATAATCATTACTTATTCTCTGTAGGGGAAGGATGGAAGAAACATGCTTTGGGAAAAACAACTCATGTTGCTGGGAAGATAATTCATTCCAAGTTAATCTAGGCGTACCACAGAAATAGCTCTGTTGGCGATTGTTCTGCATAGATGCCATTCTTGATTTGTGAATATCCAGCACCAGGGACTGAGAAAGTGTCTCATATTGACTCAAGCATTCCTTTATGGGTTATTCATAAATGAGTGGTGCTATCTAATTCTGGCTAACAAAAATGCCTTATGTAAAATTAATAGAAGCAAACCCAGAAGGATCTTTCTGCATTAAGAATCTGTCTCTCAAAAGCAGTCGTCTGATATAGCTTGAAAAGACATGTTCCTGACTGCTCAGGATGCCTGAAGAGGGAAAGTGCTAGACATTCACAAATATGAACCAGTAACTTCTCAGTCTTTGTTGCTGAGGATGGAAGAAACAATGCTCCAAGGAGTCAGATTCAGAACATTTTTTTTTCCTACTGTCTGCATATAATGTTATCAGCAACTGAGATACTACAATGTTTGCTTCTTTTTTTTTGCTTTTATGTGATTTACAAGAAACACTAGGGCATCCAGAGTCTCAAGGAGGTTTGTCTTGTATTAATAATAAAGATACTCATGCCACCTCTGAGCAAAACTGGGGAAAACTAGTCATGATGAATCAGGCTTTGTGTAACACTGAAACTGGCACATTTCTAGGTCAAAGGGAATGCATTTCAAAAACACAGACTGTGTGTGAAAATCATCTTGACAGCATCTCTTACTTTTGGAAACACACTCAAATCAAAACAAAGTATCTTCTCCAGCTACAGATTCATAGAATCATAGAATGGTAAGGTTGGAAGGGACCTCAAGGATCGTCTAGTTCAAACTCCCTGCCATAGGCAGGGACACCTCCCACTAGTACAGCTCACTCAAGGCCTCCTCCAACCTGACCTTCAACACCTCCAGGGAGGGAGCAGCCACTGTGCCAGTGTCTCACCACCCTCACTGCAAACAACTTTCTCCTGACACCTAGTCTAAATCTCTCTTTGCAGTGAGGGTGGTGAGGCACTGGAACAGGTTTCCAGGGAGGTTGTGGCTGCTCCCTCCCTGGAGGTGTTCAAGGCCAGGTTGGAGGAGGCCTTGAGTGAGCTGTACTAGTGGGAGGTGTCCCTACCTATGGCAGGGGGTTGGAACTAGATGATCCTTGAGGTCCCTTCCAATCTTACCATTCTGTGATTCTATGAAACTGTAAGCCTCTGAGAAAAGATTAACTGTCAATGCAGATTAGTCAGAATCAAATAATTTTGCATCAGTGTATGTAATGAACTAAGAAAAGATTGGCATAACATTGTGGGCAACCTTTCTAAAAATACAAACTGGTATTGTCAAAAAGGAAGAGGCTCCTAAAGTCTGAGATAACCTCAATGTTGTTTCTGTTATGTGGTTTTGCCTGTTATTTGGATGGTAGAGGAGAGAACACAGATATTAGGCTGGCCTATGAAAGAAGTTGTGAGGTATTGTGAGACAGGTTTAGACCCTGACAAATTGGAAAAAGTGCTCTGTGTAAAAGAAAAGGATGCAACTTAGCAGGGCCATGTACAAGATACCATACAGGCATAAACTGAGAATGGGAGGCGAGTGGATTGGTGGAGACATGAAGCTTTACATCATCTCTGGATGTGACTTTTTAATGACACATGCACAGATGTGAGGATGCAAGGGGAGAGCAGGAGGAGTTAATATTGCTCACTGTGTTTCTGTTGGATTCAAAGTCTGTAATTCCAACAAGAGCATGATGCTGACACTTGGGTGGGATTGCAGGCAGACTCACATTCAGCACTGATACCACAATATTGCACTTTGCTGCAACTGTGAATCTAACAGACCGAGCAGTTATTTTGATGGCTGCAAATTTCCATGGGGAATGAAATGTCACCACACTAATTCTTTGTGGTTTTGCTCTCCACTCTATTCAAGCCAAGTGAAAAAGAAGCTGACAGCTGACAGCATGCAGGGGGACTTGCAGTTGGGCTGCTGCAAAGTTTATTTCCCTGCCCCGTGATTGTGAAAGAGAAGAGCCTTAGTGGTCACTGCGGGAATCTGAAGGATCCAATATGCACGACTCACTCTGCCCCTACAGCTGTCAGGAAATGCCTGTCAGCACTGGAGCAGAGCAGATTACTGTATTTGTAACATCTTGAACCAGATGAGTTGGACTGTAACTGCTGTAATATACTATTAAACAGCCTCCCTGAGCCATACCATCAAATAAGTTACTCTTAGAAAATTTTATGCCTGAGCCTTGAGTGAGCTGTACTAGTGGGAGGTGTCCCTGCCTGTGGCAGGGAGTGGGAACTAGATGATCCTTAAGGTCCCTTCCAACCTTACCATTCTATGATTCTATGATACTATGACCCTACTATGGGAAACCCAGGATGAAGAGGCTTCTTTGGTTCCCTATGGAGAAATGCTGCCTAAATATTGAAAGATACGTACGAAACAAGGGGAATACTGCAGTCAAAAGTGATAACATGAAACAACTAGAAACCCTTGTAAGCAATAGATTTAATAAACTGACAATAGACTATGTGATAAAATACAGCAGTAGGAATGAAAAAAACAAGGAATTCAAAGAAGAGCCCATCTGGAATGCTGTGTACAGTTCAGAGCCCCCAGCAGAGGAAGGACATGGAACTGTTGGAGAGGGTCCAGAGGAGGGCCACAAAGATGATCAGAGGGCTGCAGCAGCTCTCCTGGGAGGACAGTCTGTGATAGTTGGGACTCTTGAGCCTGGAGAAGAGAAGGCTTTGAGGAGACCTGATAGTAGCCTTCCAGTATCTGAAGGGGGCCTGCAGGAAGGCTGGGGAGGGACTATTGACAAGATCTTGTAATGACAGGACAAGGGGCAATGGGTTTAAAGTGGCAGAGGGGAGATTTAGACTGGATGCTAGGAGGAAGTTCTTTGCAGTGAGGTCCCTTCCACCTTACCATTCTATGATTCTATGATAGGGTGATGAAGCTGGTAAAGGGTGATGAAGCTGGTGAGGGTCCTGGAGCATAGCCCCGTGAGGAGAGGCTGAGGGAGCTGGGGTTTAGCCAGCAAAAGAGGAGGCTCAGGGGTGACCTCATTGATATCTACAACTACCTGAAAGGAGGTTGTAACCAGGTGAGGGCCAGACTCTTCTCCCAGGCAACCAGCAAAAGAACAAGGGAACACTGTCTCAAGCTTTGCTTGGGGACATATAGCCTGGATATTAAAAGGAAGTTCTTCACAGAGAGAGTGATTTGGCATTGGAATGAGCTGCCCAGGGAGGTGATAGAATCACTGCCCCTGGAGGTGTTCAAGAAAAGACTGGATGAGGCACTTAGTGCCCTGGTCTAGTTGATTGGCTAGGGCTAGGTGATAGGTTGGACTGGATGATCTTGGAGGTCTCTTTCAACCTGGTTGATTCTATGAAATATCTGTATATATTTTATATATATGCTTGTAAATTTGTGCTATGCTGTAAAATATAGCTTCATCTAAACTTCCAGCCAGCTGAGTTAGTCTGGTGAATCATGTGTGGGAAAACTCTGAAACAACACATCCCCCTCCACCCTGGACACAAAGAGCTCCACATCTCCTTTGTACACTCACAAAGCAAAAACAGAAGACAGGCAGGCAAATACAAGGTCAGGAGCAGAGGCAGAGCAACCAGAAGGCAAGCAGAAAGTAGCTGGAGAGAAAGAAAGAGTAAGCTTGTACAGCAAAACGTAAGATATTCAGCAGGCCAATGAAATTAGATACACTTATCTTGTTATTATTCTATGTCAAATCCCCCAAATTGTTTATTTTTTAAACTGGAATTCTTTGGAAAAACTTATGATTATGACACTAGACTAGGGTACGAGTCCTAAACTGTAATACTTATATTTAGTCTAAATCCATTCCTATTTGGTTTAAAATCTTGACCCCTTGCCCTGTTGCAAATGATCCTAGTTAAAAAAAAAAAAAATAGTCCCCATCTTTCTTGTAGGCTACTTTTAAGTACTGGAAGGCTGCTATAAAGTCTCAATGGAGCCTTCTCTTCTCCAGGCTGAATCACAGTATCACAGTATCACCAAGGTTGGAAGAGGCCTCAAAGATCATCAAGTCCAACCCAATACCACAGACCTCAAGACCAGACCATGGCACCAAGTGCCACATCCAAACCTGCCTTGAACACCTCCAGGGATGCTGACTCCACCACCTCCCTGGGCAGCCCATTCCAGTAGCCAATGACTCTCTCAGTCAAGAACTTTCTCCTCACCTCCAGCCTAAACTTCCCCTGGCACAGTTTGAGACTGTGTCCTCTTGTTCTGGTGCTGGTTGTCTGAGAGAAGAAAGCAACCTCCTCCTGGCTGCAACCACCCTTCAGGTAGTTGGAGTCAGCAAGAAGGTCTCCTCTGAGCCTCCTCTTCTCCAGGCTAACCAATCCCAGCTCCCTCAGCCTCTCTCCATAGGGCTGTGCTCGAGGCCTCTCCCCAGCCTCGTTGCCCTTCTCTGGACACACTCAAGCACCTCAATGTCCTTCTTAAATTGAGGGGCCCAGAACTGGACACAGGACTCAAGGTGTGGCCTAAGCAGTGCAGAGTCCAGGGGGAGAATGACCTCCCTGCTCCTGCTAGCCACACTATTGCTGATGCAGGCCAGGATGCCATTGGCCTTCTTGGCCACCTGGGCACACTGCTGGCTCATGTTCAGGTGGGTGTCAATCAGCACCCCCAGATCCCTTTCTGTTTGGCTGCTCTCCAGCCACTCCCACCCCAGCCTGTAGCTCTGCATGGGGTTGTTGTGGCCAAAGTGCAGCACCTGGCACTTGGATTTGTTGAATGCCATCCCCTTGGACTCTGCCCATCTGTCCAGGCGGTCAAGGTCCCTCTGCAGAGCCCTTCTGCCCTCCAACCCAGCAACATCAGCCCCCAGCTCTCTCAGCATTTTCTTGCAGGACAGGTCCTCCATCCCTCAGATCATCTTTCTGGCCTTCCTGTGGGCCTGCTCCAACAGCTTCATGTCTGTCACGCTGAGAGCTTCAGAGCTGGACACAGTGTTTCAGAAGAGGTCTCACAAGAGTGGAGTAGAGAGACAGGATCACCTCCCTTGACTCACCAGCCAAGCTTGTTTTGATGCAGCAGAGGATCCAGTTGGCTTCAGCACTGTGACTGCACGTTATTATCTTGTAACCAGCTTTCCACCCACCAGTACTCCAAAGCCTTTCTTCCTAGAGCTGTTTTTAATCCCCCAGGTGATTTTGATACTGGAGGTTGCCCCAACCCAGATGAGGACTTTGTATTTATCTTTGCTGCACCTCATGAGGCTCACATAGGTACCTCTTGAGCTTGTAAATTGATGTAAGTTATTATTTATGCTGTTATTAGATTTTTCACTTTTTAATTTTTTCTTAAAGTGAGTATTTAAGAGAAATTGGCAATTTCCCAGCATCACAGTAAATGAGGTTGCATGCACAGTGGCTGCAGAAACATGTTACCAGCCCAGTGAAAAAATGCACACAAGCCATGAAATAACAGAGCATAAAAAAAACAGCTAAGTAAAAGGGCAGGATAGCAGTTACAGAGATTTTATCTGCACTATGACAGGGTGAAGTATGTCAACTGGAGCAAGAAAAGCTGGAAGATATGTTTGTAGAACTATTATTTTTAATGGAATGCGAAATACACAATGACAAGGAAGGAAGCTACACTGCAATACATTCAAAGATGATTCAGACAGTAACAAAGGTCAGATGAGGAACATCTGAGAAAAATATCAGGACAGATGTCTTTTAACAAGTTCTTGTTTGGTTCTGAGCTAGAAAAATACATTGAAGAAAAAAAAGGAGCACCTCCTTTTGGAATACACAGTTTGAAAGTCTAACTACACTAGTCCAAATCTGGAGCTGACGGTTAGGAGGGGAAAAAAACCTCTGAATTTGCTATGACATTTAAACTTTTAGTGAGTATGGAGGAAGTTCAGCTTAATGACTACATCTATTCAAGGAAACAAGTCTAGATCTAGAATTCAACTCAGCCAGCTAAGGTGTCTAAAATACATTTGTCTAAACCACAACAACCCCATGCAAAGCTACAGGCTGGGGTGGGAGTGGCTGGAGAGCAGCCAAACAGAAAGGGATCTGGGGGTGCTGATTGACACCTGCCTGAACACAAGCCAGCAGTGTGCCCAGGTGGCCAAGAAGGCCAATGGCATCCTGGCCTGCATCAGCAATAGTGTGGTCAGCAGGAGCAGGGAGCTCATTCTCCCCCTGGACTCTGCACTGCTTAGGCCACATTTTGAGTACTGTGTGCAGTTCTGGGCCCCTCAATTTAAGAAGGACATTGAGGTGCTTGAGCATGTCCAGAGAAGGGCAAAGAGGCTGGGGAGAGGCCTCGAGCACAGCCCTATGGGGAGAGGCTGAGGGAGCTGGGATTGGTTAGCCTGGAGAAGAGGAGGCTCAGGGGAGACCTTCTTGCTGCCTGCAACTACCTGAAGGGTGGTTGTAGCCAGGAGGAGGTTGCTTTCTTCTCTCAGGCAACCAGCACCAGAACAAGAGGACACAGTCTCAAGCTGTGCCAGGGGAAGTTTAGGTTGGAGGTGAGGAGAAAGTTCTTGCCTGAGAGAGTCATTGACTGCTGGAATGGGCTGCCCAGGGAGGTGGTGGAGTCAGCGTCCCTGGAGGTGTTCAAGGCAGGTTTGGACGTGGCACTTGGTGCCATGGTCTGGTCTTGAGGTCTGTGGTGATGGGTTGGACTTGATGATCTTTGAGGTCTCTTCCAACCTTGGTGATACCGTGATACTGCGATTTTAAGATTGTCTAATAGCAGATGGACTTGAATGAGTGGTCACAGGCACTGATGGATTAGACTTCCAGAGACCTTGGGACACCCCAGAGTTATCCTCTCTGGGGAAGTTAGAAATAATGCCCCCAAAATGAGAAGGTATGAAGATATAAAGAAATGAAGTGTACATTCAGAATCTATTTTAACTCAGCTCTGAGGCCTGAGGTCAGTTAATTTCATACATTTTTTTTCACCTGGCAGTACCAACAAAACTTATAGGGGAAAATATATGCAACTTTTAAAATGTTCTGGGTTTTTTTTTTGTTTTCTGTTGCTGTTCACTTTCCTTACCTTTCACGCCTAAACATTTCTATTTTATCCAGTGTCTAATTTAGTAGTTAGGATGAAGCACTTCAAGGTTTCTTTGTCCTCCTTTAAGATTTTGTGTACCATATTGCATACAAAGTATAACTTTTTAAAACTATGCCTAATTTATTTTATTGCAGTCATAGAATCATAGAATGGTAAAGTTGGAAGGGACCTCAAGGATCATCTAGTTCCAACCCCCTACCATAGACAGGGACACCTCCCACTAGTACAGCTCACTCAAGGCCTCCTCCAACCTCGCCTTGAACGCCTCCAGGGAGGGAGCAGCCACAACCTCCCTGGGTCACCTGTGCCAGTGCCTCACCACCCTCACTGCAAACAACTTCTCCTAACATCTCCCCTCTGCCACTTTAAACCACAGACTGTCTATGTTTTGGATTTTGCCAAGACAGATGCATGGCTCAGTGAATTCACCAGCAAAAAGGAACAGGATCATTCCCAACAGGCAAAAGGATCATGGCTATTCCCAGATCTGAAGGTGTATCCCCAATCTATCTTTAAAGCTCAGGACAATACTCCAGTGTTTCAGGGAGATCATTCCCGAATTAACATGATAAGGGATTCTCAGCTCCTCCATCAGCACCCAAGCTTCTGACCCCGAGCTGAACAGAATTAATAAGTCCTCGCAATAGCCACATCACGTACAGTTTGACTTGTCATCCTTCAGTCCTTCTACAACTCCAGCAAATTAAAAGTCTCACAGTTTCTCCAGAAAGATTGCATTCCCATTCAGCATGCTTGCCACAGAGGAAGGAAGGCAGCCCTGCATGCCAAGAAGTAATCTAGTTCTATTAAACAAATGCATTTATAATTTCTACTATCCTGGCTGTACCATGACCTTATACAGTGTCCTGAATCTCTCATCTGAATATCTCTTGTTTATTTTTTTTTCACATCCTATGCATTATTAAAGATTTTCATGACACATAAAGCTCACTTCTGTCTCTACAAGCACCAAAGAATTGTTTGATTCACAATGTGAATGAGGCATACCAGATAACACTGTAGAATATAGTGTTTTAGAATTTGCTGAGGGCATTCAGGTCATAGAATCACAGAACGGTAAGGTTGGAAAGGACCTCAAGGATTATCTAGTTCCAACCCCCTACCATAGGCAGGGACACCTCCCACTAGTACAGCTCACTCAAGACCTCCTCCAACCTGGCCTTCAACACCTCCAGGGAGGGAGCAGCCACAACCTCCCTGGGCAACCTGTGCCAGTGCCTCACCACCCTCACTGCAAACAACTTCCTCCTAACATCCAGTCTAAATCTCCCCTCTACCAGTTTAAATCCATTGCCCNACACTTCCATGTCCTTCCTGTGCTGAGGGCTCCAGAACTGCACACAGGACTCCAGATCGGGTCTGACAAGAGCAGAGTAAAGGGGCAGAATCCCCTCCCTTGCCCTGCTGCCCACACTGCTCTTGATGCAGCCCAGCACTCAGTTGCTGTCTGAGCTGCATGTGCACACTGCAGGCTCATGTTGAGCTTTTCATCACCCCAGACCCCCAGGTCCTTTTCCTCAGGGCTGCTCTCCAGCCATTCACTACGCAACCTGGAGTTGTGTTTGCCATTGTGCCTACTCAGGTCAATACTGAAGAACAGCTCAAAACTTGCTGAAGCACATTTTTAAGGCTCCTCTGACACAGCGTCACATTTCTCAATGTCCAACTCGTTATTTTAAATCATGAATAACTAAAGGCAACAGAAATCAAATGTTCCTGCAGAGGAAGAGTCCCATAAAACAGAGAACGTGCTAGCAGCTGACTTATGTCTAAACTGGTTTTTCCCTAAATCCACACATACTTTTTAACAGATATAACTGCATGAGTGATGCTAAGAGTTACGCACAGTTTTGTTTTACAAGCTTGCAACGAGTCTTTGACTCATGAAAAACTAGAAAAACAATGTAGTTGTGTTCAGGGAGGCACTTTGTAGTTCTGAGTTTCAGGTTTTGCTTGCATAACATTGCTTTCCCGACTTGTTCTCCTTGTCTGTTTGGATATTTCTCATTCTTCTTGTTCTGTAAGATGTGTGATGTTGTGCTGGTTTGAGGCTAATTGGAATATTTTAATAGAGAAAATTACACTCTAGGCTGTGAAAGGAAAACATCATGATGTCTTCATCACTCATACACTTGCTGGAGAATTGTTTGGGAACACTAACCAAAACAATAGATAAGTCAGTCTCTCTCTGTCGCTTGCTGGAACAGGAGCTGCTGGTGGGATCTAGCAGCTTCTGGGCTCTGGCTCCTCTGCTGATTAATCCTCACTAACCACTTTTCTTCTAACTCCCCTGGCTGATCCTCCCAATTTACCTTGCACGTAAGGCAAACCTTGGGGTAAGGTACAGGGGTGGGGAGAAGGTGGAAGGGTGGTTGGGAGCCCCTCCTGGGGTCTCTGATTTCTGGGAGGGGAGTTGTGTTGTTGTATTACCTTTTTATTTGTATATTTCTGTAAATATTGTGTATATAGTGTAAATGTCTGCTGTACATTGTGCTGAGCTGTAAATATAGCTTCATCATTTAACTTCCAGCCGACTGAGTGCTAGTCTGGGTCATTTTACAAAGTGTGTGGGGGGTGGGGAACTCCCAAACCTTCACAGATGTGTGTCCCTGATGAACTGGCTCCCCTTTCTCTAACCAGTCACATCTCTTTTGTTTACTGTCACTACACTGGAAAATGAGAGCTATGATTCTATGGTTCTATGATTAGCCTGACTTGAAGTTCTATACTAGATTTTATAAATCAAAATATACCATTAATTCATGTTATAAACTTCAGAAACTGATCACTCCTTTTCAGTGAAGGAGAATGTACACGGAGAGTAGAAGAAAGTCTCTTAGAATCAGAATCATAGAATGGTAAGGTTGAAAGGGACCTCAAGGAGCATCCAGTTCCAACCCCCTGCCATAGACAGGGACACCTCCCACTAGTACAGCTCACTCAAGGCCTCCACCAACCTGGCCTTCAACACCTCCAGGGAGGGAGCAGCCACAACCTCCCTGGGCAACCTGTGCCAGTGCCTCACCACCCTCACTGCAAAGAACTTCCTCCTAACATCCAGTCTAAATCTTCCCTCTGCCACTTTAAACCCATTACCCCTTGTCCTGTCATTGCATTGCCTTGAAGAGAAACAGAAAAGCTGTAGAAGACATTTCACTGAACTCAGATTCTGACTAGCCCTGAAAGTACTGTTCCTTAATTTTTATTAATTTTTATTACTGAGATATGGATAGTTGATGATGCCTCCTACTTTTTTTACCTGCTTTCAGACCCTTGCCCTGAGCTGAATGAATCAGACTATCAATAGATATGCTATAAGGTAATTTGCTTCCGTACAGGTGTGAGCAGAGAAGCGGAGGGTCTCGCTGAATAGGGTCTTCCCTACAGGAACACCTCTGGTGAATGCCCTTGCCCTGTGGAATTTCATGACAGTCAGCCAAAGGATGAAGATGAAAAATGGCCTTCTTTTATTCCTGTTACAGTCATTGCTGATAGATTGCAGATGTTCTTATCAAGACTGTAACTGACAATCTGGTGGGAACTATCTCTATAAGGACCCGAGCCATCCATTTCTAATTTTCTTATTTCCTGAGAAGATAACTATAGTTTGAAACATGTGGGAAGGTCTGGTTTCTTCCAGCATTCCTTCTCCTATGCTTCTCTAAAGAATGTGAGACTGAGAAACGTGAGGAATGACAAATGTGTTTGTTGTGACTTATGGTGATACTGCTGAGACAGGGAACATACTTCTCTGTTCTGTGGTCACTGCAATAATATCTACCCTAGAGCTTGAAAGTCTGGTCAAAGTTTGTTTTGAGCCTTTCAAGATCTACTTCAATATTTTTGGTGAGATTTTTTTTAGGTGACCCTATAGGTCTTCAACACAAAGTGTAGCCTCCTCCATCACCCCTTGAAGTGTCCACGCACACCTGTGTTTTTCTGAAGGTACTGTTGAAGATCATTCTTCTCCAGTATAGGCTCCCAGTAGCAGTCCTTTTAAGCCCAAATCTGACTTGGTTTCTAATCATAGAACCATAGAATCGTAGAATGGTAAGGTTGAAAGGGCCCTCAAAGATCATCTAGTTCCA
>VWZE01014261.1:0-10251 GCA_013396675.1 Eubucco bourcierii
TTCCAACCTTCCCATTCTGTGATTCTATGATTCTGTGTCAAGGATAAAATGATGAATTAAGGAGCACATCTTCAGACCTTTAATATCCTTTATTGGGGAACTGGCTCTGCCAAATAAGGACAACAAATATACTTCAAATGTACTTAAACCAAGTCTGGGTTTGGCCAGTTGCACATTGTATGAAGTACACAGTTACCTATGTTGCAATTCAGTAGTATTTGGGTGTTTTTCAGAGGGAGAAAGAGAGGACTGTCAGCTCAGAGGGGAGCATGAAACTGGCCAAATGTACTTTCCTCTACTTTTGCTGTCTCACCAACCTCGTTAACTACTTACTTCTTACACGCCTCACATCATCAACTCATTCATTGTAATAATAATGGCTCATAATTCATTTCTGAAATGAGAAGATTTTACTCTTGGGTGCTGTTTTTTGATGAGTTCAAATTTCTGACATCTCAGCATAGGAGCTTAGTTGTTTTTTTTTTCACTTCATGAAAACCAAGCAAACAAGCAACCAAAGGATGCTGCTGCTTCTCTTGCCACAAGCTGGAAATTCTCCCATGAGTGGGATCCAAATGTCCTGAGTTGCTTTGCTGTTATTTGTTTATTTTCACTGAAACTCCTAGTTTGGGAGAGTTTAGATGTCTTTCATCTTTGTATGCTGGGGTTTCTCAAGCTGAGTTGCTTGCAGGCCATGGGTAAGATGTCAGGCTGAGAATTCTTTAGCAATATATTATGTGGAAGGCAATGCAGGTACTAGCTGTGCCAGGATATGCTTCATAAATGCAATTTGCCTGTAGGAAGGAGTAATTATTACTTAATTTTGCACCTGATCTCAGCTAATTTGTTGGTGATAGTTTCAGGCAGCTTGGATTCAAAAGCAATTACAAAGTTGGGCTGAGAGAAGTTCTGACCATGCTCTTTGGCTGGGTACCTCAGATTAGGGATGGTAGCATCTCAGTTGGATTTTCTTACAGTGCCTCCTGGTTCCCAGTGAGGATGCTGGCAGCTCCCTAAGGAAAAATAAGGTTCTGTAAGAGGTCCTGGACAGGCTGGAGAGCTGAGCCCAAACCGACTTCATAAATTCAACAAGGCCAAGTGTAAGGTCCTGCACCTGGGTAGGCACAATGCCAAGCACAGCTCCAAGGTGGGTGGGGAATGGTTGAGAGCAGCCCTGAGGAACAGGCCCTGGGGGTGTGGGGTGAGTAAAAGCTGAACCTGAGGCTGCAGTGTGAGTGCAGCCCAGACAGCAACTGTGTGCTGGGCTGCAGCAAGAGCAGTGTGGGCAGCAGGGCAAGGGAGGGGATTGTGCCCCTTTGCTCTGCTCTCCTCAGACCCCAGCTGCAGTCCTGTGTGCAGTTCTGGAGCCCCCAGCACAGGAAGGACATGGAAGTGTTGGAGTGGGTACAGAAGAGACAACAGAGATGCTGAGAGGCCTGCAGCAGCTGTGCTGTGAGGACAGGCTGAGAGAGTTGGGGCTCTGCAGGCTGGAGAAGAGAAGGCTTCCAGGAGAGCTTGGAGTGGCCTTGCAGGATCTGGAGGGGACCTACAGGAAGGCTGTGTAGGGACTATTGAGAAGGTCTTGGAATGACAGGACAAGGGGCAATGGGTTTGAAGTGTCAGAGGGGAGATTGAAAATGGATGTTAGGAGGAAGTTGTTTGGAGTGAGGGTGGTGAGACACTGGCACAGGTAGCCCAGGGACATGTTCAGGACCAGGTTGGAGGAGGCCTTGAGTGACCTGTGCTAGTGGGAGGTGTCCCTGCCTATGGCAGGGGGTTGGAACTAGATGATCTTTGAGGTCCCTTCCAACCTTCCCATTCTATGATTCTATAAAAGGCTACCCCACTTCCCTCCATGCATCCTGCTGCTTGACAGTGAGTGGGACTTTTAGAGCAGCACATAAAAGGATCTTGAAGGAAGCTGCTGTGGGAGGTTCAGCTGAGTCCTGGCTCCAGCTTAGTTCTGTCTCCAGTTTCTCCTTTTCTCTCCATCCCACCCTCCCGTCAGGAGATGTGCCCTGATCTTCAGAGTCTGTTTCTCCCAGGAAGCATGGATACAAGGAAGTGAACCACATGCAAAAGGTGCAAATATTTCTCTGGCTGAAACTTGCTTGTGAGCCATGCCTGGGGCCTGTCCCTGAGAGGGTTTGCTGAGAGTCACTGAATGTACAAAATGTTTCAAACCAGGTGGAGTACATGAGGGGAGCTGTGATTTCATCTGTGCTAGGAGATCCAGTTCAAGCAGGGAAATGGTCAGGATGGAATTGAAATTGGTTACCCAAATTACAGTCCAAGTAGCTAGATTTTTTTTTTTTTTAAATTCAATTGCATTAAATTGGATTTTTGGATTTGATAATGAGGATGGCTCTGTACTTCTGTAAAGCAGAATTTTCTTCAGCTTTGCAATTTTCAGGAGTTCCAGCACAGTAGCTCCTATGTATGCTATCTCTTAATTAACTGAAGATGTGGATTCCATTTTTAGTTCTCATTCTCTGTGTTCTGTGCTGTTGAACCCAAATTCCTCCTACCACACCTGGGTGTCCCTTGGCCCACAGGTGCAGTGGATGCTCCTCCACAGCAGTGCTATGTCGCAAGAGAGAGGAAACACAGAGCACAGCATGAAATTAAAGGTGTGTGGTGTAGTTGGAGCCTGGAGTGACCCAGATGCATGCAGGAAGGAACTCTGCAAACCTGAATAGTCTGCCTTGTCTTTGGTACATACACTCTGTGTCTGTGCAGTGCTTTGAATGCAGCAGAGCCAAGTGTGTGGGCAGCAGAGGGGCTGGGGAGATGACTCTCTGCATGAATTCACCTCTCACCTGCAGCTGGGATCACAGAGGGAGAAGCTGAAGCAGCAGGGGTAACAGGAAGGCTGCAGGTTTCTCTGGGCACTGTTCCTTGCCTCTGAAGAGGGAAAGAGTCAGCTGGTGGGTGTTACAGATCCCAAGAGGTTGCCTTAGGCATTTAGTTAGGGACTGACCAAATGAGTACTACTACAGTCTGTGGCTTTCATGAATGTGCACCTGGCACACTCAGTATTTCTCTTTCTTTTGTGCTGGTTTGTTTGTTTTTTTTTTTTTGTGTGTGTGTGTGGTTTTGTTTTTTTTTTNTTGGTTTTTTGTGGTTTTTTTTTTTTTTTTTTTTTTTTTTTTTTTTTTTTTTTTTTTTTTTTTTTTTTGTTTTTTTTTTTTTGTTTTTTTTCCATCCCATCCTTTTGGGTGCTTCTATCAGTGCTGAGTCCTGCAGTGTAATTCATAGAATCATGAAATGGTAAGGTTGGAAGGGACATCGAAGATCATCCAGTTCCAACCCCCTGCCATAGGCAGGGACACCTCCCACTAGTACAGGTCACTCAAGGCCTCCTCCAACCTGGCCTTGAACACCTCCAGGGAGGTTGTGGAGCACAGAATCATCCAACATGATCTTTGATCTTTGATCACATTGGGTGATTCTGTGCTCCACAACCTCCCTGGGCAACCTGTGCCAGTGCCTCATCACCCTCACTCCAAACAACTTCTTAACATCCAGTTTCAGTCTCCCCTCTGCCACTTCAAACCCATTGCCCCTTGTCCTGGCATTGCAAGACCTTGTCAATAGTCCCTCCCCAGCCTTCCTGGAGCCCCCTTCACATCCTGGAAGGCCACTCCAAGCTCCCCTGGAAGCCTTCTCTTCTCCAGGCTGCAGAACCCCAACTCTCTCAGCCCGTCCTAACTGCACAGCTGCTGCAGCCCTCTGAGAATCTTGGTGGCCTCCTCTGGACTGTCTCCAACACTTCCATGTCCTTCCTGTGCTGGGGGCTCCACAACTGCACACAGGACTGCAGGTGGAGTCTGAGGAGAGCAGAGCCAAGGGGCACAATCCCCTCCCTTGCCCTGCTGCCCACACTGCTCTTGCTGCAGCCCAGCACACAGTTGCTGTCTGGGCTGCACTCACACTGCAGGGTGTTTCCTCACCTGTTAATGCAGGGTAATTCCACACCATGAGAGATGATCCGGTGTCTTTGCCACTGGCAGCTGCTTAGCAATCATCAGTTTAGCATCTGAATTCAGCTGATTTCCAGTCTTTCTATCTCCTGCTTCCATTTTACTATCTTTATATTGTAATATGGCATGAAAAGGTCTGTTTAGAAGTTGAGTGCAGTGCAGAGCTGCCTGTGACAGGGTGTGAGCTGGTGCTCCAGTCAGTATGTGTGAATTACAAAAGAGACTGATGTGGTCCACAGCTTCTGTAAGGATTTCAAAGATGGACCTTGCTCATTAATTACGACAATAAGGATGTCTCATGAAGTTTCAGTTGAGGAGAGTAATAATTCACCATCAGCTGAAGGAACGCAAGGTCACCTGTGTAATTACCTGTTCTAACATTTATATTCCTTGTATAAAATGCTCCTTCCCACATGGAAGTCCAGCTGATGGCTGTGGAAATGTTCAGGATTAGGAGGTGCAGATTTCATCCCTAAGCTCTGAGGGCATCCTGAAAAAAAAAAAAAAAAAGTGTAGGGAAGGTTACTTTTGGCCCTAAAATGCAGCACCAGGGCAGTCCTCCTGCCTCTGTGCTCAGCACTGGTCAGGCCACACCTCGAGTGCTGTGTCCAGTTATGGGGCCCTCACTTTCTTAAAGATGTTGAGGTGCTGGAAGGTGCCCAGAGAAGGGCAGCAAGGCTGGGGAGGGGCCTGGAGCACAGCCCTGTGAGGAGAGGCTGAGGGAGCTGGGGGTGTGCAGCCTGCAGAAGAGGAGGCTCAGGGCAGAGCTCATTGCTCTCTACAGCTACCTGAAGGGAGGTTGTAGCCATCTGGGGTTGGGCTCTGCTGCCAGGCACCCAGGGACACAACAAGAGGACACAGCCTCAAGCTGTGCCAGGGCAGGTTCAGGCTGGATGTTAGGAAGAAGTTCTTCCCAGCGAGAGAGATTGACATTGGAATGGGCTGCCTGGGGAGGTGGTGGAGTGCCTACCCCTGGAGGTGTTTGAGAGGGGGTTGCATGAGGCACTTGGTGCCATGGGTTAGTTAATGAGAAGGGTTAGGTGATAGGTTGGACTGGATGATCCCTAGAGGTCTTTTCCAACCTAGTTAATGCTGTGATGCTGTGATTTGGGCAGGCTCCTGCAGAAGGTGAGTGTTGCTGCAGGATGACTGATGTGATGCAGGGGCAGGCAGGTGTGTGTAAGGCTGCAGCAATACACAGCTGATATTTTTTCCTGCCACAAGAGTAGAGAAGCAAGGGGTCCTGGGCTAATCTCCTGTGTAGAGCATGAAGACAGCTTCATTAACTTTGTCAAGGTAATGCTGATGATAAGAAGTGTGACTTGGTACAAGCGAAGTCATTGCTCGGAGCGTAGAGCAAACATCTACACTGAAGTGGACACTAAAGAGGCAAGCCCTCGATCAGATTCCTTATCCTCTGCTCAATTTGTTGCACCTCTTTCAAGGAAGCACAGTTCAGGGGTCTCAGCAGGAGCTTCCTGCCCTTCCTCCTAGGGAGTCAGAGTTCAGCAGAGCTTGGGTGGCTCTGAGGAGGCAGGATGTGCTAAGGCTGCCTGCTGGCTGCAGCTCGGGCTGCCGCTGCCCTGCCTGCCTGCAGTGGCTGTTAGCTGTGTCACAGTCCCATCACAGGTCACTCCTTTCCGGCCCTTATCACTTGGTTTGCTTGCTGCTGTGATAACCTGCTGAGTGCAAGGGCTGCTTGCTTTCTTTTTTTCCTTTGTTTTTTTCTTCTCTCTTCTTTCTCGTGTCTTTCTCTCTCTCTCCTTTCTCTCTCCTTTCTCTCTCCTTTCTCTCTCCTTTCTCTCTCCTTTCTCTCTCCTTTCTCTCTCTTCTCTCTCCTTTCTCTCTCTTCTCTCTCCTTTCTCTCTCCTCTTTCTCCTTTCTCTCCTCTTTCTCCTTTCTCTCCTCTTTCTCTCTTTCTCTCATCTTTCTCTCTTCTCTCTTTCATCTTTCTCTCTCTTGTCTTTCTCTTCTTTCTCTCTTCTTTCTCTCTCTTCTTTCTCTCTCTTCTTTCTCTCTTCTTTCTCTCTCTTCTTTCTCTCTCTTCTTTCTCTCTCTTCTTTCTCTCTCTTCTTTCTCTCTCTTCTTTCTCTTCTTTCTCTCTTCTTTCTATCTTCTTTCTCTCTCTTCTTTGTCTTCTTTCTCTCTCTTCTTTCTCTCTCTTCTTTCTCTCTCTTCTTTCTCCTTTCTCTCTTCTTTCTCTCTTCTTTCTTCTTTCTCTCTCTCTCACCTCTCTCCTCTCTCTCCTCTCTCTTCTCATCTTTTTCTCTTCCAATTTTTCTCTTTTCTTCTTCTTCTCTTCTTTTGTCTTCTCTTTTTTAAATCTTTCTTCTTTTTATCTTTCTTCTTTTTCTCTTCTCTCTTCTTTTTATTTTTGTTTTGTTTTGTATTGTTTTGTTTGTCTGTCTGAATCACTGTTACTATGAATCAGCCCTGTAAGGAAGTAAAACAAATGTTTGTTCATAGTCTCCCCAGGTAGTTGGCAAAACCCTAATCTGCTTTACCAGCAGACTAGTGTGATGTAATGACACTACAAAGTTCCCATTGCTCTGCATTTCCCTTAATTTTCAGCACCTGAAATACAAGCAAGACTAGTTTAACACCCATTTCTCTTGCACTGAGGGACATGGCAGTACCTGTACAGAAGAGTGACAGTACTCTCTTTATAGGAGCCCTGAGCTGCTCAGCAGAATCTTCATGGCAGGAATAAAAATCTCCTGCAAGACTGATGTACTGCTAAAGGTCCAGAACTGTAAACCACTGTGTTTTACTGGAGAGATCATGGCTCTCTTGGGGCTAAGCCAGCTCTTCTCTTGGCTGCAGTCAAGGTCCCAGGCTCTCATTCAACTTTTCATTCCTTTTTGGTGCTCCATAAGCAGGGGGTCTGACTGAATTTACTGGAAGAGAGGTGAGACAGCAGTGCATTAATGGTAGATAACAAAGGAGTAAAGTCATCAGATCAGTTATAAGCAGCTGGAGGAAAAGCCCTAATTGTCCAGGCAGGGATCAGATCAAGCTGTGTCTGCACACAGATAACGTCAGCCACGGTGCTGAATCCTTTGTGCCAAGCACAGCAGGCCACAGCAGCAAACATGGTCTGTGTCAGAATGACTGGCCTGAGCAGCTCTGTCTCATTGCAGGGTGATGTATTGACCCTCTGTGTGCTAACACAGTGCCTGAGAACCCTGATTGTGCTCAGCTGATAACTGCTATCAGGCCACACTTTGAGCTAACAGCTGCATAAGGTGACAAGGTGTGCACCCACCTGAGGTGCTGCAGTCTGCAGCCAGATAGCGAGCACAGTTACTGTGGCTGCCTCCACATTGGTAACCCTGGGCCCTGTGGGGTTATACAATGTGAAAGCAAACAAGTGTGGTTTATACAGCTTATGGTGTTGATGCTGCTCTCCAGTGTGGATGAACCTCTACTGGGTTTTCCCCTTCCCACTTTGTGCTGGATTCAGCTGGAAGAGAGTTATTTTTCTTCCTAGTAGCTGCTAAGTTGCTCCGTTCTGGGTTTAGTATGAGAGCAATGCTGATAGCACACTGATGCCTTAGTTGTCACTTGAACATTGTTTCTAAGTGAAAGACTTCTGATTTTCCCATGCTTTGCCAGCAAGCATGTGCACAAGCAGCTGTGAGGGAGTATGGTCACCCCAGCTGACCCAAACAAGCCAGGGGCACAGCTCACAGCGCAGCACATCCTGCTCAATGCACATCCTGCTCAATGCACACCCTGGGGGAGCTGCTGGGAGAGGCTGTTCGGGCATTGGCCAGCAAGCGGTGAGCAATTGCACCGTGCATCACTTGTCTTTCTTGGGGTTTATTTCTCTTTATCTTCCTTTTCATCACAGCCATTTCTATTTTATTATCAGCTTTATTATATTTTAGTTCTTAAGCTGTTCTTACCTCAACCCACAAGGTTTGCTTTTTTTCTGGTGCTCCTCCCCATTGCACTGCTAGGAAGTAGCAGCAAGAGTGGCTGTGTGGTGCTCAGTTGCTGGCTGGGGTTAAACCACAGTACACATTAAACAGGATCCTCTCACACTGGTGCTTTTATTTCCATATTTACCAACAACATCAGCCATGGGGGAGGCAATTCTGAGCACTTGCCTTAATGCTTTGATCTGAGATTGAAATCCGGGTATCAAATAGCACTGAGATCACCCTGTAAAACCCAGCAGAAGCCAAGAATTGCATAGGTGAGAGCTGTCTTTGCTCACGGGTACTGTCAGTGTCAGTTACATCCTGTGCATACAGAAAATGTGAGTCTCACAGCCATGTTTCCTGCTTCTTGTGAAAGCAAGGCAACACCCATTACCTAAGGAGGGTTACATATGGCACAGAGTGCTATTTTAATTCCCACTCTGGTGTTCTGATCTGTGCTGTGCCTGCAGAGCCTCTTTGTGCCCCTTGTGTTTCCTTTTCCCTTTCATGCTGAGCCCCAAAGGTGCAGGGTGCTAAACCAGCGTTAGGTGGAGCATGGTGTTGTACCTTAAGCTGGAACAGCATCTTGCTTGCCATCATCAGTAGTCTTTTGCCAGAGCACCATCTAAAACCTTCATAGGCGGGTGCTGGTGGCTGGCAGAGAAAGAGAGAGCATCGGTTTTACTGGTATAAACCACAACACTGCAAAATAAAACCCAGCCACAGGGTGGTATGTTCTTGATTGTAGACGTGCAGCAGACTGGAGTGTTAGGATGTTGTCAGGTGTGCTTGTCCCAGAGGACAAGAGAAGGAATATATATTCCACTTGGAAGAGCTAGCAGAACAACTTATTCAGCTTTCACAGGCTTTTAGGATGACACATTCAGTGGGGTTGCCTTGTTTGATTGCTTTAATAAGTAGTGAAGTTGCTGGCTTTGATAGCCAGATCAAAACCAGGCAATGTGGCTTTGTGTAGCATCCTATAGATGAGCACGTCCCTTTTTGTGTGACTGCAGAACTTCCATCAGAGTGCTGTAGGCTCTTCCTGGCCAGTGAGTGCTCAGATTCCTGCTCCCTTGAACATCTTCATGAGAACTGGTTCGTGTGTGTGCTTATGGTGGTACTGGTGTTAAGTGGGTTACTCGCCGTGTAGCTTACACCTCTCTATTTGACTGTGAGCGTATTGGAATCTGAAGTACACAGTGACAGGGATGTTTTATTTAAGAAAAGAATAATGTGAACAAACAACCCATAAGGGTTTTCAATCACCAAATTACAGCACAGCCTATATGCATGAACTGGAAACTAAGAGGATTTATATAAGATTATAATGGCTCCAGAGGAGCTGTGAAGTGAGTAATCTGCATTTTACAGGTTGCACTGCTGTGGTCTATTATGTCAGTTCTCATTCACTTGTAGCTCTTGTCACTGAGCAAGCACTGTTATTTGTGTCTTCACCTTGTCACTGTGTTTTGTTCATTACAAAAAAAACCCAACAAACTCAAACTACATAATAAGAGTATTTAATTTTTTCAAGTGTGACGGAATGAAATGTCCCTTAAAAAGTGTCTTTTTGATATCATAATTTGAAAATATCTCAGAACGTGGGGGGATACCTCCCCCCATAGATCATGAGAACAGGAGCACTCCAGACTGACAAGTGGCTTTCCTTCTGTGTGGGGTTATTTTAGAGAACAGAAGGATTTGTTTCATCCCACAGTGCAGAAATGACAGCTGCTTCTGTTTTTTTTCTTACCTGTTTATTACAGGGAAAAAACCGCAACAACTGCTAAGCAAAACCAGATAAAAGTAAAGATTTGTCTATAAAGAGCATAGAAGACCACAAAATGCCTTTTCCTAGAATCAGAGTGGTAAGGTTGGAAGGGACCTCAAGGATCATCCAGTTCCAGCCCCCTGCCATAGGCAGGAACACCTCCCACTAGCACAGCTCACTCAAGGCCTCCTCCAACCTGGCCTTGAACACCTCCAGGGAGGGAGCATCCACAACCTCCCTGGGCAACCTGTGCCAGTGTCTCACCACCCTCACTGTAAAGAACTTCCTCCTAACATCCAGTCTAAATCTCCCCTCTGCCAGTTCAAACCCATTGCCCCTTGTCCTGTTGTTGCAAGATCTTGTAAATTATCCCTCCCCAGCCTTCCTGTAGGCCCCCTTCAGATACTGGAAGGCTACTCTAAGGTCTCCTGGAAGCCTTCTCTTCTCCAGGCTGAAGAGTCCCAACTCTCTCAGCCTGTCCTCATAGGAGAGCTACTGCAGCCCTCTGATCATCCTCGTGGCCTCCTCTGGACCTACTCCAACACTTCCATGTCCTTCCTGTGCTGAG
>VWZE01014267.1:10474-26061 GCA_013396675.1 Eubucco bourcierii
TAGTCCAATATTTAAACTTCTGTCAGTATTCAAATTCAGCACAACACTTTAACGTGAACTACACAGCCAGGACAGAAAGCTTTCAGGAATTTTGGCTTTTGGTTTGCAATTCACTTTTTCATAAGCAAAAAAAAAAAAAAACAGTTTCTATAATTACATTCAGTAATGTGTCATTCTTAAGAATACTGTGTGTGTTTGAAGAATATAATTTATGTTAATTTTAGAAGCTCCCCTAGACATTCAGAATGCAGGAGAGCTGTAGTAGTCTGTGCTAGCATGATGACCCTGGAAACTACAGACCAGTCAGCCTCACCTCTGTGCCTGGCAAGATCATGGAGCAGATCCTGCTGAAAGTCCTGCTAAGGCAAATGGAAAACAAAGCAGAGGTGATTGGTGGGAACCAGCAATGGCTTCACCAAGGGCAGATCCTGCCTGACAAATTTAGTGGCTTTCTATGATGAAGTCACAGCGACAGTGGACAAGGGAAGGGCAGCTGATGTCATCTACCTGGACCTGAGTAAAGCATTTGACTCTGTCCCACATGACATCCTGGTCACCAAACTGGAAAAACATGGACTTAATGGATGGACCACTCGCTGGATAAGGAATTGGCTGGATGGTCGAACCCAGAGAGTGGCGATCAACGGCACAATGTCCACCTGGAGACCAGTGACAAGTGGTGTCCCTCAGGGATCAGTGCTGGGACCAGTGCTGTTTAACATCTTTGTCAGTGACATGGACAGAGGAATGGAGTGCACCCTCAGCAAGTTTGCAGATGACACCAAGCTGTGTGGCACAGTCGACTTGCTAGAGGGCAGGGATGCCATCCAGAGGGACCTGGACAGGCTGGAGAGTTGGGCCCAGGCCAACCTGATGAAATTCAATAAGGCCAAGTGTAAGGTCCTGCACCTGGGTAGGCACAATCCCAAGCACAAATACAGGCTGGGTGGTGAATGGCTGGAGAGCAGCCCTGAGGAAAAGGACCTTGGAGTCTGGGTTGATGAAAAGCTCAACATGAGCCTGCAGTGTGCACATGCAGCCCAGACAGCCAACCGAGTCCTAGGCTGCATCAAGAGAAGCGTGGCCAGCAGGGCAAGGGAGGTGATTCTGCCCCTTTACTCTGCTCTCGTCAGACCCCACCTGGAGTACTGTGTGCAGTTCTGGAACCCTCAGCACAGGAAGGACATGGAAGTGTTGGAGCGGGTCCAGAGGAGGGCCACAAAGATGATCAGAGGGCTGGAGCAGCTCTCCTATGAGGACAGGCTGAGGGAGTTGGGGCTCTTCAGCCTGGAGAAGAGAAGGCTTCGAGGGGACCTGATAGTAGCCTTCCAGTATCTAAAGGGGGCCTACAGGAAGGCTGGGGAAGGATTATTTACAAGGTCCTGCAATGACAGGACAAGGGGCAATGGGTTTAAACTGGCAGAGGGGAGATTTAGACTAGATGTTAGGAGGAAGTTCTTTACAGTGAGGGTGGTGAGGCACTGGAACAGGTTGCCCAGGGAGGTTGTGGCTGCTCCCTCCCTGGATGTGTTCAAGGCCAGATTGGATGAGGCCTTGAGTAACCTGTACTAGTGGGGGGTGTCCCTGCCTATGGCAGGGGGTTGGAACTAGATGATCCTTGAGGTCCCTTCCAACCTTACCATTCTATGATTCTATGATTCCACTATAGAGTTTATTTTATAATCATACATAATTCTACTATGGGCAGTTACTGAGATACAGTGGTTTGCTATTTGGTATCTCACCATCTTTCAGTTCCCTCCTAAATCTTAATTGAAGGCAATGTCTTATTTTTAAGAGCTCAAACTTCTGCCAGAGAATTATGTTGGTAACATGATTCACGTCACCTTGCATCAGGTGAGTTGTGGTTTTGGTCTATGCATTTGTGGGGTTTTGTTGGGTTTGGTTTTTTTTTTGCTGTTTGTTTTAATTTGATTAAGGGATTTTTATTTTCTTGTGGTTTTTTTGTTTTGTTTTGTTTGTTTGTTTTTAAAACAAACAAACAAACAAACAAACGAGCAGGGTATAAACTTGGTCTGTATTATTTCACCCACCTTCAAAATACACATCTTGCTTAGTGAAAGAAGAAAAACAGTTTCCATATTCATGCAACAGGCTTTACTGCTATGTCAGTGCTTACAGTCTGGAAGAAGTTTTGGAACATTTTTTCATCTTGTAGTCTGCTGCTGCCTTTAGGGAGGGGCTTGCTTTATAAAGTACTCAGTGTCATCTCATAAAAGACATTATACTAATGAATAGAGTCACTATAAAAGTAAGAAAACACTATCATTTTACTTGGAAAATGTTTCCTTTTGAATCAGAAACACATGGCAAAAAATTGTATGTGAAAAATCCCAATAGATTAAACTGGTATCTTTAAAGACTAGTTAGACAGAACCCGTGGTTCTTCATGTGAAGATACCTTAATTCATAGCAGAGATAACAGGAAAAAATCATGCCACCTACTGATGTGAGTCATTAATGCAATAGAGTCAAAGCCCCAGTGACTGGTATTCCAGAGCTACCTTGAAAAGACTGCAGACTCTATTAGTATGTGCTAGGCTCTCACTAGAACAGAGTCTGCTGGAATGGATGATGTCACAGCTGAAGCAGTAGTCTGCAGGTGAACCTGAGCACAGGAGCAGTCACATATGTCACTAACGCTAAACAAAGGCTTACCCACACAGGCAAAGCTTGAGACACAAAACCCAGGAGACACTCTGTATACTTCCTATCAATTTCTTTCAAGAAAACTGCTCCAAAAAACTATGAACCCTCACAAAAGTATGGGTTATTTCTGACCTATGGTCATTTGTGCAATGTCTGTTGACTCGGCAACAATTACAGTGTGGATTTCCCAGCAGTCACACTTTTTCACATCTCTACTGTAGCTTCACTGCCTTCATTAGCAGTGGAGATCCTCAAGGTAAAAGAAGAGATATGGGGGAAGGGAGCTTGGTAGCAGTTAGCTCTGGAGATCCTCAAGGTAGAAGATGAAAGACAGATGAGGGGACAGGGATTGATAGAAATTCAAGGGAGGAAGGAGAAAATGACAAGAAAAATGGTATTTTAATTTCTAAGGCAGAAATTACTTCAAATGTTTTCCATTTTTAAGGATTACAAAAGAGTCACGATCGAATTTTGAATTTGGAGTATATAACAATAAACTATATCAAAGATGTAAACTACATCAAAGATGATGAAAGATAGCATATGAAAAAAAATGGCTCTCGGGGGGGGAAAAAGTGACTCTCGTCATTAGAAACACACTTGTGATAAGTTAAGGATTCAAGATTCTTTTACTGATAACAAATTGTGTAATTTTGTTTTCAGATGTTTAGACTGTTAGACAAATTAAATTTTAGTAATTTTACCACAGCTTACCAGAAAATATACTGTTCTTCAGCAGCATTCTTTTTAAAATACTTATTTTGTATCTGAATGACTTATAGCAGCTTACATTATTACAATCAATTGCTTCCAAGTCTGATTTTCCTTTCATTATACAGATCAGTATCTTTAACAATTTGAGACAAAATATCAAAATAGGTGATTTTCCTTCATACTTCCTTTGAATTTTACTTTTGAATACACAGAAGTGTTTCTGTTCATCTTGTATCTCACAAGATGATTAAAAAACCCTAGCAATTCACAAATGCTAGATTAATTCTGAGCTCACTGTCCCCTCCAAAAAATTTACATAGACAACCTAACAGCCATCTTTTAAAATCACAATGAGCAAGAATTAAATTCTTATATAAGAAATTCAGTGTTAGAAATCGCTTACCTCAAATACAGCTTCATCTCTGTAAGAAGGAAAATTTTCCAGTACTAGATGCAGTAGTTTCTGAGCACTTTTCTCACTCATTTTAACACAGGTGAGGAAAGAGCCTCCAAACTTTTCCAACAGAACTGTTCCACTTTCATTCAGCACACGATGTCTTTCTTCAATCAAAGGCATGGGCACTTCTGTGTCAGAGCGAAATACATGTCTAACCTGGTCAAGTGTCATGGTCGCAAAATATGATGCACTGGTAATAGGTATCCCTGCAGAGAAGTAAAACTAAGATGTTTAGGCTATCATAGCCTAAGACCTAATGCAATGTCCTTCTACGGATGAGCGCATTTACACAGTAAGACCCGAAGACTCTATGTACTCTCTAAAAACCACCTGAGTGTTCACCTGTAATTGCATTCATACAGCTGCTTAACACTAAATTTATGTTTGCACATAGCTTCCAACATGCAACACTGGAACCTATCTTACTTTTTTTGTGTAATTTTTCCCATTAGCTTAGCCAAGTGTGGTGTTTACATAGCACACTGGCAAATACAGTTAGTCCACATTCAGTACTCAGCAAATATTTTCCCTTAGCTCCTAATCATGTTGTGCATTTATAATCAGTACCTTAGCACTAATATTCCCTTAATTTACAAGTATGAAAAAAAAATAGCTAAAATTTCCATCTTCACCTACAAATAGATATTTTTTTTTTCCTGATGACAATGATAAGAGCAGAATTTTAGTATGTGATTTTAGGGCATGTGGGTTTTCAGACTTCCTGGAGCTGTTCTGAGACTGGTCCTGAGAATTTGCAACTTTCGCTTTCTCATCTTCCGTGGAGACATGCAATTTATCTTAACTACATCCGTGAAGTGACAGAAGTGATAGACAACTGACTACTGATAATCCTTAGAAGTCTTTTAAGCGGAAACACGATAACCTATCGAGGGGACCTGATAGTAGCCTTCCACTATCTGAAGGGGGCCTACAGGAAGGCTGGGGAAGGATTATTTACAAGGTCCTGCAATGACAGGACAAGGGGCAATGGGTTTAAACTGGCAGAGGGGAGATTTAGACTGGATGTTAGGAGGAAGTTCTTTACAGTGAGGGTGGTGAGGCACTGGAACGGGTTGCCCAGGGAGGTTGTGGCTGCTCCCTCCCTGGATGTGTTCAAGGCCAGATTGGATGAGGCCTTGAGTGAGCTGTACTAGTGGGAGGTGTCCCTGCCTATGGCAGGGGGTTGGAACTAGATGATCCTTGAGGTCCCTTCCAACCTTACCATTCTATGATTCTATGATTCTATGATTCTATGATTCTGTTTAGAGCCACAGTGTACGCAGTTTATGTACATGGCATTGTTAAGGTGCTTCCAGTTACATCCCCCTAACTCTGAGGCAGCTAACACGTACAGTTTCGTCAAGCCAGGAAGCGATACTGTGCAGAAACGCTTCCCCTTTCTGAACGCAGCTCCTTTAGTTTACACGCACGGCCCCGTAATACAGCCCTTAATGCGCCCCACCCTCGCTGCTCAGCGGGACACGCAGCCTATCGGGCCAGGACGCGCCCGCCGCTCCCTTGCCGCTTACTAACCGTCGTTCAGAGCCCTGTTGACGGCGGCGCAGAGGGACCAGTAGCCGCTATACGTTTTACCCTTGTAGTTCACCAGATACTTCTGCTTCTCCTGTTCGGACCAGAAGGAGAAGTTCAGGGTATCCACCAGGAACACCCAGTTGACCGCGTCCTCGCTGGCGGCTCGGGGGTTCAGCTCATGGAGGCTCTTCCACCCTGCCAGTCCGAATTCCTCCGCCGAGGCTTTATCAAACAAACTCTCTGCCACCCGCCGCGCCCCCTCCTCGTCCACGGTGACATCTCTGCTATGACTCGCGATAAACTTGGCAGATTCTAGAGGGGACAGGCACGTCTCCATACTCAATGCCTCGCGGTGGACCGGAAATACGCACGGTTTCAAGCCCAGCCTCTTTGTCGTGACGCCCGCCCGGCCCGGGCCCGACCAGGTGGCGGAGGTCCGACGGAAAGCGGTTCGGTTCTGTGCACCCATTGTAGAGCTCGCTGCTCTGGCGTCGCTGACTGAGGAGCGGCGCAGCCACACTGCACCCTTTCATCCTCGAGGCACCCTTCAGGCCAGGTGCGGTACCGCTTCGGGACAAGACGGTAGACAGGAGAACCGAGGGAGGATGTGCACTAAGCCCAGACTCGCGGGTGCAATTTCGCGGGTACATCTCAAATCATGGGTAGGTATTCTGAGAACCAATCACAACCACCCCCCACCCCCACCCAAATCCTACACGTGCACATTTTCTTGGTAACGAACTTTTCCAACAGATACACGTTATTGAAAAGACACAGAGACAATCAAAACTTATTTGCATGTCCATACGTGTGGAGCTGTCCTACCAATGAAAAAAAAAAAAATTAAAAAAAAAAAAAACAAAACCAAAAACCAAAANAAAAAAAAAATCAAGCCGCAAACCAAACACCCAGCAAGCAAAACAAATCACTGCTCACAGAATCACAGAATCACAGAAACATTACAGTTGAAAAAGACCCTCAGGATCAGCAAGTTAAACCTATAACCCTACTCTATAAGGTTGACCTTGAACCATATCTCCAAGCACCGATCCAAACGACTTTTAAACACATCTGGGGTTGGTGACTCAACCACCTCCCTGTGCAGCCCTTTCCAATGCCTGACCACTCTTTCTAATATCTAATCTAAAGCTACCCAGTCGCAGCAATGAGGTATCCTTTCAGCCTCCTCTTTTTCAAACTAAACAGCCCTAGCTCCTTCAGTCACTCCTCCTGACATTTATTCTCCAGGCCCTTCCCCAGCTTTGCTGCCCTCCTCTGCAATTGCTCCAGCACCTCAGCATCTCTCTTGTAATGAGGTGCCCAAAACTGAACACAATACTCCAGGTATGGCCTCACCAGAGGAGAGTACTAGGGGACAATCGGCTCTCTACTCCTGCTGGACACTGCATTTCTAGTACAAGCCAGGATGCCATTAGCTTTCTTGGCCACCTGGGCCTGCTGCTGACTCATACACAGTTGCTTGTCAGTTAGAACCTCCAGGTCCCTTTCAGCAAGACAGCTTTCTAGAGACACTGTCCCAAGCCTGTAGCATAGATTGAGTTTGTTATGGCCCAAGTACAGGACCTGGCATTTGGCCTTGTTGAAGCTCAGCCCATTAACATTGACTCATGGATCCAATCTATCCACGTCCCTCTGTAGAGCCTCCTTACCGTCATGAAGATCAGCACTGCCACCTAACTTGGTGCCATCTGTAAACTTACTGATGACACACTCTATGTCTTCATCAAGGTCATCAGTAAAGATGTTAAACAGAAGTGGTTCCAACACTGAGCCCTGAGGAACATCACTTGTGACCATCCACCAGCTGGATTTAACTCCATTGACAACCACACTTTGGGGCCTTTTATCCAGCCAGTGCTTTATGCATCAGAGCTGTGCTTGTCCAAGCCATGAGCAGGCAGTTTGTCCATAAGAATTCTATGGGGAACAGCGTCAAAGGCTTTATGAAGGTCTAGGTAGATAATATGCAGCCTTTCCCTCATCCAATAGTTGGGTCATCTTGTCATAAAAGGAGATTGGGTTCATCAAGTAGGACCTTCCCTTCATAAACGCATGCTGACTGGGCCTGCTCCTTTGGTTGTTCCATATATGCTGTATAATGGTGCTAGGGATAACCTGATCCATGACCTTCCCTGGTACTGCAGCTTCCTGAATCCTCCTTTCTTGTAGATGGGTGTCACATTTGCCACTAGCACCTCCCCAGTTAGCCAGGACTTCAGGTAAATAATGGAGAGCAGTTTGACAAGCACACCTGCCAACTCCTTCAGCACACTTTGGTATAACCCATCTGGCCCCATAGACTTGTATGGGTCTAAATGGCACAGCCTATCACTGACCACTTCTTTGTTTATTGTGATGACCTCATTCAGATTCCCCTCCCTCTCATATTGAAGACATACATTAAAAAAGGGCACCTGTGATGCCACAAATCTTTGCCTTGGCTGCAGACTTCTCCCTGACTTCTATCCAGTCTTTTACACTCAGGTGCCACCGGGAAGACCCAACAACTGAAAAAAAGCCAAGGCCGTGCTTTTGCAGCATTCCCCCCAACCCAGCTCAACAGCAGACTGAGAAATGGGCAAGATCTAGGGAGGAGACAGAGCTGGGCCAGCTGACTCAAACTAGCCAATGGTGTAGTCCATGCCATATGACATCAGCTCAGATATAAAAACTAAGTGAACATGGAGAGCATGTGTTGATGGAATCTGTCCTCCAGAGCAGCTGCTATGCACATTGAAGCCCTGCTTCAAAGGGTGCAGCCAAATATCATCTGCTGATGGGCATTACAGAGCAACATTGTTGTTTTGTTCTTGCTTCCATGTGTGACCTTTTGCTTTTTATCCTATTAAATTGTTTCTGTCTTGACTCACAGGCTGTTGGTTATACTTTCCCTCTCCACTGTCCACCTAAGGAGGGGAGTGACAGAATGGCTTTGGTGGGCATGTCCCCTAAGCAGGACCAGACCACCACAACAGGACAGTAGCTGCTTTCATGCTGTAGGGTGAAGTGAAATGCTCTACAACTTTAGGCAAAGTAAAAAAACCAAAACCAACCACCAAACCAAAACAGAAGAAAGGAAGCCATGTTTTCTAAGAGTAGTCATATCCATATGTGCAACATATTTTTGCATCTTTTACATTTTTTTTTATTCAGGAAGTGAAATCAAAACTTGTAAACTATAAATACAAATGCCAAGGTATTACATGAGATATCCAGAGGTTTTTTATTTATTTTTTCACAAAATTCTTATGGAATTCAACATACAATAGGGAAAACCAAATAAGTTTAAGTTTTGCATACAATGAAAAACAAGTTACAGAGTTAGATACGGTCATTTTGCTGGTTTATAAGAATTTCTACCTCATACAAAATCAAAGCTCAGAAAACAACTATAATTATTCAGTAATGGTACAGCAACTGTCATTTCTAACAGTGTTATCTGCATTAAGCAAGCTGTCTATAACCAGGTGTACTTTACCACTGTTTACTCAGTGACATCACAAAATTTTTAAATATTTCATTTATATACTGCCACCAATATATATATATGTACTGCAAAGAGGGCCAAACACTTGCAAAAATGTCAAGGTTTACGTATTTGCATGAGTATTTTTGCATTTTTCCCAAAAAGCAGTCATTGCTTTCACACAATTTCTTTTATTTGTAAAAACCCTCACTTAATTCCTAAGTTAAAGAAGCAGAAGAGCAAGCTTAACAGCAAGTTTCATTTATGCGAAGGGGCAGGGGGGAGAGGGAAGAGTATATCCATTTTGGATATTACTTTATGTAAATCTGAAGAAAAATAACCAAGGACAAGTTCATTAAATTTATTAAAAAAAACCAAACCATAAACTGTTTCTTACAAAAGAGCATTACATTCTGCACCCTGCTCTCCAAAGGATGTCAGGAGCATGTGGACTATCAGTATTCTCCCCATTTAAAAAAAGATACAGTGTACGTAAGAGCAGGGCATTCACAACAATTACAGAAGAACAGTACACTTTTCCACCAACAATGAACAAAAATAAAATCCACTCTCTCTGCTGCTCCTTCAAAATTTCAATGTTAGTCCTGTGCGCCCTTTCCCTCCCCCTCCACATATTTGTAAGGAACTAAACATTACATCTGGTGGACAGCAAATATTCCACTACACCTCAAATGCAGAACACCTATGAAGCAGAGGAATGTTGGCTTTTAAAACAGAAGCAGATTTAAAAAAAAAAAAAAAAAAGGGGTGCAGGACTCCTTCAGTTCTTCACTAGTCTTAGAAAAACTTTCCAGAATACTGCTTCACACTATAAAAAAGAAAAAATAATCTTGCATTAGAATCCTTCAACATCTGCATACTGCTTCACACTATAAAAGAAAAAGAAAAAAGCATGTATTAGAATGATGTACCATACATCTTGATCAGCATTCAAAATTGACATTCTTAAGAGTAGACTGAATTATAAATTCCTAATGTATTTTAAAGTTAGCAAAAATACTAATGGCTACTGTTTGTATATTAATATATTTTAGGCACATTTAAATATTAGTAATCTAAAGCCAAACATTCAAATTAAAATATCTAAATCTCCTATGACCACCAACATGTTAACAAAACAGAACCAAGCAAATTCAATCTGAAGCTGTTAATATTTGGCAAAAAGAGACAAAGTCATGTCAACAACGTGTGAAATGCTGCGTAACAGCAGCAAATGGATTTCAACTTGTCCTGTAGAGGCATGGTCTGTGCCATATGGCAGACTGTGATTTGTTGTCAGTTTAGTTATCTAAAAACAACAAAATCACTAGTCTTCCACACAGAACTAGGCCAACATCCACTGAAATCTTCTATATTTTCTACAGGCTCTATATAGTTTATTACAAGTAGGTTTTGTTTTTTTTAAGCAGTTTTCACCAGAGAAATGAGAGGACTGCTTGGTTAAGTTATCTTCCAGCAATATTAGTTTTGAGGGTATCTTCGTTTTAATTAGAATGGAGGAAAGAATCAAGGCAAAACTACCACTGGAGAAGTTACATTTGGTTACTTAAAACCTGCCTTGTAAAAACTGTACCACAGAGAACAGCTTTAGTGTGTATGTATCAGTAAGTCTAAAATTGACAGTAGGGGCATGATACTGTGATACTGTGAAACTTTTAACTTGCCTGTTCTGCAGTAAATACTGTGCATTTTGTATCTGGTCCTGTGTTCCTGTAATAGTTATTATGCGATCTTCTGAACCTTCTAGTGGTTCATCAATTTTGATTGAAGCTCCTGACTCATGACGTATTTGTTTGATTCTCTGTCCTCCCTTTCCAATAATAGATCCTGCCAACTAGGGGAGAAAGCAAAGCATTCAACTCCTGATACAGCTTTTATTAAAATCACAGCAGTAATGGAGTAGCTTCCACAAGTTTAGACTCAAGAGCTGCAGTGGAAGTTTACTTATTTACAGCCTCAAAACATCCTTTGCCATGTTAACTGTACAAACACATATTGATAAAACCTGGCAGAACCAGTTGCTCTGACAACAGCTACAGACACCATCTCCATTACTGAGTATTAACAATTAATAAGTTTGTTTAGTCTGTCTCTAAAGTGAAGACAAACGCTGGAAGAATAAACTTTAGGTGATTTAGAGAGAACACTTGATAGAAGTACTTGTCAAGCACCCTGAACATCTCTGATCTATATTTACATAGTTTAAGAAAAGCCTATGACTTTTAAAAGAAGAAAAAAGGAGTTGAAAGCAATTCAAATTTACTCACATCTTTGGGAATAGTTACTTGTGTTGTGATAATAGGTCCACCAAGATCTCCATATGTACCACGGCCCCCTGCATAAGGATAGTCTGATTTAAATGTATGCATCAAGCCCTTAATAACTACATAACAAAGTACGTGCAAAGGTTCTACATAAACACTTACCATATCCAGAGCCACCCTCGAACTGTAAGAGAAAGAAGGAAAATGTGAATATCCATGATTTAACATATTTTCATCGGAAGTATTACAGTTAACTGTGAGCCTATTTTATGTAAGGGTCTCAACCCCAACCTTATTGTAAGTACAACAGTGAGGTGCTGTCAAAGGCAGACTGATGCAGAGGGCAGACCAGAAAAAAGAGATGGGTGGGGGAGCATAACTGTAAATAACTTTATGTAACTGCAAATACTTCAGTTTGCTTTTAAATATTCTTAAATGTTTGTCTGTGACATTAAATAAGAACAACCAATGCAAGATTAAGAAACTATACAGAACAGGTAAGTATGGAAGCTGCTGCACGACGCATCTGCACAATCTCTTTATGATCCAAGGTTCTGGATTTCATTTTTTTGCACTGGATTCCAAGAAGTCTTTTGCTTTATTTTTTGTTGCCAGATAAGACAATCCAGCTTTATCTGGATGATTCTTCTCTGGTCTGGGCCTTACCAGCAGACAGACTTACATGTAGAATTAGACTAGCTTCTCACCTACTCATTTTCTAACCATATTAGATAGGGAGGATTAGAAGAAAAGAGTCTGTCTCTAATTGCTTGCCCCCAGATTCCTAAGGTGAGAAGTTTAATGACCTAAAAATGCCTCAGTTCCAACACTAAATCTGACTGCTGTCATAGTTCTGGCCAGCATTTGATCCAGCTTGGCTTGGTCCTTGACAGCACCTTGGGAGTAGCTGGCACAGCACAGGCCCTTGGAAGAGACTGCTTCTCCTTCCATGACAGTGGCAGCAGTAGGGGATAACAAATGACATAAAGGATCCAGCTATACCAGTTTTCCCAGCAGTCTTACCAATTCAGCTGCTGCTGGGCGCTCTTGGTGGTGTTTTACTCCTGACTCTTTGATTAACATTCAAATGACAAGACCAGAGTACAACTTTATTCATGCTACCAATACAGCTCAGAAGAGGCTCAAATCTCCAGTTTTGGGCCAAAGACAAATTTACCTAGTAATTGTCAATCCTCTTATTTCACCTATGTCTTCTAGAAAAAAAACAAACAACAAAACAACCCCCAAACCAAAAACCCAAAAGAAAAAAGCCGGAACCCAAAGCTGTAAAGAGGAGCTCCAGCGTTTAACTCTATTCCCACTATGCCACAAACCTTTCTATGCTCCAACAGGTAATAATCACAACTTCTTTCTGTTCCGCTAAACCTGCTATTTACCAAATTCCAATCACCAGCAATGAGCACTCCAGGCCTCTATAGTTTTAGGATTTCTAGATCATTAATGCACATCAAGGGCTTCATTTCATCTGATATTTTTGAAGCGCACAAGACTCATTTTCATACTTCCCTATAGACTCCAAGAACAAGCAAGCATAGTTCTCCAGAATTCAGCTTCTGGGAAACCGGTGGAGTGACTTCCGTGAGAAGCATGGGGCTGCCCATTTGCCAGTCAAAGCCAGACAGTTCTAGCTAATGCCAAGATGGACTCACTACTGCTTAAAGCTGAGACCACTGGCAAAGCTGGCAGCACCTCTGTGATCAGTGTGCATCAGCTATGAGATTAGCAAGTGAAAAAAATGAAACAAGTGAAACAAGCCTGCAGACACCACAGTAAGGGAGGGAGAACGAGGTGCTCCAGAACAAAGATTCTCCTGCAGCTCATGAAGTGAACTACCCTGAACCAAATAATAACAATGAGTTCATGGAAGACCTATGTTTGGGTGAGAATAATTTGAAGGAAGCTGCAGTTTGTGGAGAGCTCAGGCAAGTGAAGGTGCTTGACAGGGCATACGGCTAGTAGGGGGCACAGACTGGACCAGTCTGTTCCTCAAAGCACTGTACTCCATGATGACGACTCAGGCTGGAGCCAATCTTGAAGAGCCTGTTCTCCATTGGAAACACCCAGATTTGAGCAGTTTGCCAATCACTGTACCCTGTGGGAAGAACCTCGCACTGCAGCAGGAGCACAGCCAAAGTGTGATGAACTGATCGCAACCCACCATTCCCCATCCCTCCTGCACCACTCCTGCTACAGGAAGCAGAAGAGCAAGAAACAAAAGAAGTTGCGTCTGGGAGGAAGTGACGGTGGGTTTAGTTTTCATCTGTTCTTTATGATGCTACTCTATTTTTAAGAGTCAACAAATTAATCTTCCCCAAGTCAACTCTGTTTTGCCCATGATGGTAATAATCAAGTGATTGTCCTGTTCTATACCTTAAGCCACAAGCTCTATCTTACTTTTTCCCCTCATCCTAACATGGAAGGGGAGTGAGAAAGCAGCAGGAGCACCTGGCAGCACAAAAAGTTCAAACAACCACAACTACTTGTTCACATTGTAATGCAGCACTTTTCCCCCTATATACTGTTTACAGACTACCTTTTTAGAAGATCAGGATGGAAGCTACTCAGACTGAAGAGCTGAGTTTGTCCTCTGCCTCTAAGCAACCTATGTTGTGCGAACATATTTAGTAATAAAACCTAACAGAACTTGTAGTAGAGTCCAAAATGCAAGAGTATCAAGACTCAGCTTAAGGTTTAATTCAGAGACTGATCAGAGCACAATGCAAACAGACATATTCCTGTTGATACTCGCCTCAAGATCCCTTTTAAGACTAATTTGTATTCAATAAAAATTATTTTCCTTGATCATTTTTGCCTCCCTAAACTATAGGACAGCAAATTAACCAGACAGCAGGTGAGTCAAGCAATTCCATTTACAGTATTTATATGAGCTAAGAAGAGACTTTTAATATTTCACATCACTTTGCCATCTTCTAAACAACACAAGCACCTGATGAATCCCTTAATTTCCCTTCCCAAAACACTATCTGATTAATGGTGCCTTTCCAAGTGCACTGGTAAGTAAAGCAGAATAATTTATCCCCAAATACAACTAAGATGATAGTTTTAATACTTGCTGTTTGAAACAGGAGAAAATATATTGTGAAGTTAACACAAAGTATATATTCTAAATCCATGCACCTACAGTGCACCAGTTATGGACAAAGTTGCTATTCACAACACAAAAAATACAGTGAGCGTAAAAGAGGCAAGAGGTACGGGAAAGATTCTCTCTTTTGGCTGCGCTGTTACATACTTCCACATTTCAGTTACTGTACGGGACATACTGCAAGATAAACTTCCAATAAATTCTGAGTCACAAGGACAGTTTTATCAATTTCAATACATGCAAGTCACTGCTGACTACACTCAACATCAAGAAATACTCATCACTGCAACCTGTTTAATGAAGTAGTTTTCACAGAAAAGACTGAACACACTTACCAACTCCGGTGGTTGCATATCATCACAGGCATCCACATGACACTGCATCATCTTTGAGACACAAGTGAAAAAAGAAAGAAACAAAGTCAGTCTGCGTCACAGACTTACAAGCAACTTGGCAAGCAAACAGACACTGGTACAGAGGAACATTTGTACTGCAACAAAATTAGGTCTTTGACTTAGACCACTTTCAAAATTCACTCCCTTTCAGTTTCATTTTAAGTGAACTGTAAGCAGTCGTGCTTTCTTCCCATTTCTGTGATGTAAAGAGGTCGTTCCTTCTACAAAGAAGGAAAGACAGCTAAAAGTGGAACAAAGTTGAACAAGTGGGGTTTTTACTGTCTTTGAGAACACCTTCAAGTGCTATTCAATATAAAAATATTTTATTCCTGCAATGAATTAGATAACAAAGGTTTAATATATTTAAAACAAATAAAAGCCAGTGATTCTCTCTACGCCAACAGCTGTCTACACAGCAAGAACACTGCTTCTTGTGTTCTGCCAATTCATCTTCATTTACCTCATAAAGCCAACAACCAGACTAACAACCTACTGCTGCCTTACTGTATCTGGTGTCTTTTAAATATACAATGTACACCATTTCTTTCTTTCAGAGTTCTGCATTTTCAGCACTTGATGTTCATTTACATACACACTAGCAATATAAGCCAGTGAGCTTAACTTTTACATCCAATGAAAGAAAATGTGCGCAGTCCTTAATTGACGTCAAAAATTTTATATTGCAATTTTCACTGTTTTTTTAATAGAATGATCTAGGAGAGTGAAATTCTCTAACTTTCCTCCAGTATCTGCATGGATAAATAAAACTGCTGTCACATGTTCTTCCTTCACCGATTTTTTCCATGTGCTTGTTAATGTCTCATCTCTTAAGCATGAAGGCTTTTGTATTTTTAAGTGTATGTACTTAAATGCTCACATATCAATACATGCATATACATAAATTAAAATAAAAACAAAC
>VWZE01014267.1:26080-37710 GCA_013396675.1 Eubucco bourcierii
AACAAACCACCAAACAAACCCCCCCCCCCCCAAGCATTAAGAAGCTGAAGAACAAAAGCACATCAGAAGCTTGAAGACACTCTCAGATGAGTGAGAGGAAACAGCCCACTCACCAGGACACATTTAACCCTCTATTAACTCAGACTTTGAAATTGTTAGTACTTTGAAAATTTCAGTACCATATCAGGTAGTTATAGAAAGTAGTGAGTGGATAAAATTATGTTATAGACCTGCCCACTTTGTTTTCCTCCCTTCACATTCACCTCTGAGTACTTGAAAGAAGTCTGAAGACGAAGGTGTTAAACAAGATTTAAAAAAAAAAAAAACCAAAACCTGTCAGAATAGCTCTTATGATCCGCATAACGGATCTGGAGTAGTTACACACCTCAGAATCATTAATGGTTGGAAAAGACCTTTAAGACTGACAAGTCCCTCCCTAAGCCAACTAGCATAACAACTAAACTGTATCCTGAAGTGCTTTTAGAAACTGAGGTCAAGAAAGGAAGGGTAAACCAGACAGAAGTCTGGCTAAACAGAAAGCAAAATGCATTTTCTATTCTAGTTGGAAGAGAATAAAAATAGAACCCACTACTGCCCAAAAGTCAAGCTAAGAAAGACTTGGCTCCATCAAGACACTCAAAGAAGGGCAAGCTGCTCAGAAAAGCAAAGAGAGAAGAGGGGAAAAAAAAGTGCTACTGCAGATTTACCTCTGAAACACGTGATTTCCCAGGAAAGAACAATCTACTACAAGAGTAAATGACTACTAGGAGAAGCTTCACATTGAGGAATATATTTAAGCCTTTTCTTCTTAAGATTCCATATACCACCGAGATTTTTTTTTTTTTTTTTACCCCTCAGGAAGTATCAAAATTAACTTAGGATTCAACTCGGCACTGTTCTAGTACCAAAAAATTTGGAGTGACAGTGGATTTTTGCATAGAAATCACCAAATAGACACAAACAGATTCAAAAGAGCAACCACCTCCCAGGTTAACTAGAGTCCTTCATAGATAGTATTCTATAACATGTACAGTTCCGTTCACATTTGTTTTTTCCGACATCAGTATTAAGAATGCTTGTGTGAATCAAAGAATTTCAGGCAATGTTGTTCTGATGTTTTTTCTTTATCTGCAAAACCTACAAATTTCCGCTTCTGTCGTCCTGAATAAAAACCCTGAAAGTCAGTGCAAGAAAACCTCCAGTGCAGAGCAGTCATTTTTAGTTGCATGAGGAGAGAAAGCAAACAGTGTCTTGGACACCACTAACACCCTGAACAGTCCTCCACATGGGACTACTACAGATGAAACACTTCGGTTTTATTACCAGATTTGTGCCTGCCCCACATTTAAGTGCGTATGTTCAGCAACAGTATCTGTAGACAGTCAGCATGCTAACTGTGCTTATGCAACAAAATAAGGCAAATTTTAAACTCATACCATGCCATCATAACGGTCTCCCGGTCTGCCCCTTCGGTCATAGGGCATAAGATCTCTAAAAATAAGAAAAAAAACCCAGCTGAATGCTTACTGCTTTAGAAACTATTTTATATACTATAATCTAAATTTTCAATTTCATAGTTCATACATCCTAACTTCAACTCACTCTAGTTCTAAGTTTCAGAACTACTGACTACAGTCCTAGTAGGTTACTACAGTGCAGCAATTAATTAAATACCAGCATTTTTCAAAATAATCTGGTCTAACACACACTCAACCCTGCATAATCACTATCAACACTGAAGTTCAGAAAACAACACTGGAAAGATGAAAATATGATTCAAGAGACTGTACACAATGTGAGTTTTCTATGATGTAATTACACAACTCACCCGCCACGAGGAGGTGGTGGAGGAGGAAGGGGAAGATTACGAGCTCTGTTGCCACCTCTACCACCACGACCTGGTGGAGGTGGTGGAGGTCCTCTGCGAGGGCTCATATCATCATAATCTCTTCTTGATGGAGGCATAGGTCGTCCACGACCAGGGGGCATCCGATCAAAACCTCCTCTTCCACGCATAGGGAAGCCTACCGGACGGCCCCTTCGATCATCAAACATTGTGAAGCCCCCATAGTCGTATGTTTCATCATAGAAATTCGGATCGTAAGGCTGGGCCCGTCCTTTTATTGGAGACTAAAACAAATGAAAAGACAATCCTCAAACCAAATTAGGACTATTACAAATGAAATACTTAATTACGTTAAGTGTTCCAAATTCTTTGTATTTATACACATTCTTGGATTTCACAGTGCTAACAAGAAGGAGGAAATGGTGATGTTTCCTGTGAGCCTAACTACAATACTGAAAAACTGCTGTGACTTACTACTGGCTGATCAGTTTTGTCTCCCTTTCTCTTAGTTCCTGCATATTAATGTTTTATGTAAAACATGAATAATGGTCCACTACTAAAAAAATTGCTTCTTTCTTACATAAAGTGCAGCCAAATCACAGAAAAGGGAGGTAGTTTCAAAAGGTGGTAACTGTTGATTGTTTTATTATTGGGAAAGTAGGAGATACTAAATTCAAAAGAGAAAATGAAAGATAGCAAAAAAATAGACATTGAAGCAGTCATGAATAACACTGAAAATAAAATTCATTTCAAAAACATTACCTCAGAGATAAGATCCAAGATAATCTTAATACATTCAACGACTCTGTCAGGCTTTCCACCAATAAGAACTACTCTGTCAGTAGAATGAGGACAACACTCTTGGAAGAGCTTAATGGTGGTCTGAGTGTTCTGTTGAAGAAAAAGTAAGTCAGAGATTGCCTAAATATTTTAAACAACTCCATAAACCCATTGAATCACTTTTTAGAAACAATATATATGACTATTTCCAAGCCATTTTAAGTGTATGCATGCTTCTAACTTCTTGGAACAAATTTAACACTGTATTTACTATCTGTACTGACAGTTTTGTTGAGAAGGAAGAAGCTCAATTTTTTCATCTCTCAATTATGACTAATCTAAGCTATCGTTTAACTAAACGCTACTGAAAGGACTATGCATCTGTTGTGACCTTAGAGGTGTATTCACAGGATCACAGGAAGTCAGGGAGTGGAAGGGACCTCCGGAGAACACCGAGTCTAACATCTTTGCCAGTGCAGGACCATAATCTAGTGCAGGTCACACAAGAATGCATCCAGACAGGTCTTGGAAGTCTTCAGACAGAAGACTCCACAATCTCTCTGGGAAGCCTGTTTCAGTGCTCTGTGACCCTTACAGTAAAGAAGTAACTGAGAAGAGTCTGTCTCCTTCCTCTGGACACCCAGCCCTCATATATTTATAACCATATTAGATCCTCTCTCACTCTTCCTTTCATCAGACCAAAATGCTCAAGGTACCTCAGTCTCTCCTCACAGGACACAAGCTCCAGCACCTTAATCATCTTGTAGCCCTCTGTTGGACTCTGTCCCTCCTGAACTGAGGAGTCCAAAACAAAACACAGTATTCCAGGCGAGGTCTCCCGAGGGTAGAGTAGAGGGGGAGGAGAACCTCCCCCAATGTGCTGAACAAACGCCTCTTAATGCACGCCAGAATCCCACTGGTCTTCTTGGCCACAAGGGCACAGGCAAATTGCTGTCCCATAGCTAGCTTGTTATCTGTTAGGTCCTTCTCCACAGGGCTGCTTTCCCTCAGATCACCTCCTAACCTGTACTGGTGCAATTTATTATTCCTTCCCATGTGCAGGACTCCGCACTTATCTTTGCTGAACCTCATTAGGTTCTCTTTGCCCAGTCTGTCCAAACCTTGCTGAATGACCACACAGCCTGGTATTAGCCACCACATGTCAAGAAAACATGCTTTGGGCCTGAGACAGCACTATCGTTAGGATTGCATACAGTTATCATGCTGTTCTCAACTCATGATACCAGTTTGTGCCTGAACAGACCTGAAACTGCCTTTGACACAACGCCAAGGATGGACAGAAAACAGATATATGTATTACATTCAGAGGGGCTGTTAGTTTTTTTAAATCTCATGCCTTCACTGAAATAAAGACAATACATGGTCTTCTAGAGACTGCATTTAGAAGAAAATACTAAAATACAGCTTTTACAGCAATATTCAGGCATCTATTAAACTTCTATAGTAAGTCTGTGAACATGCATTTGCCCTAAACCATTTTGCATGTCTAACCACACAAATAAATCTAATTCATTGTAGGAGTAACCGAATGTAATTTTTTTTATTTTTACGATAGTAGAATGCCCGTTCTTTAAGAACATCGTTCTATCACAAATATCACCTCAGACTTGACTAGAAGTTCCAGGTTCTACCACCAATGACTTTATTTCTGAATGTTTGCAAGAAAGTTGCAATTCACAAATCTATTTCAGAACATACTGTATGTAATATGTTCTGAATTGCTGAACAGAAGAATTGCCCTTTATTAACACTGAGCTGTTTATTGAAAAAAAGGAAGTAGGTATCAGAAGAACAGGAAACTAGTACCTCTCTGAGTTCTTTAATTTTAGCACCCTTGACACCAATAATTCCTCCTGCCAAACTCTGGTGAATGAGAAGTCTTAGTTCGCAGTCAAAGTCACTGCCTTTGTAGTGTTGATACTGTAAGAAAGATGGATACAAGGTAAACAATATTAGTCATACAAAATTTGAAATATACAGGGTTTGGTGAAGTTTCTTCTCCAAACACAGTGCTATGAGTTGATTCGCCACTGGGTTATAATTCAGTTTGTCCTTTGACAGGATGACAAATACTTAAGTACTTTACCTCAACATAAATGGATGTCAGATCAGTTTTTCTTATTTATTATGAAATACTGCGCTATTTTCTACAAAGACTGAAACTGTATCGGATAGTCTAACATTTTTGCAAATTGCAACTACTTCAAAATGAGGATGGAAACAAGTCTGAAGGCAAGTGCTTTGAGAGGGAAGACTGCTGCTCAAAACCTTAATTAATATACAGTGACTCTGTCCTCTATCAAAAAAAAAAAGCAGCTAACATGTAATTCGAGAGTCCTAACTTTTCTTTAAAGGGCTGAAAAAAATTCATTTCCTGTACTAAAAAAACCCAGAAAATAATCTAGAACTGTCTTGTTTCAAAGGTTAATCTTTTACCTCCAAAAGTAAAAACATTAAGAGACATACCTCTTCTAAAGTAGGGATAATCTTCTTCAGAATTTCTCCAATTGTCTCTATATCTGCGCTTATGCTCAAGATGCTGTTGGAAGCCGTAATGCCAGACAATACAGTGAAGGTGGAAAAGAAGTAAATTTTTTTAGTCAACATATACAAAAGTCTAACTAGTTTTACTACAGAGAAGAGCTTACAATCAATACTCCCCATTTAAAGTAAACTTCTTTGTTCAACTTACAACACATGCATTTTTGTTTATGCCCATATATATGCATGATAAATTTAAGGTTAGGTAGATCTTGCAGAGAGAGATAAAGACAGAATGGGCTTTTGGAAGGGCTCAGATTAAGTGGGCAAGAAACTTGATGCAGAACTGAAAGTAGAAGTGAATATTCATGTTCCCCGCCACCGCTAATTTAGGATACCCTCGCTATTACATAGGTAAAACTGGCACACCTTCTCACAGAAAAAGTGGGGATATGCAAGTGGTGAACACTATATCCGCAGTAAGGTTATGATACCAGTTAGAAATCAGATTACTAATGGGTTCTCCAAGAAAACAAATACAAATGCGAGACAAAAAAAAGACAAAACAAATGAGAAGTGAAAGAAAGTGAACCAGAGTTAGCATTTCATCAGAAATTAATTATGAATAGGCAATGTTGACGGGAGCAAGGTGGGCCACATAGACAGAGCGAGAGACTACTTTGAAACAATTTGATTTACAATGCAGCAAATATGCAACACTTGAAGCTGTGCTCCTTCCATTGAAATAAAATCAGTGGATTGTTTGGGTGGGCAACTCACGTAGAAGTTCAGTGACAAAAAGACTTAATGGGCAAAATAAGACAGAAAACTTGAAAAAAAAAACAATACACCGTCTATAAGGGGATACTATTTAATTATATCAAAGGCAGGTAATAAAATACATTTCTCTCTTTCTAATCAGGCAGTGAGGCATAAACTGTTGGGACATACCGCTCGGGGCCACTGCTGTCTGGGACTGAAACACTTGCATTGTACTGCATTGGTCATTGGCGTTCGTGGATGTTGGCATTGGGCATGGGTATTCAATCAGAAGTTGTCAAGTATGGTACCCGTTTGGCAACGAGCACATTTTTGGGCATAGCCAACCAGGGTTTTCACATGGGCGTTCAGGGGCGGATGGGCCAACGTCATGGTGGGCAACGCAGGGGCAAGTCGATCCAGTACATGGGCAACGGAGATATATGGCCAAAAAAACAAGGAGAGGGAAAAGGGGGAAAAGCAATAAATTTTAATTTAATACAAACTATACTCATTACTCTCAATTAATGAAACAAGCCTAAGTTGTTCTGAAGACTAACACAATCATGGATTGCTACACCAGCTGTGGTTTAACAGTATGGACCTTAAAAATGAGTCACTTGATCTGACTAAACTAGTTTTAACATATGATGTTTCAGTAGCAGGCTGGCTCATGAGGGTAGACACAAAACCTGTTGAGATCACTATTATTAGAACCTCGGGCAGATCGGGAAATTTTCCAGACCAATCTGAATTATCTGGACTTAGGTGACGCACTTAGTTGGAAAAGAAAAAAGGAAAGGAAAAAAAAAAAGAAAAAACCACCACAAAAAAACATCCTATAAAAAAAAAAAGGAAAAAGAAAAAGACAACTAGCTGCCAAAGTTAGTGAGCATACGTATGATTCCTGACCATTTCAACTTTAACCTCAATTCTAGTTGCGGTAGTTTATGCACTTAGTTGGAACTGATTCATAATGACATACTGCCAAATCTCGCATTCAATATTGTCTTGACTGGAAAACTGTTGAAATTGTAGCTGTGTCAAGTACAGGAGCATAAACAAATGGAATTTAAGAAGCGTTGCCAAGTTTTATAAATACACATTTTGCTGAGCATGTGTCTAATCACAAGAGTCAACCCACTGTAAAATGTGAATAGGCAAGTCAGTCATGATTGTTTAGAACTGTTTCCAACTAACTGAGTAGAATACTCATTTACTGTTCTATAGCCATATTTAAATCAAGAAATCTTAACATTAATGTTTTTGAGATGTGTGCAAGCTGTTGAAGAACAGATAGACTGGTTGCTTTTAAAAGAAAGTTAAAGAATTACTCTATCACTGGGTTAAGCCAGCCACCTGCAATGGTTTCAGTGGTACTATAATTGATTCACACATATGGGAAATGGTACAGTAAAGGGGTTTAAGCTTTGTCAGTATTTCTAATTAGGATGTTAACTCACATGAAGTGTGTAGTTTTGTGGAATTCTATTCCAAAGTGTAGAGATTTAATATAAACCTCTCCTGCCATGGGTCAAGTTGGTTTTTCATTAGAGTAGAAATTTAAGAACTGTTATCTCCTCTAACAATCAATAAAAATGTCTTGTAACTAGACTATTGATGTCTAGAGTTGAATTGTTCCAATTTCTAGAAATGCAAGCTTTCGATGTAGTGCTCTGAAAGAACTGGGTGTTAAATTAGTTCAATCACATATATACTCACGTCTGTACGAAGTGCCTTAATATTTTTGCCACCTTTTCCAATCACTGCTCCAGCATTCTGGAAAATAGGTTTCAAAAGTCAAGTTATGCCAACACAACAGACTATATTTTCACACTCGTCTAAGAAGCATAAATCTCTTTTTGCATTATGCTACTGGCCTTGAGGTGGAGGCATGCAGGTATTGGTTTTACAAGGTTCAAATCACACTGAAACAAACTGATAAAGTTTGCCTATGAAAAAGAAGGGTCAACAACTCTTACTACTGAACTTAGAAAGAGAAGGCTTTTCAGTTTCTCAACTTGTATTTTAATTACAAATGGAAGTTTCTAGGCAATTCTGTATGTGTTGAAGTCTCAAGTTACAGGTCTCAAGAAAATACACTGCATGAATATAATGCAGGTTAATTATATCCTTCATTCATGCAAACTTCCCCCCCCCACCCCAAAAAAAAGGATTGTGCTGTAAATTCCATTTTTCCACTCCAAACACTTCTTGGTAATTCAAAGTGCTGACTTTGGTTTGTATTTCTCTAACAACTGACTTCTCAGGGAAGTACACTCTGAAAATGGTTAAAGCCCATATTAACAGCCACTAACTTTTCTGAAACTAGCAAGAACTAATAATGAAGAGCAAATGTGAAACTCTATTTTTACCAGGTGATACCATGCAAAAACATTATCACACAATCGCAGATTATGTTTAACAGCATGCAAAATGTTTTGCAGGACCACATGTATCTTATAAATTCAATGCAGAGTTACAGTGATATTCTGCCAATACAAAAAACTAAGATACTTCAGAAAGTGTTAAGTCACCTCGAACAACTGGGAACACCAGAGGAAATTCATACATAACTTTACTGTAACTGTTCACACTTGTCAACCAAACCACTGCAATCCCTAAAGAAGCATTACTACTGCATTTCTTCCCGTTGACATATTTGAACAGCTTTAGTAAATCTGTTTGACAGTTACTAAAATCCTAAGAAGTTCTTATCTTACCTCTTACATTTTAATTTACTATTGCCAGTTGAACATTCTCTAATCTTTCCTTTCCAAAGACTAATACACAGAAATTCCCTTCAAAAGAACTACCTCTCATTTATATTGCTGTTTTCTCAGGAAGTACTTTTTAAAATAACTGTATTGATCTTCCGAGATTTACCCTTCAAAAGAATCCCTGAAGATAACTGTATCACCAACACATTTTTTTCTATTGTTCATGTGCTGAAAACTATTTCATGAAAGTTAACTCGTGTTAAATGAAGTACATATTCTTCATGAATATATGCTTTGCCACACTTTCTTAAGCAATGCTGTAGCAAAACCACTGAAAACTAAAAAAGCATACTTTGCTCTGAAGAAGGATGCGTAATTCAACCATCTCATCTGTGTTCCGAGATCTTTTGAAGGCCTGTTCTTCCTCCATATCTTCTGCTGGACGTTTGCCTGTAGAAAGGTCCATAGGGGAGAAATACAAACATTTATTTAACTTGCGACGTTTACTTCAGGTGTTTACTTCATCAGCTTACTTACTGATTATCCACTGAAAATCCATTTAGAATCTATGACTTATGCTCTACTTGAGAATGTTTCACACACTCTGTGAGAAATTTACAGCATACCATCTAAAGCAGTGTAGCAACCTCCACCTGTTATCTACCTGTGATTTGCAACTGGGAAAAAGTCCTTCAGATAAAAAGCTCTAACTTAACTATTTCAGCGTAAGGCAATCTGAAATATCACTTCAAATATATTGTGCAAAAAAATGGCATAAATGTCCCAACTTCTTCATTAATTACACCCAAGAAGTTTCTCATTAAGTTCTTCTGAAGTACTTCACACATTTATACTTCTGCATGTAAAAACTGCAAACAAAACACAACACATATGCCTGACAATACCTGCTATCCACATTCTCCATACAAGTACCGAATACTTAACTATGAAATCTTTTCAAATCCTGTATCAGAACTTTCAGCTACTTATCCAATGTCCTAAGTACACCAATAGAAAAAAATCACACATTTATGCTTCAAGAGCATGAGTAATTATATGGTTAAAACTAAAAGATTTAATGTAGCATGAAAAACCACTGTGGATGCAAACAGTTAAAAAGACTATTTAGAACACAAACATAAAACATTTAGAAATGCTAAAATATAAAGAGGTTCTCTCAAAATAAACAGTCTTTTAAAAAATTTACCATTTGTCTCTGTGTTGGTAAAGGTCTCTTCCTGCTGTTCAGTCTCCATTGCCTTTTCTTCTTAGAATGATAAGCAAAACCTGTTGAAGAACAAAAAAATCTTGTACATCTATTGTATAAAAAGACGAACTGTACACTGTGCTAATAAAAAAAAGGAAAAAATAATGCCTGCTTCTATAACTTACCACTATTATATATCCTTGCAGAGAAAAAGTATTCTGGGCGGGATCAAACTCCAACAGCCTATGGCTTCAAGAGCCTATGAAAACAGCACGTATCAGCAGTGACTCTGCTCACTTTCAGCTCAGATTCTCACTACGGCCGAAAACCAGATGTTTGGCCCGAACTTTTACTGTAAAGCTTTTCTTTATAAAAGAGAAAGCAGAGCCAGGCCAAACAAACTACTAATGGGATACAAAAGACAAGTCTCAAGTCTGTAAACACAGATGAACTGTTACTGTCTGAATTACAGCTCCTAGGATATATGCATTTGGTTTACTTTTTATAAGACTATGTAACTTAAACTAGTAAATGTCCTACTATGTTAATCATCATCATTAGTTGTATAGATGCTACACCAACGTACTAGCAGGCATTTTACATGGTAACTTCTAGCCACAGTGGGGAAAAAATATTCAAAATTAACACTCTCTGTAGTTACGTATAACCCTCTGCACACACAAAACCAAGAGTATCAAAAGTAGTTGAACTTCTCTGTAATTTTCTGAAATTGGTATCTTGTCTGTAACCTGTTTCTGTTGGATTTCAGAATACTAAATCACATCAGAGAGAAATCTAGATTTTAAAATTGCACTTTTTTCTCTTCAAAAGTGCTTCTACAGCTGATACAGCCAACCAATCCTATTTCTCCCCAGTTGTATTTTATTGATCTCCACTGCCCCGACAAAAAAGAAAAAAGAAAAAAATCAACCAACACAAAACTCAGCAACGAGGTGGGTCTAACTTTTTAAATGCACTATCAGATAGCTGTTAAGCTTTTATTTGTTGCCTTGTTTGCTGTACAAGCTAAGGGGGACACTGCCTTCCCAGTACACGCTGGTCTTTCTAGGCACTTAATGTGAGATGATAGACGCGCACAGACTTAAGGATCACAAAATCTCAGCCAGACATTGTCGAAATGCTGTTATGCGAAGGAAGAGTTGGGAGGGGTCGGACAAATTTTCACACTGTCTAAACAGGCCTTCCGGACATCAGTTTTTGTATTTCCAATCATCCAAAGAATTCTAGTACTGCACACGGTGAACAGCAAGACACAATGTAGGGCTCAGCCTCTCCTAAGTCGCGTTTATTTACCCGCCTAGCCAAACCTCCTCTAGTCGTCTGTATGTAAAGAGCTCTCAGTTACTGGGCTAAGCAAATCGAGCTACAGGGTTAAATTCTGTGATACTTTTTATAAACACCGAAAGAATAAAGTGGCCACGAAATGCGAGAGGTGCCACGAGCTACCGCAAACATGGCAGACAGGAACTAGGGCACGACAATCANGCGAGCCCAGCTGGCTCCCGGGCGGGAGAGAGGCAGCATTACATAATACCCAAAGGCCCAGCCTCACCTCCCCGGCGGCGAGGATGAGCAGAAATGGCGGCCGCTGTAATGGCGCCTGCCCAGTGCTAGGCGGAGTCGGGAGCGGAAAAGCCTCCACTACCACGCGGTCACAGAACATTTATACCCCTGCCGCGCAGTAAGACACAAAGGAGGCGACCGGCGGCCCTAGCACCAGCAAAAACAGAAAACTGGACAAGATCGTCGCAAAGGGTTATTGGCAGCGACCGCTCCAGAAAGCAGCCGTTGCGAC
>VWZE01014267.1:38696-55903 GCA_013396675.1 Eubucco bourcierii
TGGGAGCCGCGATGAAAGCGGTACAGACAGAGAGAGGCAGCAAAGGAGAGCAAGAACGACCACGACTGTGAGACGAGAAAATGGCGTCTGCGAAAACCCCGCCTTGTGCTCGTTGCCCGACGTCGGAAGGGGAGGAGGGGCGCGGGCCCTCGCGATGCTTGAAAGCGCGCGAGACGCACGGTGCCTATTGGCTACTGAGGCGCGCGGGGTTTTTGGGGAGTTGCGTCGGAGAGTGCCGCTTTGCTTCTCCCCGCCCCACCCGACGTGGTGGGAGCCGGGGCCTCGTATCGGTACTGTCTGCTCGCCCCGGTAAGTGCTGGTGGCTTAGCTGCAGGTAGGGCATGGGGAAGCGGTTGAGCCCCTCCAAGGGCTACGAGGTGCGATTTTCTCCCACCTTCCTCAGTAAGCTCCCCTCTGTGCCTGTCAGGGCGCTGGCCCGCCGAGACAGCGCCTCGCAAGTGGCAAGGCTGAACCCGTACTCTGGTTAGGTAACTGCGCTATGTGGTGGAACTTAGGGAGGAACTTGGCAGTGGGGAGAGATGTTTCTGGCTGCACACTAGAGCGGCAACACATCTTTAAACCTCAAGTTTCGTGACTATGGTTTTGGTAAATTTTGTTTCCGTTTACAGTCTGTAGGGAGATGCGGTTGCTTGATCATTGTTTCTAAGGAGTTAAACATGATCCAGATACAGTTAGGCAGGCGTTATATCCTCAATATGTTTTCAGTGGTCTGGATGTAGGAGTTGAATGTACCGTGAGCAAGTTTGCTGATGGTACCAAACTAGGAAATGCTGTTTGAGCCTTTTGAGGGACAAAAGGCCTTGCAGAGGAAGCTAGACAGACAGTCGTCAATGGTATGAAATTTAACGACAACAAATGCCAACTTAGGCACCTGGAGTGGAGCAACACTGGACATAAGTATAATTTGGGAAAGAGTGGCTGGAGAGCAGCCTTGCAGGAAGGAATCTGGGGGTCCTGGCTGACTGCAGGCTCAGTATGAGTCTCTGTATTTCAGCAGCTGAAAGGGTAAAACACATGCTGGGGTACATCAAACTCTATAACCATCTGGTCAAAAGAGGTGGTTGTACCAGTGTAATTAGTGATGGTGTTGCCTCACCTAGAGTACTGTGTGCAGTTTTGGGCCCCTCAATTTTAAGAGGATATGTCGGCTTCCTTGAAGCCAAAGAAGGGCAACAAATTGGTGAAAGGCTTGGAAGGCATGTTCTCTGAGGTGCTGCTGAGGATTTTGGGTTCACCTAGTTTGGAGAAAAGGAGTCTGAGGGGTGACGTTGCACTCTTCTTTAGGGGAGCTGAAGAAGGAGCTGCTGATCTCTTCTATCAGGAATCCAGTGATAGGACACATGCGATAGTTGAAAACTGTGACAAAACAAGTTTAAAGTGGAGTTTGGGATGTATTTCTTTACAGAGAGGGTGATTAAACATTGAAACAGGCTTGTTAGAGAAGTGGTTGGTGCCCAAAGCACTGTAAAAGTTGTCCCTGTGGTACAAATGGTGACATCTTGGCCTGATTCTGCTATAGAGTCTTCTGTTTATAACTACTGATGAAAAGGAAGGGTAACTTCTTAGGTCAGTTTCTAAAGTCATTGGCATTGATAACAGTGCCACAGAAATAACAAACAAACAACAACAACAAAAAGTTTTCTTGGTCCACTCATCTTTCTGTCTATAATTGTAAAATAATTTAATTTGTAGGTTTCTAATTAAATCAGTAGAAGTTCACAGCAGGGTTGCTTGCAGAAGTTTCCAAACTTTCTTGGTGCTCCATGATGTGCATACTTTTTATGCTTTAAGTACAAGAAATGTTAATTTTTAGTATTTGAAGAACTGTTTTTAAATTAAATTGCTTTGACGTCACACTTGCAATAGTTGGACTTAGAATTGAAGGCAATTTTTTGTGTAATATGAGCAAGAGACTTGTCATTAGCTGTTAGAAGAGTAAGTATGTCTTTTTGGGATTTCTTCTAGGGAGCTTACTCTTAAAAGAAAATGTCTTCATCTAACATTGCAGGAAGAGTGGAAACATGGCTTTCATCCACATGGCATATTAAAGTTCCTTTGGCATGGCTGGAAGCGTGTATTAGTTGGATCCAGGAAGAGAACAGAGGTAGTAACTTAAGTCAAGATCAGATTAACAGGCAGGTATTTGAGCAATGGCTTCTTACTGATCTAAGAGATTTGGAATATCCCATTTTGCCTGATTGCATCTTAGGTTCTCCCAAAGGAGAGCTGTCAGGTTTCTACTCCATACAGATTGATTCACTGGTTGATGTCAGCCAGCCAGCATATTCCCAGTTGCAGAAACTAAGAGGCAAAAGTACCATAAATGAAGAAGTAACAGCCAATACTCAGGTATTCCAGAAGCCATGGGAAACAAAGCCTACTCGAATGCTGATGCTGCAACTAACTGATGGGATACATCAAGTTCAGGGCATGGAGTATCAGCCAGTGCCCATCCTCCGCAGTAATCTTCCTCCTGGAACAAAAATCACTATACAGGGTAATATTGCATATCGTCTTGGTGTCCTACTGCTTAAACCAGAAAATGTGCAACTGTTAGGGGGTGAAGTGGATGCTCTTCTGGAGGAGTATTCTCAGGAAAGGGTCCTTGCTAGATTGGTTGGAGAAACTGAAAACCTTAATTCTGTTGGACAAGCTTCTCATAACCAAATTATTTCAAGGCCTTTGGATGAATTACAACAAACTCTAGGCCCTTCAGATGAAGAGCTTTTAGCTAGTCTTGATGAAAATAATGAATTTACTTTAAGCAATGAAGCATCTTTAGAAAGCGGATACTACACTAGAAGCAACAATTTTAATACAGCCTCAGGTTTGCCAAATGGGAATATTTTGCAACAGGAATCTAGAAGTCCTTTGCGTCATTCAGATCAGCAAGTCACACCTCCTATAGAATACAGTGATGGCTTTTTAAATGATTTTCCTTTAGAAGAAGACTTTATTCTGGAAGAAGAGATGAAAAAAGAAATGGAAGAAGTGAAACCAGTGGTCATGAACAGAAACATAAGGTTAGTTACTGAGAGATTTCCACACATGTCTGAAAGCTCCTTTAATTCATCTTTAAATGGCACCTGTGAAATAGGTAATACAAATGAAAGAAATAAGCCTGCAGAAACTACCAGCAAGCAAAAGACTTTTGGAAGAACAGTATTTAATGGAAATAGAAACAGTGGCTTATCACAGCACAGGAGTAGACATCAGAACTGCAGTTCTGCAGATTGTTCTTTGGAAAATCCTCCTAAAGAAAGACAGAATGATACAGACCTAGATGAGAGCAGATGTAAATCCCAAGACAGTTCAGAGAGCAAACTGCTAAATGATGATCCTGCCTTTTTTTCAAAAGTGGATTCAGAAGCAGATCAGCAGAAGCATGATTCAAAGAGCTTTCCCTATAGAGGAGTAGAAGCACATTTGGACTTAGATTCTCCACCTTTCACATATATTTCCATTCTCCTTGCAAAAAAGCCACAAACTGTTACAAAGCTGAATGTTAAATGTTTTATTGTTACCCTCACTGGAAACCTTACAAGCAGCAATGGATCCTGGGGTATAAAGGCAAAAATTTCTGATGGTTCAGCTTACCTTGAAGTAGATTTTGCTGATGCTATCCTAACGAGTTTGATTGGCTTTTCAGTGCCTGAAATGAATCAGCTGAGGAAGGATCCAGCTTTACATCTGAAGCTTAAGGGTGGTTTAGAGAAATGTCAAAAACAACTGATAGATCTTTGTTGTTTGATGACTATAGAGTTTAACCCACTTCAGTTTAAAGCTACTGTATTAAATCTCCAGGATGCTGATGCAAGGCATCTAGAACAACTGAAGAAACGTTTGAATAAATAATGTACACAAACTTAAGAAACTCTGTATTAGGAAACAATATAAGTAATTTTCCCTCATTGAACTGTTGAAAGTTAAGTTTTGAAGTTAAGTGGTATGCCTTTTCTCTTACCAGGAAAAACAATGGAAAAATGAGAGGGGAGTGGATGACTTGTTGAAATGAAATTTAGTTTGTTTCATGTGGTGACGGTATTGAAATAAGTGTTCAAATATTTCTGTCTTCGTTTATAATACTTTTGTATAATTTTCATTCTCCAGAATCCTTGTGCTTGATTGGTGACATAGAGTAGCAGTATTTGTCAGGAAATGGATAATATAAAACAAAGCCACCATCTTGTGCTTTTTCAAGGATGATTACTTACTTAATTTTTAAAAGGTAGCTGTAGCAGACTATCCATCATTTCTTGAAGGAAAATGGAGTAAATGTAAATCAATAATTATTGTTTAAATTCAGTCCTTTCTGACTATGCCGACCTGAAAACTAATATCTATTCAATGTGCAAGAATCTGAAATGTAGAGGAAATGAAAAATCATTCTATAAATGTTCAGATGTAGGGAAGGAAAAAACCCAACTCTATACATAAATGAGGTAAAAAGATGTATGTTTTTTAAAAAATCAAACAAAAAAGGAAAAAAAGGTCAACATTTTTGTATTTTTTTTTTTATTAAAAGAAAAGAATAACATGGAGAATCCTTTTGTCTTGTTAATATTAATCAATAATTTTGAAACACCAGGGAACTTCATTCATTAACTCTCATGTTTTCCTATCTAACCTTTTAATAGAATAGTCAAAATACTTGTGCTACAAACCTGTCATATATGCATATTTATTGTTGGTCTTAATTTTGCTTTTTAAAATTAAATTTTGGCTTTCAGAATGTATAAAAATAAATTCTAATGTTTTCATTTAAGCTATGTTGGAAATTTTTTAAAAGAAAAAAAAATCTACACCTTGTGGAGTGCATAGAGTATCAGAAATGGTTCTTTGTTCTTCCTTCTTTCCATTCTTTTCCCGAATCTTGTGGGGTTTTTATTTGTGTTTTTTTTTCCCTTTAAAATTAGAAGAATTAAAATTATACTAAGGGTGAGAGACCAGTAACAGGATGTTTGCCCAGAGTTTGCGAAAAATGTAAAATTGATGCCTAGAAGAGGGATTTTTCAGTTGGATTGTCACTGTACATTTTCGTGTCTGTTAGACCATTGGGAACTGCTGCAAGAGACCATCAGTATTGCACTACTGTCCCACACCCACTGAAAGACATCTTTTGAGACTCCAAGTAACCTAAGGAGAACTAGAGACAATTTGCTAAGTAAGGTAAAACCTTAGTAAGGTGAGAGAGGGGAAATATTAGTTAAGCTTTTTCAGGCTCAGGTTTTGAACTTTGTGCTTTATTTTTACAGTTTGGAAGTGCTTATGTTCCTCTGTCACTTTCCTTCCTCTCCTTCCCTTTCCCTCCCCATTCTGAAGAGAACCTGAGCAAGCCTTACCCCTTGAAGTGTTGCAAAACTTTGGCCTTGAAGTACAAAAGGATAGGAGTCCTTGTCAAGCTGGACAAATAATACATAGATTTTATTTTACTTGTGCAAAGCAAGAGGAATGTCATTCAAAGCACAGAATCAAATGAAGTATTTTCTTTGCTTCAAGTGAAGTCATACCTACCCCTCTTTTGCATTTGTGTATAAGATTTAGTCATCTCTGTTAAAGGAAGTTCATATGTCTCCATCCTTTCCCTCCCCCCCTTCTCCTGCAGCACCCTTTTTAAAGGCATCATTATTTATCTGATTTTTCCTTCTCCCCCTACCCCTGTTGTCCTTGTCTTCATTTCCAGGATGTTCTTCCTGGAAGGCTGCTACTGTGCCTGCTCTCCAGTGCAAGCAAGAAAGTAAATCTCAGCTCTTATGAGCTGTTTAGAGCTTGACTGCTTTGCAGTACAGTGTTTGGCATATAGCAGTTCCAGATCTGTGTTTAAGCTTTTAGAATTAATGAAAAGTATTGCATAGTTTTTTCAGACGAGAGAAGGAATGAAATAAAGCAATTCTGAGAAAGCATGCTTAGTTAAGAGCAGTGTACAAAACAAAATGACATGTGTGGCTCTGTGTGCGTACCAGTCATTAGTTCATATCTCACTTCATTGGCTGTCAGAACAAACAGTCTTAACTCTTCTTAGCTGTGTGTATCTATTGTGTGTGTATAGTGCCTCGTGCCAAGCATTGGTGCATGTCACAGTCCTTCAGCTAATCAGAATTCTTGCAGGCTGAATTCAGAGAACAGGCTATATCACCAACTAACTGTGGTAGCAGAATGAAGCAGAAGCATGGCCATGCTCCCGCTGGGGAGTGCAATGGAATTTTTGTGGAAGGTACTGCAGTCAATAACCAGAGCAGCTGCTCTCAGGAGTCAGCTTGTAGCTTCCTAGCAGAAAGCAGTTCCTGCTCCATCTGTCGTCTCAATACTATTTTGCAAACTTTCTTTTTCTTGCTAACAGTATTTTGGCTGCTAAGTACGCTTCTGCACCTGCAGCATATCTGACTGTGTGCAGTTTCAGAAGTTGTATTCCTCATGAATGTTTTCATATTACTGGGGAAAAATAAATGCATTACCTGTGAGTAAAGAGCAAAAAAAGAATTTACAGTGTAAGTAGTATCAATCATTTCAGATCCAGTACTCTTCATTGCTGTCCTAGAAGGGACAGAAAGCAACCAGTAATGACGGTAAATAAAATGCTAAAGGCAACCTCACCTTGCAATTCTTTTTAATTTAACAAAAGAGGTAGAAGTTTCTTACAAATTCACTTCTCATCTAGATACATAGATAGAATAATTTCATACCAATGTGCTGCTTTCCAACTTTTTTTCCTCCCTGTGTGTTTTCCATGTTTACACTGCGTTTTGTAACAGCAAAGTTGTAGTATGCTACTGTCAGAATTTTTCCTTTCCTGATTCTTAGCCTTCTCTTAAGGCTAAACAAGCCCAGTTCTTCCATTCTTTTCAGGGAATGGAATGTGCTTCAGCTCCCTGACCAGCTTGGCACCCATCTGCTAGTCACCTGCTTCACTCTGTCAGTGGCTTTGTTGTGATAGGGGACTGTTAAATAGGACACAGTACTAATGCGCAGTCTCACAAGTGCTGAAAGCAGGCTTTCTTGGGCCTGTTTGCTGTTCTGATAGAATCTTGTAGGTGGCTGGTTGTGGCCACTGCAAGGTCACTGCTGACTGGTGTTCAACCTGTCCACCTAAACAGAGAGGTCTTTATCTGTAAAGTCTTCAAACTAGTTGGTGACCAGCTAGTTAGGGTTATGGGGTTATGTGTAGGATGACAGATTTTGCATTTGATTGTGGTGAATTTAAGGAGGCTTTTGTCAGTTGATGTATCCAGCATGAACACTGCCTTTTTCTTTATTTTCCCGAACTAGGTTCTCCCCTAGCAAGGTTCAACCTCCACAGTCGCTTCCCCTCCAACCTATTTCACTTTATTCTCCCATCACTCCCTGTCATGTCTGCATCTCCTGATTGCTGTGGCCTTTGCAATAGCATAGAAAGTGACTTTGTGGTGATGTGAGCCAGTGCCCTCTGCAGCCACCTGAGTGTCTGCAGGGTAAGATACTCCTTTTTGTCAAGCAGTTGCTGGGGCATATGGTATCAGTAAAAAAGACACTCAGGCTCTGCAGAGTTAGCTAACACTTTTGGGTAAAGATGAGGCCATGCAAGTGCCTCTGGTGCCACAGGGAAACGGCCTGCTTGCTCCTCTGGCGCTGTCCACTTCCAGAACTTGTGTGGCCAAGGGATTTGTGCTGCCTGACACAGTCTGTGCTGGGTGGGCATAGCTGCTCTGTGCTGGGCGAGGTCACTGACTTCGCAATTTGTAAATGGTCAGTATAGCTGCATTCTCTCCCCCATTACCAGATGTGGGTTGCACTAAACTTTCTGCTAATTCTAACTGAACAATGAGCCCTATTTTATTCAGTTTTCCTTCTGTTTCTCAAGGGCCCTGTGTGTTGCCCTTTTTATCCCTATATGGTTCACTGCTACTTCTGTACTCTTGAAACTTCCTCTGTGTACTTCCTTTTTTCACTTCTGAGATCAGGCAGGGGTTTACCTGCTCATCTATACTAGCATGCTGCACCACTAGTTTGGTTTTCTGCACTGTCCAGTATCTGTGTGCTTCAAAGAGGTTCTCCTGGAAAGCAACCCACTGCACTGGGCCTTTCAGTCTAGCTGGGCAATCTCCTTTTGGATCCAAGGAGAACCCTAAATAAGGTGCTGTCAGATCTCCTGAAGCTCTGAAATGTGCTCTTTAACTTGCTTCTCTAATAATTTAAGACAATGTAATGAAAAGATTAATGCAGCTAGGACTGCCCTCAACCTCTCCATGTTTAGATCTTTCTTGTTTATGAGTGGCAGGTCCTGCAGAGCTTTTCCTGCCATCCACTTATGGATCACCTGCTTCTTTTGGTATCTGTATTTCCTATAGAAGGTGCAAATTATGTAGAAGGACTGTATCATACATTGGATATTGTAAAAAGTCACAGTTAATGAATTAATGCTGGCTTTTAAATAGTTTAATACGTTTTACTGTATTGGCAGTGTTAATAGCAGAAGAACATAACTTTTTAAAACAGATAATATTACTTGAAGAGTGACAGTGATATATGACATACTGTTTTGTGGCAGATGAATACAAAAAAAATTCTAATCTTTACGCTTTTTCAAGTACAAAACTGTACTGATTTTAACAAAGTTCCACAGGTATCAAAAAGGTCTCCCTGAATACCCTCTGTATCAGCAATACAGCATACATCAGAGAGGTGAACAGAGTTGAATGAACTAAAGCATTCACAGTAGGAGTTGCAGACTAGAGGACTGTAGTGGGTTAGGAACCTCCGCCTGCACTACTTGAAATTACCCAGACGGTTTTGGAAGTAAGATGAAGCTATATTTACAAGCATATATACACAATATTTATAAGCATTTACAATTATATACAAACCAGAAGTAATGTAGAATTCCTGAATCTGTCCTGGACAAAGCAAACTGCCCAGAAGGGCTCAAGGCTATACCACCCTTTCTGTTTCCTCCCCCTTCTGTCTCAGAAACCCACACATAAACAGCTTACATGATTAATTGCTGAAATTAGAGGTGAAATGTCAGAGCAAGCCAGCATTAGAAGGAAGTGATTAGATCAAGTGACATAGGATCCAGACAGAGAGAAGCAAACGGGACAACATCCCAGGAGGAAGTGCCTGAATGTTAGTGTTTTGACTTTTTATCTCGCTCAGCAAACCAGTTAATGATATAAACATCATCATTATTTTCTTTTAACAGCCAATGATCTAATTTCTCTCATCAAAATAGTCCAGTTACCCTCAAACCAGAACAAAACCTTTCACAACAAGGCTATTCTCTCTTTCTTAAAGGACCTCTATCAAGGTCATTGTGGCAAAGAGAAAAGAAATTTGCCTCTGTTCTGTGGCTGTTCAAAATGCAGTAGGAAATTTAGTCCAGGTGGATGAAAGCTTCTGATTTTCATTTCTGTTAAGCACCTTATCTCCAGATGGAGGTGGGAGCCGGATCACGTCCAGTGCTTCATGCTTCTTGCTAGCTAAATGACCATCACCCTGCCCAGCAACCTAGCATTGCTAGAAAAACTTCCTGCACAAACTGTATGGAGAACCTATACAGTTAACTACAAGGTGATACAGACAGTTGTTTAAGCAAGTTCTTTGTATTTGTAGAATGACAATGCTTAGCAAAGCATTATTTTAGATTAAAAAAATCTTCAAATACTATGTGAAGGTATTTATATGTTCAAAGAATCTGTGGTGAAAAAGTGTGTGAATTATAATAATTAAGAGGAAATGTTTTATCATGTTGGATGAGGCCTTGAGCAACCTGTTCCAGAGGGAGGTATCCCTGACTATGGCGGGGGTTGGAACTAGATGATCTTTGAGGTCCATTCCAAGCTAAGCGCTTCTATGATTCTAGTCTACCTGCAGTAATTAGGAAATAAATGTAATTAAAAGCTAAATATTCACAATTAGTGTCCTAAACACTTTTCTGTGTCTAGGACAATTTCTTTTAATATTTACAACTAGAATACAATCATAATTTAACAGATGTTTACTCTATTTAAAAATATGGACAAGCGTTACTGCTATTAAACCATGAATGTGTCATTTACCAGAAAGAAAAATAAACTTAACAGCCTCAGTTGCTGGCCACCTAAGCACATGCTTAGGTAATTTACCCCAATACCAGCTGCTAGTGTAACTGCCCTCATACAGTTTCTCCAAACTAGAAAATGTTATTAAATTGAATGTGTAAATAAGGATCTACATGTAACTTAAATCAGTCAAATAATCATTCAATAGATACGTTTTAAAGAAAACACAGGAGTATTGCCTTGAACATTTGCTTACCAAATGGTTGCTTAGATACAAATATTGATCAAAAACACCCTTGAGCCGCAAAGGTTGTGCTACCAAGTATATGTGTTGAGGGCATTTATAAAATAAACATTGTGACACTTTACACATCATGGTATGCAACAACACTGAAGTACATTTTACATTTTGTTTCGTAAGTGGTCAGACACAAGTCTGACAGGCAGTATATGTTAAATACAGTAATGTGAGAACATTTAATAATGCAGGCAAAGCCAAAATAGGAGAAAAGCAAACGTCTTGCCTGTAAAGTCTGTTGCTGTTCATGAAAAGACATGAGGCTGATGCTCCATGATGTTTTTAGTAACCACATTAGATTTTATTTATGATCTTGTGTTTGCATACTGAAGTGGAACATGGGTTATAATATTTGTAAACTTAAGAGAGAACAGTGTGAAATAGCCCTTTATCTGCAGAAAAATAGTCTATCTACAGTCTGTAGTATTGGTAATGGCAGGTGTGATGATTTGGGAGTTCCCTGCCCCTGTGCTGGTTTGAGGTTAATTGGAATATTTTAAAAGATAAAATTATATTACATGCTGTGAAAGGAAACAGTGGTGATGTCTACTTCACTCATAGGCTTGCNTTGTGTAGGTCCTGCTCTGTTTATAGAACTTCTGCTGTTTACCAACCATGTTGCTTGTGCTAGATGCTTGTCCCAGTTTTTCAAAGTTCCACCCCCATGGCTTTTAGAGTGTTTTTCAGCAAACTGTTGTAGCACTCAATCTTTCCTGAAGCTGGTGCATAGTAGGGGGTGTGGTATCATCAATACCTCAATATCATCCTCTTTGGCCCAGTTTTTCACAAGATTGTTCTTGAAATGAGTGCCATTGTCTGATTCGATTCTCTCTGGAGTTCCATGTCTCCCCATGATTTGTCTCTCCAAACCAAGAATGGTGTTGTGTGCAGTAGCATGTGGAACTGGATATGTTTCCAGCCATCCAGTGCTGGCCTCTGCCATCGTTAGCACATACTGCTTGCTAGAACAAGAACGAGGCAAAGTGATGTAGTCAATCTGCCAGGCTTCACCATACCATAAGGGCTTGATTCGCTTAGCCTGCTTAATAGCAGCACAGATGTCACAGTCATGAATGACTTGGGTGATAGCATCCATGGATAAGTCAATTGACCTATCTCATGCCCATCAGTAGGTTGCATCTCTGCCTTGATGTCCAGATGAATCATGGTCCCACCGAGCTAAGAACAGTTCACCTCGGTGTTTCCAGTCAAGGTCAAGATCAGAGTGGGTGTCAACTTGAGAAATTTTAGCAGCTTGATCTGCCTGATGTTTGTGTTGATGTTCCTCAGAGGCTCTGCTGTTGGGCATATGTGTGTCTACGTCCCACACCTTCAGTGGAATTCTCTCGTGCATCAATGTCCTGCCATAGATCAGCACACCAAATAGGCTTTCCTTTCCTCTGCCAATCGTTCTGTCATGTATGACTTGGGTGATAGCGTCCCTGGATAAGTCAGTTGACCTATCACATGCCCATCAATAGGTTGCATCTCTGCCTTGATGTCCAGATGAATCATGGGCAAAAATCACACCTGATAAGTATACCACTGTGTTATGAGTAAAAAATTCAGTACAGGGGTCTGGAGGGTCTGGAACCTCAGTTTTGGGGAGAATTACCTTCATCAGAGATGTTGAATAAACTCCTGCATTTGTAATATTTCCTGATGTGTTAAAAGCAGATTTGGTAATAGTTTCAGTGATATTAAAGCAAATCCAGTCAAGAAGATACTCTCCATAATTCCAAAATGTTCCTTTAAGCTTTATCCATGTTAAATCAATCAAAGGATCCAATCTTCCCAACAATCAAATGGTAGACCCAAATGAGAAATGCTGGCCAGGCCACCTCCCAAAATCTGTAAAATAACTTCATTGTAACTTCCAGACTAATTAGCAATAAATCAAAATTAATTAGCCCCGCGTTGAAGTGCCAAAAATAAAGGATGTGGTGGTTTGGGAGTTACCTGCCCTCCCCACACTTTGTAAAATCATCCAGACTAGACTTAGCCAGCTGGAAGTTAAGGAATGAAGCTATGTTTGCAGCTTAGCACAATATGCAAGCAGATATATACAAAAAATACATGAGCATTTACAGAAATATACAAGTTAAAGGTAATACAGAAACACAATTCCCCTCCCAGAAATCAGAGTCCCCAGGAGGGGACATCTCAGCAAACTTATGACTGAAGTAGACGTCACCATTTTTTCTTTTCTCAGCCTAAAATAACATTTTCTCCATTAAAATATTCCAATTAGCCTCAAACCAGCATAGCAGGTGACTAATCAAGTGACACAGACAGATGCAATCCTTTGTTTTTCTTCTGACTAGTGGTACCAGTTAAGTGACTATTCTTCTACTTGCATGTAAAATTCCTGATCGTTCCTCCATGTCATGGATTGAGTTGAACCTGCTGCTGTATGCACACTATGCTGCAGTCGTGCCAGCTTCCAAAAGTGAAAGTGCTAACTGGAGCAAAGTATTATGGTGCTTGAAGTTCAGATTGCAACATGGGAGGCTTCCTGTTCTGGTTGCTGCTTCTGGGTTCTGGTTTCTCAGGTGTGGTCTCTTTTCTGGAGGCACAGAGGTGGTACAGGTGGGAGTCAGCTAGCTGCTGATTTGGGTTTTCTGCTTTATCCTGGTTTTTTTTTTTTTTTCCCCTCTCTGTATTTCACTGAGTTTCTTCTGCAAATATGCTGCCCTAAGGTAATCATGCAATGCATTATTAGATTAATTAGATTATTAGGCATTGTGCTTATGATATCTCATGTTACATTAAACTCTTTGTCTCAGACCTGAGTTCTGTGTGTTGCTCTTCCCCTCACTTCTTTGTTGGGTGAGCAGGCAGGTTAGCCGGAATCTAAACCGTTGCACTTCATTTCTGCTATTTGAAAAAACAAACTGGAAACTAGCTTGATCTGATGGTATCTTCATAGCAGCTTATATAATAACTGATAAATTAGGCAATGGATACATGTGCAAAAAATGAAGAAGTTAAATAGTTGTGAATACTCTCAGATAAATACTGTTTATCCATATGTAGGTAGGGGTAATCAGTTTGCACAGACAAGCAAATACATGAAACGTAGTGTGCCTAGGTATTTCTACATTTTAAATATATTTATCTAATAATTTATTCTTGTGACATAGCATGTTATAGGCCTCAACAGCATACTGAATTTTGGCAGAGCTTTTATAAAACCACTGACTTGTAGGCTGGAATTAGCCATTACACACTCTGTTGTCTGTTTTTTGTAGATGGAAGCTGTGATGGTTTGGGAGTTACCTGCCCCCACTTTTGTAAAATCACCCAGAGTAGACTCAGCTGGCTGGAAGTTAAGGGATGAAGCTATATTTACAGCTTAGCACAATATGCAAGCAGATATATACACTATATATGGGAATATTTACAGAAATATGCAAGTTAAAGGTAATACAGAAACACAACACCCCTCCCAGAAATCAGAATCCTCAGGAGAGCCTCCCAACCTCCCTTCCACCTTCTTTCCACCCCTCTACCTTACCCCAGGGCCTGGCTTACACACATGGTGAGTTTGGAGGATCATCCAGGGGCGTTAGAAAGAAAGTGGTTAGTTAGGTTAGCAGAGAGGAGAAGATCAGGCTCCCAGAGAGCGAGACTCTTTGTATCTTACCTATATTTGTGTTCTTGTTCTTACACATCTCAGCGAGCGTATGAGTGAAGTAGACCTCACTGTTGCTTTCACAGCCTATAATATAATTCTTTTCTTTAAAATAGTCCACTTACCTTCAAACCAGCACAGAAACTTCCTTTAAAATTTTTTTTCAACTGCAGCTACATGAAAATGTGTGATAAGAATATTAATGTTTTTATAATTTTAATGAACTTATTTATATGTGTAGTTCAACATTATTTATGAAGACTCCTTATTTTGTGAAATGCATGATTTTGAATCTAGAAATCCAGTCTTCAGTGTAATTTACCACTTTATATCTTTCTGAGAAATTCAGTCAGTTTGTTCATATTCACCAAGGATTTAAAAGTTTAAGAAGGATATTCTGTGACAGAAGTAGGCAAACTAAATTTTTATGGTGACAGAGGTGTGCTCTAGTATAGTGTCAGTGAAGAATTTATCTTGGTCTGATATTGGAAAACTCTGCCTGCTTTTCTGACTTCATTTTGGGAGCTGAAGAGGTTGTAAGAGGAGGAGAATTTCTTAGTGAAAAAGGAAGGAGTGGTTGCCATGGCTGTGACCTGTAGGGTATGTCTTGAACATGCTGTTTTAGGGTCAGTGACTTGGGACAGAGACCACATGTGTGTATCAAAAAAGCAAAAAGGCCATGGAGCAGTCGTTGCAGCATAGGAAGTGAGATGACCTGAGTACCCCTCTGCCCCCTAGACACGTTTTGGGAACGTTCCAAACCCCTACATCCATTTTTGGAACTATCCAGAAAAAAAGTAGAGTGCATGCCCAGCAAACTCTGCCCGGGCAGGAAGACCCTGGAGACTATAAAAGGTGCAAAGATAGCCTAGCCAAGTTGGTGTCCCACAACTTTGGAGCCCTGGATTGAAGACCACACTGTAGAATGCTGGAGCCTCAGGTGGTGATAGCTCTTTCTCTCCTTTTTGTTGTCTCTGGCCTCTCATTTCTTTCCTTCCTCTCTTCTAATCTTGTCTAATTTCTTAACAAGTGGAAGAACACCTAATTCACCATGTTGCCATTGCTGTTTTTACAGTTAACTAGGTTCAACGGTTGGTTGATGTTGGATTAACCTTTGTCTGCTGGGAGTCTCAAAACCTGGCACAGCTCTGTCTCTAAGCCCAGAGTTTGGGGCTCGGATCATATCAGTGGTTGACAAAATAAACAATTATCTTAAAGGGAGTGTATTTTTTAAAGGTGTTTAATTTATTGAGTAAAAAAGGAAAATATTAAGCAAAACTTCATTAGTTTCTGTAGAAAAAATTATTTAAATCAATGCAGCTATTTTAGGCAGGGAAGCAATGTTCTTTACACATAGGTGTATTTGCTCTTGCACTAGTAGTGTACACAGAGCAATCAGTTGCAAAATTTTTATTGGATCCTGGCATAGCAGAACTCACCTTCAAGTATTCCTTGATATTTCCCACAATGCTTACAAACCATGTGTCAAATTTTAAGCGTGCTTTGGTTTTCTTGACAGTATTGCTTAATCTGACGGGATTATGGAATGCGAAACTTGTTCCATTGTCCCAGGTTGGGAACTATAAGGTTAAAAAAGTCCTCTAGGGACTAGAAGATTGTTATAGAATCCCATAATTCTACTATCTCTTCGTAAACTAAGGGCCAGGCCAGCTCATTTGCTTTTCCTCCCCCTCCAACCTTGTGTTTGGCTGGAGCTGCTTTATCGGGACAAACATGTAAGGACAGGCCTGGTTTGGGGCCTCCAGAGGCTGTGTTTAGGCCTCTTGGATGGCAGAGGTATCAGGTGGGGAGGATTGGACCGCTGGGGATTATAGATTTAGTTTTTGGGTTGGGGGAAAAATTCAAGGGGGTTCACTATGGATTTGTATCTGCCTTGTTATTTCTATCTGTAACTCTCTCTCTCTTGAAGTATAATTCTGTTTTTTCTCCAATCCATTTGAGAGCTTCACTCTGTCGGCTCTCTAAACTGACGAAATGCCTGAAGAAGCTTGCAGATCCTTCAGATAGTTTGGGGTAACCTGATGCCTTTCATGCAGATAAAGTGAATTTGTGATGTTTGGTGCAACTGAACTTGTGATGCAATTGGCACAGGCTGATATTCGACGGACATTGTGCTATTGGTATAAAGGTGCTTCAGCTCATGTAATTTATGTCAATTGGCAGAAACTATGTAATAACCACAGTTAATTAAATAGTTCTTTAATATTTAGGTGGAGTTTATCTGAAAAAAATTAAGGACCTGATCATTTCACATAGTAGTTCTGCATTTGCCTTAGATCTATGTGAACCTACTTGCCCATTAAAAGAAGCTACTAGACTTCTGCCCATGCTTTCATGCCTGCACACTGCCCACTTTGTGATGAATTTAAAACTATGAAAAAAGCATCACCTTAATGCTGTTGGGTTAAAGATCCTGTTTAGTTCCTGGGCTGAATTTTAGCTTGCATTGTTTCCCTGAGGGACAAAGGAGGAAATGGTGCAGGGCATGAAAGAATGAGAGAGGATCATGGACAACTCTATATCTTCGTTTAGTGCATGTGAATCCCCAGGCACGTCCATAGTTCTGCTGATGGTTAGCAGTCTTGAATGATGTTGGTGTCACAAAGTGACATAATGTTAGAGGTTGGAAGCCACCTCTAGAGCGGGAGTCCAACCCCACTGCAAAAGCAGGATCACCAAGCGCAGGCTGCATGGGAAATGCATCCAGGCAGGTTTTGAAAGTCTCCAGAGAAGCAGGCTCCATGAGCAATCTGGGCAGCCTGTTCCAGTGCTCTGTCGCGCTAACCATTCAATGGGCACCACCAAAAAGAAATTTCATCATGACACCCACCCCTCAGATATTTATAAACGTTAATAAGATCCCCTGTCAGCTTGCTTCTCTCAAGACTAACTTCACAGCAGAATTTAGAATACCTGTGCAATGCAGGTATTACCCAAGGCAAAGGAATTGTGGAGTTTGTGTTTTGTTTTGTTTTGTTTTAGAATCATAGAATGGTAAGGTTGGAAGGGACCTCAAGGATCATCTAGTTCCAACCCCCTGCCATAGGCAGGGACACCTCCCACTAGTACAGGTTACTCAAGGCCTCATTCAATCTGGCCTTGAACACATCCAGGGAGGGAGCAGCCACAACCTCCCTGGGCAACCTGTTCCAGTGCCTCACCACCCTCACTGTAAAGAACTTCCTCCTAACATCCAGTCTAAATCTCCCCTCTGCCAGTT
>VWZE01014283.1:8895-20235 GCA_013396675.1 Eubucco bourcierii
CACACTGCAGGCTCATGTTGAGCTTTTCATTAACGCAGACCCCAAGGTCCTTTTCCTCAGGGCTGCTCTCAGCCATTCGCCACCCAGCCTGTATTTGTGCTTGGGGTTGTGCCTACCCAGGTGCAGGACCTTACACCTAACATCTTTGTGTGCACAGTTGTTAGACCATGTCCCTAAGCACTTCATCCAGACATCCAGTGATGTCCCTGGGCAGCCTGTCTAAGTCCCCAGTAACTCTCCCGATAAAGATTTTTTTTCCTCATCTAAACCTTCCCCTGTGCAAGTTCAATTAATTTTCTCTTCTCCTGTTACTTGTTACTTGAGAGAAGAGGCTGGGCCCCATCTTGCTACAACCTCCTTTCAGGTAGTTGTAAAGAGTGATATAAGGCCTCCTCTCAGCCTCCTCTTCTCCAGGCTGAACAACACTAAGCTCTTTTCTGGACATTCTCCAGCACCTCTATGTTCTTCTAGTGAGGAACCCAAACCTGAACGCAGTACTTGAGATGTGGCCTTACCAGTGCCAAGTTAGAGGGCGACAATCACTTCTCTGATCCTGCTGGCCACACTATCTGTGATAGAGGGCAGGATGCCACTGGCCTTCCTGACCAGCAGGGCACACTGCTGACTCACATTCAGTCAGCTCTCAACCAGTACTCCCAAGTCACTCTCTGCCAAGCAACTTCCGAGCCACTCTTGCCCAATCATGTAGCTTTGCACTGGGTTTTGGAGACTGAAGTGCAAGATCTGGCACTTGGCCAGCTGTCCTCAGCCTATCCACATCCCTCTGCAGAGCCTTCCTTGCCTCCAGCAGATCGACACTCCCACACAACCTGGTGTCAGCTGCAAATTTACCGAAGGAGCACTCAATCCCCTCATCAAGGCCGCTGATGAAGATGGTGGCACTTGAGGTGATCTGCTCCTTGACATTCCTCTGCACCAAGGTCAGACTGACAGGTCTATAGCTTCCAGGGTCCTCACAGAATCACAGAATGTCAGAGGCTGGAAGGGACCTCAAAAGCTCATCTAGTCCAACCCCCCTGCCAGAGGAGGATCTCCTGTACCAGACCACACAGGAATGCATCCAGGTGGGTTTTGAGTATCTCCAGAGACAGAGACTCCACAACCCTCCCTGAGCAGCCTGTTCCAGTGTTGTCACCCTCACAGGGAACAAATTCCTCCTCTTGTTTACATGAAGCTTATGGCCTTTCTTATAAATGGGCATCATATAACCACAATTAATTGCAGACTTCCTGTAAGTCAGGACTCCATCAGATCCACATAGAAGACTATAGGTCTTCTATGTGGATCTGATAGAGATAAACTGCATAATGCTTCTTAGTGGAGACTTTAAGTCATTAAATGCCTCCCTCTCTTCAGAAGTCTTCCAAGACACACAGTCTTACCCATCATTAAGGCATCAATAATTTAGGTAGCATTGAGGTCATCTGACTATCACTTCAAGAATATTTTGGTATCTCAGCTGTGGGAGTATTGTGGCCCACTCCTAGTAAAATGACAATAGCTGGGAACACCAATGGAAACTGTATGTGTGAGAAGGACAATTCAGACTTTCTGGCAGGGGAATTTGCCCCATATTGAAAAGGGTGATGATGATGACTCTCAGCCCAATTAAATATTAATTAGGGAATAATTGACAGCCTTTTGAAACAGAAAGAGTCAGTATTAAAGAAGCATGAAAAATTGTAATAGTCGGGGGAAGGGCTGGAAACTTCAGCAGTAGTTTAGTTTGATGCTATCATAAGCTGGTCTGCTAGTAGCATTTTCCCAGGCCAGAGAGAGTAGCTGTGCTCTGGATAGTGTGCAGCAGGCAGGTATCCGCACCTGGATGTATGCAAGTGACTGTATGGGTGGTTTCTCACTGATGTATGTCTTAGACTGTAAGAAGGGACATGGGTTCACACTAAGTTAAAGTATCCATGTCCTTTCCATAAGTGAGTGTAAATAGGAGAGTTTGTAGTCCCAAGTGGGTGAGTGGGTGGGGTGTGCTTATAGCTTTCCCTTCCTGGAAGAGAGTAATTTCTGGGATTACCTACAAATGTATGCTTATAAATCTGTGAGTGTCTAGTCACATTTTAAAGTGATCAGTAATGTGACTTATCTGTTGTATTTCTGATACTGACCTTGACTGCACAGTTAACCAATTACTTGTTAATTACATCTTAATGAATCAATAAACTGCTTTGGTACTGATCTGGTTTAAACTGCATGAACTGAGTAGTCTCTTCCAGTGGCACTTGGGAACAGACTTATTGACAAAAATTGCAATTATATATTATATCAGTGGACTAAATAGATTTTTCTTTCCCCTTTGGTATACGACATTAGGACAATTAGACAACTACCTTGATTTCCACTGTCTCTGCAAGACATTTGGTTGCATTTAATTTCTATCAATACAGAAAGAGACATTTTTGTAACACCGGTTAAATCCAGACAAGAGAAATCATAGAATCATAGAATGGTAAGATTGGAAGGGACCTCAAGGATCAGCTAGTTCCAACTCCCTGACATAGGCAGGGACACCTCCCACTAGTACAGCTCACTCAAGGCCTCCTCCAACCTGGCCTTGAACACCTCCAGGGAGGGAGCAGCCACAGCCTCCCTGGGCAACCTGTTCCAGTGCCTCACCCCTGTACTCTGCAATGCTTAGGCCACACCTTGAGTCCTGTGTCCAGTTCTGGGCACCTCAATTTAAGAAGGACATTGAGGTGCTTGAGTGTGTCCAGAGAAGGGCAACAAGGCTGGTGAGAGGCCTCGAGCACAAGCCCTATAAGGAGAGGCTGAGGGAGCTGGGATTGTTTAGCCTGCAGAAGAGGAGGCTCAGGGGGGACCTTCTTGCTGTCTACAACTACCTGAAGGGTGGTTGTAGCCAGGGGAAGGTTACCTTCTTCTCTCAGGCAAGTACCACCAAAACAAGAGGACACAGTCTCAGACTGCGCCAGGGGAAGTTTAGGCTGGAGGTGAGGAGAAAGTTCTTGCCTGAGAGAGTCATTGACTGCTGGAATGGGCTGCCCAGGGAGGTGGTGGAGTCACCGTCGCTGGAGGTGTTCAAGGCAGGTTTGGTCGTGGCACTTGGTGCCATGGTCTGGTCTTGAGGTCTGTGGTAATGGGTTGGACCTGATGATCTTTGAGGTCTCTTCCAAGCTTGGTGATACTGTGATACTGTGTGTGACACCCCCAAACAAATCACCAAAAAGAGTGTTTATACAATAAATATATTTTTCCATTACCTCCCACTCTTCTTTCTCCTCAGGTTTCAGTCGTAGCTCATAGTGATAGACATGTGAATTAGAGCTGACATCAACTAATGGAGGTGGAGACCATTTTGCCCAAAGGTATATTATGCTAGGAGATGTTTTTGTTTCTAGAGAGAGGTTGGCAGGAGCATCCGGTTGAACTGTGTAAATGAAAAGTTTGCCATTAACGATTTAATTTTCTCTCCAAAAAGCCACCATTTTAATGACTTTGTACTTCATCACAGCAGCTTCATATCATTCAGCACTTCTGTAAGGGGATAGTACAAGAGATTGCTTGTTCTTTCTCCTTAATGCTTAACTGGCTACTGACAGAAAATAAATCAGCTATGATATCAGTAAATCTCAGACTTTACTCTGGATTTGTCAGTCTAAGGAAATACAGCCCAGAATTTCATTACTCCACTCTTGCAAGATTAAAATGTCATATATTACAACGTAGATTAACTGTATGCAGAAAGGAGAATGGAGTTAAAAATACTACCAAAAGCCCAGAGAATGTTTAAGCAGTTATTTTTATTCTCCCAGTTCTGCACTGCCAGAAGCCAGAATGATTTTACATTTGGAAAACTTAAGTATCTGAATTTAATTTGAAAGCTTTATAACCCGAAGTGCTAGGAACCTACACAAACATTATTGAGTCTAATTGAAATATTGGAGATAAATATAAACTGGAACAATTTTTTTTTTTTTCCAGTCAAAGTTGAAATGACATTAAAATATGTAATTAATTCATAAGTAAAAAGCCATAGCAAGTTCCACATTGTGAGGAAAGAAATCTTTCACCACTACTTGTTCTGAGATTAAAAAGAAAACACATGCCCAACTAGTTTGTTTTCCATTTCATTCTTCCCTTTTTACCTATGGAGGTCACATCCACATACTGAGGGTCTGAGCTGTTACTTCCAATCTCATTCATTGCTGTTACAGTGATATTGTAAGTTGTCCAGGGACTAGTGTGGTTTTTATCGAAGTAGCAGGAATTGGGGCCTGATGTTTGGTAGTCTGGACATTCATAGATTTTTTCTTCACTGAAATAAAAATTATTTTAAAAGTTAAAAGCTTAGGAAATGAAGCAAAGCACACAGTATCTCTAGTAATGGCCTAGGTGCAGCAAGGAAATGTAAAAGGTTTAACTTTAAACCTATATATAATTCCACCTCTGGAAAACGTTTTAGTGAGCATGAAATGCTATTACCATAAATGCTTCATTGCTACTCCTAGTGCAGCTCTTCAGGATGAATGCTTTTATCCCTTCCTTATACAGAGGAATACATCAACAAAAGAATGAATAGAGAAATTTCCAGAGGTAGCACAAGGCAATTTAAAAAAAAAAAAAAAAAAAAAAAAAAAAAAAAAAAAGTTAAAAAGAAATTTAAAAGGGAAATTAACTCCACTGACTAAAGAATGAAAGTAACTAAACATCTTTATGCATTTCCCCTTGAAAGTAACCTGATACATTCTATGGCAGAAGAGATTTTGTTTTGTTTTCAGCAATATGTTAATTTACCAGATGCCCATCATGACAACTGCCTCAGCAAAAAAAAAATGTTCAATTAATTAATTATGTCTAATCTACTACCATTATACAACTCCTCATCTCTTTTTTTTAGGAGAGGGATTGTTTTGTACTCAGTTAAAGCTGAACTGGTGATCCACTCAGAGCCCATCCCAGTTGTGAAGAACTGTTCTGATCCTTGAGGTCCCTTCCAACCTTACCATTCTATGATTCTATGATTCTAACTGCACAAACCCAAAACACCAGCTGAGGTAGTTCAAGGTTGCACTTCAGTCTTGTTGTTTTGTTTTATGCACTGCTAAGAACAAGGTCACTTAGTTTCCAGGAAGTTTTGTCCCATTTCACAGAGAAAAGATGAGAGCAAGGGAGGGGGGGCCTGTATCCTAGAGGCAATGAGCTGTAACGGTGGCCCAGATCTGAAGTGTGGCAGTGCCTGGTGTTCAGCAGATTTAAAGGTACAAGTAAGCACTCCAACCCATCCTTAAGCAGGACTGTTCTGGGCTGTGATAGGTATGACTCAAAATGTTGGTGAAAATTTTTGTGTTGATCAAGGTTGAAACACCTGAACTTTCCTAAAGTAAATGCTCTCAAATTATTGTTGAGTGTGGTTAACTTCATGAAAGGCTGCATCCAAATTATTTAATTTGATTATTTAATTGAAGCAGGGAAGTCTGAGGCTTTACCTTATCTATTCTGAACCTCACTGAATATATTCACAGAAATTCAATCTCTGAGCCTCCCTGCTTACTTGGCCCTATTCAGAGGCCTCTTGTTTTCAGGAAGAAAGGGCAGTTACACAAAGAAGGATAAGTTAAGCCAAGTTGCTAAATACAGACACATCTTAAATATGCAGAGCATCTCGCAGAATTTACCAAACCAATACATTTTGAGATACCTCCACCTGATTTTACTCCATTTTGGAAACCATAAGGTTGGCTACAAATCCAGAAGGGGAAGCAAAGACTTGCTACAGATTTACTCTGGGTGGAGGTTCGCTGTGCCTGGTACTGGGCAAGCTCGTTGGCAGGGTACTGAGGATGGCACTAGTACTCACTGCCCCTTCCCAGCTTCCTTGGGGCCTTCACATGTACAGACCAGGCCCCACTTTTATCCTGCCAGAGCACATCTGGTTTACTGATCACTGCAATCCTGCCTTTGCCAGTCATGGTCTGCTCCTAACTAGTCCCAACTCCCAGGCTGATGTCCAAGGATGTGCCTGATGCCCAGGGCTGGGTTGCCCCCAACCTGCCCTGCTTCCTGGTTAGGGTAGTGGGAATGACTCTGGATGAAGGCTTTGCCTTGATCCTCCAGGGAAGCCCCCACTGCCTTGTGGTGCCTAGATGCTCCCTTTCTTAGAGAAGCACAGCATTTAGCTAAAAACTGTGTGCCTTCTGATAGCATGGGCCAACTACACTGTCTTCAGACCAGTGGGATTTTAGTTCAGGTAAGGTTCAGTAGGGAAAGGCTGGTCACATTCTCTTCCAAAAACAGAAAACCATTCATCTCAAGTAGCTCTTGCTGGCTGTCTGAGGCTTAACATGGATTCATAAAAACACTTCTATATATTAATGTTATCAGTCTCTCATTCTGTCATAATCATCACTTGATCACTTACAGAATACATATGCACTGCTTGTTACCTGTCCTTGCTGTAGAACAGGGTGTAATTGGTAGGAAGTCCTCCATCTGAGCCAGGCTTCCACCAACATGAAAAGGTTTCCTTTTCTAGAGAATGACATCTTATTATCTTAGGTTTTCCAGGGTATGACTGACCTAGGGAAGTGCAGAAATCCAGCTAGTTATATTAGAGTTGGACAATGTTTTTATGTGGTTACTGTTAAATGATAAATTCAGCAAGGAATGCTTTTCTGAGGACAGTAAAACTACTTGAAGCTATAGACTGAATTTGGTAAGTAAATCTGCCTGCAGTAAATAAATCTACTTGCAGAAAAGTAAATATATTTTACCTTAGGTAAAATAGGTAGTAAAATTACTTCTCTTTTTCAAATTAAAAATTAATTTGCACTTAAACACAAAAAGTACAGTTCTCTCCGAATTAAATTAAGAAGCTTGGAGGGAAATGTCTTTTCCTGAAATATTAATTTTTTTTTTTTACTGTCAGCTGATCATAAAATTAAATTTCACCTTAAACTTTGCAACAGAACCAAAATTCCACTATTTGCACATATTTGTGGTAAACTATAGGCAAGACAAGTAAGAAGAAGAAGGAATCCAGGGGCTAGATGGAGTATTTTGTGTATTGACAACTGAATGTACTTGTTAATTATTTGAATGTTCTGTAACAATCCCAATACATATAAGAATATTTTCTGTTAAGGTTTCTGGTTACTAACGTCTACTAACATCCAGATTTCTACACATATTTTGACATGCAAAATGTGGCCTTTCAGCCTAAGCTTGCCATGGAAATTCCATGCCATTATCCCTAATAATGTTACTATTCATATCTTGCTGATTCCCAAGAAGGTGACAAGCATGGAGTGAGTACAGTGAGTGCCTTTCATTATTACCACCATACAGTCATCGAGTTCATACTGTAAAGAGAAAAGAGGACTCAAGCCATTTCCACAATCTCCAAAACTTTAGGAAAAAAAAAAAAGTAATTTAAATATGTACAGGCTCCAGTGGTGGTCAGGATAGACTGGGTAAAGCCTCAGACTTTTCTAAAGAAAGTGTTTTAAGCAGCAAAACATGCTTTGGGAAATTCTGTGCTTACCAGTAAGTCCTGCTGCAGTCAGAACAAGTAGCCAAATAATTCGGACTGATGTTGTCAATTTCTGCTTCATGATGTCTGCTTCTCCTCGGAAGGAAATGTTGCATCAAGGGGGCACTGAAAAATATGCCATCAGGCAATCGTCAGTAACAATGCTTAACGTGTAACACATAGCACTCGTCTTCATCAAAGTGCTTTTTGAATTGCAGCTAATGGATCCTTGCTGTTTCTCAAAAAGATAAAGCAGCACCCACAGTTCCACTTCAGAAGGAGAAAACTTGAATCACAGAGTAGCAAGCAGGTCTTTCTAAAGGTCTCTGAATGGTTAGCAATGCTAGGATTACAATTCCATAGCATTAACAAATCTTGCATATTGACATCTTGGGGTACTGGATGCTTTTCTTTAAGCTCTAACTTTTATAATCATTAGTTTGCCTGAGATACCAGGCTTTTAGTGACAACAACAACAAAAACCACATACTTTTATCACTGTTGATACAAAGAGAAGTTCAACATATATGAACTCTGAAAGCTCTGAAAACGTAAGGCAAATAGAAAATATTCAACATATATTTAAAAGTTTATGAGTTTTGATCCAACCTCATGACTCCAGGATATTTGGGACCTGAGCTGAAGAATGCTACTCTTTCTGTGTGTTCAGGTAATAGGTTTTATTATTTCATTTGATTTTTCACTAAAGCAGGAGCGTCAAGACCAGAGAAAAGAAACCAACAAAAGGTATTGTGACTTCACAGTTAATTCGTTAGGTGAAAATGCAAAACGAGAGGCAACTATGCCTCTTTCTTCAACCTGTAAAGGCCAGGGGGGTGGTGTTGCAGACCTCTGCTAAAAGCCAGAGGTGCAAGTAGGAAGCCACCAGCTGTGAAGGCTGCTTTCCTGCAGTGGCCAAAGGCCACTAGATGTCCTCAGAATTCAGAGTACAGCTCTGGGTGGTAAGCCTGCTGCTCAGTCTCTTGCTTTAACCCGAAGGAGAGACAAGGGCGACTTAAAGCAAAACTGCCTCTCCCAGCGATATGCTTCTTGGAGAGGGTGACTGGAGCCAGCTGTTAGATTATCGGTAGCCACCTTGGAATGAAAGATGAACGGTTTACTATCTAAATAGGGAAACTCCTTACCTCAGCCTTCTACTCCTACCAAGCACACCTGACAGGTGCCTGTATGCTTGCAACCCATTCAGTGTAGTCTAACGTGAGAACAAGCTGAGGAAAAATTCTTTGTGGTTTATCAGATGACTCATTTTTTTCATTACCCAATTAATTTTCTGTATCAAGAAACTATCATCTGCCAGCAAATAAGTGGTTTTTTCCAAGTGTAAAGGCAAACAAAATATCAGTTAATTTAACTGGGTCTGAAACATGTTTACTGTGGACAGCGTGGAGAAGAGTTGGCTGCATTTCCATATGCTACTTCTGAACATCCAGGCATGAGTCACACCTTTAAGCGAGCTACAGGCTGTTGAAGTTAGCTTAGAGCAATCTGTGCATACAGTCACTGAAGAGCAAAGCATTTATATGTAAATTCCTGATTTGTGTAAGTGCCTGCAAATTTTATGCCTGTAAACAACACCAGGCACAAACATTAGTGTTTAACTTCAGAACTGAGCTGAACACTTGCTGTTACCTAATGTGGGATAGAGATCACTAAGCTCAGGAGAGAAGCAGCAGAGGTTTTTTCTCAAGCAAAAGTGAAACAATGAACTATAAAAGGGAACTATTTCATGTATATATGATACCACTAATGGCATTTTATTATTTCTAGCAATAGTTGGAACATTTGAAAAATGCAACATTTTCAAAGTAGGACACAATAGCTACCATGATTTTATTTTACTTTTTACTTTTACTTTTACAGATACACATTTTCTGTGTGAAGAATTGATAGGTAGAATCATAGAATCATAGAATGGTAAGGTTGGAAGGGACCTCAAGGATCTTCTAGTTCCAACCCCCTGCCATAGGCAGGGACACCTCCCACTAGTACAGCTCACTCAAGGCCTCATCCAATCTGGCCTTGAACACATCCAGGGAGGGAGCAGCCACAACCTCCCTGGGCAACCTGTTCCAGTGCCTCACCACCCTCACTGGAAAGAACTTCCTCCTAACATCCAGTCTAAATCTCCCCTCTGCCAGTTTAAACCCATTGCCCCTTGTCCTGTCATTGCAGGACCTTGTAAATAATCCTTCCCCAGCCTTCCTGTAGGCCTGTTTCACATACTGGAAGGCTGCTATCAGGCCCCCTCAAAGCCTTCTCTTCTCCAGGCTGNTTGGCTGTCTGGGCTGCATGTGCACACTGCAGGCTCATGTTGAGCTTTTCATCAACCCAGACTCCAAGGTCCTTTTCCTCAGGGCTGCTCTCCAGCCATTCACCACCCAGCCTGGAGTTGTGCTTGGGATTGTGCCTACCCAGGTGCAGGACCTTACACTTGGCCTTATTGAATTTCATCAGGTTGGCCTGGGCCCACCTCTGCAGCCTGTCCAGGTCCCTCTGGATGGATCCCTGCCCTCTAGCAAGTCGACTGTGCCACACAGCTTGGTGTCATGGTAAGAGAAACTGATTACCAGTAAGTAAAACAATGAAATTTGTCAATATGGTAAATGAGGCATTGTAAAGGAAAGGCTGTGTTAGAGCACTCTGCAATGAGAATTTGTTAATGTTTGGAAACCTAAGAATTAAAGAACCAAATTAATAGAAATGGGATGGAATTGATTTAAACCCCAGTATTTTTCTTTTACACTACTTGTTTTTTAAATATGAGATGGCTCTGAACAACACATGTGCAGTGTGCACATGCAGCCCAGACAGCCAACAGAGTGCTGGACTGCATCAACAGCAGTGTGGGCAGCAGGGCAAGGAAGGGGATTCTGCCCCTTTACTCTGCTCTACTCAGACCCCACCTGGAGTACTGTGTGCAGTTCTGGAACCCTCAGCACAGGAAGGACATGGAAGTGTTGGAGCAGGTCCAGAGGAGGGCCACGAAGATGCTCAGAGGGCTGGAGCANNGCCTTCCAGTATCTGAAGGGGGCCTACAAGAAGGCTGGGAAGGGACCATGGACAAGATCTTGCAATGACAGGACAAGGGGCAATGGGTTTGAACTGTCAGAGGGCAGATGTAGACTGGATGTTAGGAGGCCAGTGAGGGTGGTGAGACACTGGCACAGGTTGCCCAGGGAGATTGTGGATGCTCCTTCCCTGGAGGTGTTGAAGGCCAGGTTGGAGGAGGCCTTGAGTGAGCTGTACTAGTGGGAGGTGTCCCTGCCTATGTCAGGGGGTTGGAACTAGCTGATCATTGAGGTCCCTTCCAACCTTACCATTCTATGATTCTATGATTCTAACTTCTGTAACATGGCTGTGAAAAAGAACAAGAGTGAAACAGCGAATAAATATGGACCTAATAGTTCCACAGACTAGACTCTATGCACAGTTCTGGTAACTTATACCTTGGTAGAAGAAAAAACTCAGGTTAACTTATTTGGAACAGATTTAGATCACAGCCACAAAAGTGATCAAGGGACACAGAGGCTGTCTCATGAAGGACTGGCTTTTTGTTCAATGCAGGGGTGGTTGGCTTCTATAAACATGGCAGATTAACAGCAGAAGAGGGAAAATAATAGTGTGTAATCTCAATCAAATGTTGGAATAAATGGCCATAATCACCTCCAAATAAAAATAAAACAAGAAAAGCTTTACCATCACAGCAGTGAGTTTCTGGAGTAGTCTTCCAAACAGAAAAGTCTCATTTACTTCTCCCAGGTAGTCTAACCTATTGTGTAATATATATATATATATATATA
>VWZE01014292.1:0-12598 GCA_013396675.1 Eubucco bourcierii
GCCAAGCCTGCCCATGGCATTGCATCCTGCCTGCCCCCCTGCCAGGCTGCTACTGAATGGGGAGTCAAGAGGAAGCAGGTCAGAGCCTGCGCCAGACTCCAGCAGCCTGAGAAAAGAGCCTGGGAAAGTTCCAAAGCCTCTAACGGCTTTGAGACCACTGACAGCAGCCCCTCCTGTGCTTTGGGTGCTGTCTGATAATGTTTTGCCAGTAAATACTTAAAGCCTCTTGCAATCACTAATTGCCTTCTGCCATGAGCAGAGAGGAGCTTCCTGTGTCCATCCAGAGGCTAAGCAGGATCACGAACCTCCAGCGGTGCAGTGACCACAGGAACCTTCTCTGCCAGTGAAATGTTTGCCTTTGTTGGGTACCTCTTGCAGCGTTCCAGTTCTGCCTGTGCCCTCTGTGTATGAGTTTCCCAACCCTGTGTTTCCAACCTTGTAACTAAGTTTTCTGGCCAGATTTAATGTGAATAAACAATTTTCACAGTTATTAACAATCCCTGCCTGGATATCGACATTGATATCCATTATTGATTTTGCATCATTCATAACACTCAGCCAGTCCCATGCCCTCAGACTCCTCAACAAACAATGGCTCCAGACCCCTCACCTGGATGCCCTCTGCTGACCTTGCTTCCCTTGCTCAAACCCTTCCACAGAATCACGGAACCATCAATCCACTGAGGTTGCAAAAGACCTCCAGGAACATCTTGTCCTGCTGTAGAACTGAGTCCTGCTGGCTCCAGCACTGAACCCTGCTCTTGCCTGACACAGCCCCAAGGCTTTGAAACCCCTCCAGGGATGGAGACTGCAGCACTGCCCTGGCAGCCTGCTCCAGGCCTCGGCAACCCTTCTGGAGAAGAAATTGTTCCTCCTAAACCTCTCCTGGTGCAGCCTGATCCCATTGCCTCTTGCCCTAGCACTTGTACATTGGGAGAAGAGCCCAATCCCCCCACCTGCCCCAGCCCCAACCTCTCTTCAGGGAGCCATAGAGAGCCATGAGGTCTCACTTAGCCTCCTTTTCTTCACCCTGCACAACCCAAGCTTCCTCAGCTGCTGCTCAGAACTGTTGTGACCTCACCAGTGGGGGGAGGGGGGGGACACAGTCCCCGCCCTGTTATTTCTGGCATAACCATATCTGAACCAGGCCAGGCTGCTGGTTCCCTTCTTGCCCACCTGGGCACCCCCTGGCTCATCTTCAGCTGCTGTTCATCAGCACCCCCAGGGCCTTTTCTGCTGGGCAGCTTCCAGCCGCTCTGCCCCTAGCCTGGAGCCTACCCGGGGATGCTGTGACCCAAGTGCAGGACTGTTGGGGAGGCAGAGAATGACTGTGGCTGAGTCAGGAATTGTCTCTATATTTGTCAATGCTTGGACCTGCAAACTTACCACATATTGCTTGCACACAGGCAAGTTCAGGGAGTGCAGTGATTAACTCAGAGGGGCTGCTGACTGCTGACTGCGTCGGCGCCGCTCTGTGCAGTGGACAGAAGCTGCTCCCCCAGTAAGCAATCTGCGCACTCAGGTTGTGTGAGCCTCGGGCTCCGACTCAGGCCTGGCAGCACCACCAAGCCAGCCTAGGGGGGACNTGTGGTAAACAAGGTACACACCTTGCCTCGTGCCAGGCCTGTGTCCTGCCCAAATTTGGGAAAAGAAAATTCACCTCATGTGGTTAAGCTTGGCAAAGTGCCATCCTGATTGGCTAATCTGTGTCCAAAGGCTCATTAGTCTCAGGCTCTATGGATAAAAGGAGATGCACAGGCAGCACAAGTTGCTGTGCCTTAGTGCCTGTGCTCTGCCCTTGTGCCTGTGCTCTGCCTTAGTGCCTGTGCTCTGCCCTTGTGCCTGTGCTCTGCCCTTGTGCCTGTGCTCTGCCTTAGTGCCTGTGCTCTGCCCTTGTGCCTGTGCTCTGCCCTTGTGCCTGTGCTCTGCCTTAGTGCCTGTGCTCTGCCTTAGTGCCTGTGCTCTGCCTTAGTGCCCCTGCTTGCTTACTGCCTCCTTGCATCCTGAGATGTGTGGACCTCCACGAGCAGGCACGGGCTCTCAATGCCTGCACAGCCAGCCTGGCATTGTGCCAAGCCTGCCCATGGCATTGCATCCTGCCTGCCCCCCTGCCAGGCTGCTACTGAATGGGGAGTCAAGAGGAAGCAGGTCAGAGCCTGCGCCAGACTCCAGCAGCCTGAGAAAAGAGCCTGGGAAAGTTCCAAAGCCTCTAACGGCTTTGAGACCACTGACAGCAGCCCCTCCTGTGCTTTGGGTGCTGTCTGATAATGTTTTGCCAGTAAATACTTAAAGCCTCTTGCAATCACTAATTGCCTTCTGCCATGAGCAGAGAGGAGCTTCCTGTGTCCATCCAGAGGCTAAGCAGGATCACGAACCTCCAGCGGTGCAGTGACCACAGGAACCTTCTCTGCCAGTGAAATGTTTGCCTTTGTTGGGTACCTCTTGCAGCGTTCCAGTTCTGCCTGTGCCCTCTGTGTATGAGTTTCCCAACCCTGTGTTTCCAACCTTGTAACTAAGTTTTCTGGCCAGATTTAATGTGAATAAACAATTTTCACAGTTATTAACAATCCCTGCCTGGATATCGACATTGATATCCATTATTGATTTTGCATCATTCATAACACTCAGCCAGTCCCATGCCCTCAGACTCCTCAACAAACAATGGCTCCAGACCCCTCACCTGGATGCCCTCTGCTGACCTTGCTTCCCTTGCTCAAACCCTTCCACAGAATCACGGAACCATCAATCCACTGAGGTTGCAAAAGACCTCCAGGAACATCTTGTCCTGCTGTAGAACTGAGTCCTGCTGGCTCCAGCACTGAACCCTGCTCTTGCCTGACACAGCCCCAAGGCTTTGAAACCCCTCCAGGGATGGAGACTGCAGCACTGCCCTGGCAGCCTGCTCCAGGCCTCGGCAACCCTTCTGGAGAAGAAATTGTTCCTCCTAAACCTCTCCTGGTGCAGCCTGATCCCATTGCCTCTTGCCCTAGCACTTGTACATTGGGAGAAGAGCCCAATCCCCCCACCTGCCCCAGCCCCAACCTCTCTTCAGGGAGCCATAGAGAGCCATGAGGTCTCACTTAGCCTCCTTTTCTTCACCCTGCACAACCCAAGCTTCCTCAGCTGCTGCTCAGAACTGTTGTGACCTCACCAGTGGGGGGAGGGGGGGGACACAGTCCCCGCCCTGTTATTTCTGGCATAACCATATCTGAACCAGGCCAGGCTGCTGGTTCCCTTCTTGCCCACCTGGGCACCCCCTGGCTCATCTTCAGCTGCTGTTCATCAGCACCCCCAGGGCCTTTTCTGCTGGGCAGCTTCCAGCCGCTCTGCCCCTAGCCTGGAGCCTACCCGGGGATGCTGTGACCCAAGTGCAGGACTGTTGGGGAGGCAGAGAATGACTGTGGCTGAGTCAGGAATTGTCTCTATATTTGTCAATGCTTGGACCTGCAAACTTACCACATATTGCTTGCACACAGGCAAGTTCAGGGAGTGCAGTGATTAACTCAGAGGGGCTGCTGACTGCTGACTGCGTCGGCGCCGCTCTGTGCAGTGGACAGAAGCTGCTCCCCCAGTAAGCAATCTGCGCACTCAGGTTGTGTGAGCCTCGGGCTCCGACTCAGGCCTGGCAGCACCACCAAGCCAGCCTAGGGGGGACCTGCTGGCCCTGCTCCCTCTGTGGGGCAGGCACATGGACACCTGCTGGCACCTCCACCACAGCCATGGGGTGCAGAGTCACTCCTGCTCCTCTGCTGCCTGCACCACGACCTCCACCCAGAAATGCTTCGTTTCCTTTTTTGGCCTCGTTGAAGTTCTGCTGCATGCCAGCTCATGTCTCTGTGCCATCCTTTCTCCTGCAGACACTTTGTCAAGATGCCCAAAGGCAGAGATGCTGCTCAAGGGTTCTTGGAGGTCTTTTTAGGCAGGACAAAAGCTTGGAGGGTCAAGACCAAGGTTCTGGTTGACATCAACCTGAGGGATACAGCTGAGATGCTTCAGGGAATGGTTTGCTGTCCTGAGGGATCTTCATCAATTGCTTTGAGTTCCAAGGGACCTTAAAGATCCTCTAACATTCCAACCCCTGCACACAGACAGAATCCCCTCCCTGTGCTGCTGCTCTCCCTGCTCTACCTGCAGCCAGCACGCAGCTGCCTCTGGGCTGCCAGCCACCAGTGCTGGCTGCTGGGCACTTTGGCACCGACATCCCCAAGGCCTTCTCCTCCAGGCTGCTCTCAGCCACTCCTCACCCAGGCTGGACTTGTGCTTGGCATTGCCCTGATCCAGTTGCAGGACCTTGGCCTTGGCCTTGTTGCACTTCATGAGGTTGGTTTGGTCCCAGCTCTGCAACCTGCCCAGGTCCCTCTGGATGGATCCTTCCCTCCAGAGTGCCAGTCGGGCCACACAGCCTGGTGCCACCTGAGGGTGCCTCAATGCCTCTGTCCATGTCACTGTCAAAGATGTTAAACTGCACTGGTGCCAGTACTGGCCCCTGAGGGACTCCACCTGCCACTGGTGCCTGTTTGGACACTGAAGTGTTGATCCCAACTCTCTGAGTGCAACCATCCAGACAATTCCTTCTGCAGCCAGTGGCCACCCCTCAGGTCCATGCTGTCCCACCTTGGTGACCAGGATGTCATGGGCACTGCCAAATGCTTTACAGACATGCAGGTAGGTGCCAGCAGCTGCTGCTGCTGCTGCTGTATCTCCAAGTTCCCCAGGCAGGCAGCACCCAGAACCAGGGACTCTGTGACATCAGTGCCAGGGTCAAGGGCACCAGGGCAACGTGAGTCCTGTGGGCACTCTGCTGGCTGTGGCCCTGCTGGCAATGGGCTCTGCCTTCTTGCAGCTGGGTCTTGGCAGTGCCAGCGGAGACTTTGCTCCCCCTGCTCCTGCTGCTGGCCTGTGCTGGCCTGCACTCAGCTCCTGGCACTGCTGTGGCTGAGTGGGTTGAGCCCGGGACCCTGATGGGCTTCAACTGCAGGATGCCCGTTTGTCCCCCCTGGCCATGGCACAGCTCCCCCAGCCCCATGTGCACCTTGATTTCTGAGCTGGGAGGAGAGAAGGCTCTGGGGGGACCTCAGTGCAGCCTCTCAGTCCTTCAAGGGGACTGAGAAGGGAGTGGGAGAGAGACATCTGAGCAGGCCTGCAGAGACAGGACAAGGAGCAGGAGCTGCAGGCTGGACATAGGAAATGGTGAGGATGAGGGTGGTGACACTGGGGAAGGCTGCCCAGGGAATGTTGGGATATCCAAACACAGCACTAGTCAAGGCCAGTTTTGATGGAATGCTGAGTAATGGGATGCAGTGGCAGAGATGCCATTGGCGGGAGGCTTGGGCACAGAGAGCTTCAAAGGTCTCTTCAGACCAAAGCCACTGAAGGAGCCCAGGAGGATGTGGTTGTCTGAGGAGGCAGCCCAGAGCACTGTGGCCTTGCCTTGGAGAGTGCTGTGCACAGGGTGGGCTCTCCCGGGCAGCTGGTGCCTCTCCCTTGGCAGTGCCACCTTCTCTCCTGACTCCTGGCATCCCAGCACTCAGCTCAGGCAGGATAAGGACAAGGAGTGCAGCACCAAGGGGATGTCCTCAGCGCAGCCCCTGGGGCCACTGCAGCCAGAGCCATCGAGGCAGAGAAGCTGAGCAGCTGGAGGCTGCCCTGCTGGGGACTGAGTGTGCTCAGTGCTGGGCTGTGCCCAGCAGCAGCACAGCAGCAGCCCCAGCAGCCCCCTGCCAGCAGCAGCCCCGGGCAAGAGCTCTGTTCCTGGCACATCCTGGAGAGCATCTGCAGGGGAAAGGACGACAGAGAGGAAGGGGCTTGGATGCAGCAAACTTTAATGAGTGAAAAGAGGGAGATGAGGGGATGCAGGTGGAGCTGTCAGTGCAGGGAGCAGCTCTAGCAGGGGAGGCAGCTCCTGCCCAAGCCAGAGAGGCCAGAGAGGCCAAAGCCCCCGGAGCTGATGGGCACCCCCTGGTTGCTGAGGATGCTGCCAACGGCGGCGGAGGTGGAAGAGCCCACAACAGTGTTCTGTGGGAAGGAGCTGAGGATGGGTCCGGGCAGGGTCACCACCACGGGGGAGGGCTGGATGGCAACGGTGGAGTCCTGGCACCTGACACAGCAGGGCTCATTGCAGCTGTTGGCCAGCGGGGTTGGGCCGCAGGGCTGGCAGGGCAGGCACGGGGTGTAGCAGGACATGGCTGCGGGTGGAGCTGAGCCTGGCAGAGAGGATGAGAGGGAAAAGGAAGGTGAGCAGCAGGTAAGGTCCAAACTCTTACTGCTTTGTGTGGGAGGCAAAGCAGAGCCGGAGCCAGAGCCAGAAGCTGGGGACAGTGCAGGGAGGCAGAGGAGCTGCTCCTTCACTCAGGGGAGTCCTACAGTGAGTGACCAAGCCCAGGGAGATCCTGGCCGCCAGTCCAGCAAGGAGCCAGCATCTGCTGCCACCTTCCCTCTCCCATCCAAAGCAACTCTAAGAGCCTGCAGGAGACAGTGGAGCAGCTGTGGGCTTAGAAAGCTGGAAGGAGGAAGAGGAGAAGAAGGAGCAGGTGGAGCAAGGCCTTGGGACTCACCTTGTTGCAAGGAGATGGAGGCAGAGGAGTGGATGAGAGATGGAGCAGGAGGAGTCCCTTTTATCCTGCTCTGCACCGCCCCAGGCCCACAGGCACTGCACCTGGGCAGTAATTTCCCAGCAGACTCAGCCCCAAAGCCAAACATCTCAGCCATGACACAGGCTGGGCCTTGGCTTCCTCCACGCTGCCTTCTCACCCTCTCATGTCCCAGACACCTGCTCAGCCAGGTTGGCTCTTTTCATGTGCTGGGGTGAGAGGCCAAAGGAGATGCCAGGCTGAGTTGTGTCAAGGAGGTCAGAAGACAGATCCCACGTTCAGGAGGTCATGTACAGGCAGGAGATGTTGGCTGGGAGCAGGGAAGCGTGAGCCTTTGTAACTGCCTTCACTGGAGCTGCTCCTGGGCAGGGCTGCAGTGAAGAGCAGTGAGAGAAGTGAGGCTGTGGCCCACAGCAGGGCAGAGATCCCCCCAGGTGTTCATCTCCTACAAGGCAGGCAATGGACCCACTGGAGCCTGAGAGCATTCAGGAAGGTGGCAATGGCCAATCCTGCAGCTGGGCAGGAGCTGCCTCCTGCATTAGCATGGCCTGGGGACAGAGCTGTGCTGCGACTTCAGTGACCCTAAACCCTGCAGTGCTGTATGCCCGAGGGTGCTCAGGGCAGGCAGGGGATCAGAAGGTCCCTGGGCACAAGAAGGAGGCTCAGAGCACATCAAGGAGGTGATTCCCTTCCCTGCCCTGCAGAGATGCAGGAAGTTGGATGCATCCCAGCAGCCCAAGGGAGAGCCTTCAGTAGCCAAGCTTCAGGCACAGCTTCTCCCTGCCCATGCCCACTGCCACTCTCAGCTTGGCCTGGCCATGTGGCAGCCTTTTGGTTGAGGCCCAGGCAGCAGGGCCCTCTCTGCAGGCTCCTGTGCCACTCAGGGATGCCCTGTGGCCAGGGCAGCTGCAGCCCAGCCTGAAGAGAAGGAGCCCTGAGCTCGGGGCTGTGCCTGAGCAACAGCTGCAGGGAGCCCAACAGCCTCTGGCTGCAGCCAGCTCCTCCTCCTCACCTCCTCATCACTGCCAGGGGCTGGAGGAGCCCAGAATGGACAGCAGGGCTGGAAAGGCTCTTCTGTCTCTGGCAGTCAGTGTCCAGATCAAGTGTGCAAGTGGGAGGCACAAGACACTGCCCTGAGCCCTACAACACTTCTGTGATTGTGGGGAAGAACAAACTGCATGGAGATGAGTGTCAACCTTGGGCACTGCTGCTGCTGTCTTCTTGCACTGCAGACCTTTGGGTTTCTCATCCTGGTACTTCAAAGGATCCTCCATGGCCCAGTGGTCACTGCAGAAACAAGGAGGTGAGAAGGCAGTGTGGAGGAAGCCAAGGCCCAGCCTGTGTCATGGGCTGAGACGTTTGGCTTTGGGGCTGAGTCTGCTGGGAAATTACTGCCCAGGTGCAGTGCCTGTGGGCCTGGGGCAGTGCAGAGCAGGATAAAAGGGACTCCTCCTGCTCCATCTCTCATCCACTCCTCTGCCTCCATCTCCTTGCAACAAGGTGAGTCCCAAGGCCTTGCTCCACCTGCTCCTTCTTCTCCTCTTCCTCCTTCCAGCTTTCTAAGCCCACAGCTGCTCCACTGTCTCCTGCAGGCTCTTAGAGTTGCTTTGGATGGGAGAGGGAAGGTGGCAGCAGATGCTGGCTCCTTGCTGGACTGGCGGCCAGGATCTCCCTGGGCTTGGTCACTCACTGTAGGACTCCCCTGAGTGAAGGAGCAGCTCCTCTGCCTCCCTGCACTGTCCCCAGCTTCTGGCTCTGGCTCCGGCTCTGCTTTGCCTCCCACACAAAGCAGTAAGAGTTTGGACCTTACCTGCTGCTCACCTTCCTTTTCCCTCTCATCCTCTCTGCCAGGCTCAGCTCCACCCCCAGCCATGTCCTGCTACACCCCGTGCCTGCCCTGCCAGCCCTGCGGCCCAACCCCGCTGGCCAACAGCTGCAATGAGCCCTGCTGTGTCAGGTGCCAGGACTCCACCGTTGCCATCCAGCCCTCCCCCGTGGTGGTGACCCTGCCCGGACCCATCCTCAGCTCCTTCCCACAGAACACTGTTGTGGGCTCTTCCACCTCTGCTGCCGTTGGCAGCATCCTCAGCAACCAGGGGGTGCCCATCAGCTCCGGGGGCTTTGGCCTCTCTGGCCTCTCCGGCTTGGGCAGGAGCTGCCTCCCCTGCTAGAGCTGCTGGCCCTGGCCCTGGCCAAGGCCCCCAGGGACCCACCAGATGCCTCTGCCCTGGGCACGCAGCATCCGCTGGCTGCTTTCAGAGGGGCTGAGCAAGCCCAGCAGCCCTTGCAAAAGGACAGGGCCAGCCTGGGCTCTGGCACAGCACAGCCCATGCCTGCCTTTGCCCTCTGACACTCTCTCCTGGCCCTCCCGTGGCCTCCTTCTCTTCTGCTCCCCTGGCCTGGCAGCACCACCAAGCCAGCCTAGGGAGGACCTGCTGGCCCTGCTCCCTCTGTGGGGCAGGCACATGGACACCTGCTGCCATCTCCACCACAGTCATGGTGTGAGGAGTCCCCCCGCTCCCTGCACCAGGACCTCCATTCAGAACAACTTCATTTTCCTTTTTTTTGCCCCATTAAAGTTCTTCTGCATGCCAGCTCATGTCTCTGTGCCATGCTTTCTCCTGCAGACACTCTGCTACCTTACAGAGATATTGCTTGAGGGTACTTGCAGGGTTTGCTGGGGTGGTTGGCACTGACTGCCAACACAGGGTGTGATGATTTGGGAGTTACCTGCCCCCCTGGATCAGTCCACATCCATCTCAAATGGTGTGTTTCCACCCCTGGGGCAGTCAGACGGGGCAAGTAAGTCCAGCCCACTCCATTCTTCAAGCTGGTGTTCCATTCAGCTTCTCACACATGCAGGAGTGAAGATCACTTCCTCACAGATGAGTTCCATCTCTCAGAGTTCCAGTATCCACAGGAGTCCTACGCTTCTGCTTGTCTCTTGTGCCAGGCCATCCACCACCCCTCAGGGTTCTGTCCTGCAGCTGCTCCGCTCTAGCTGCACAATCAGAAGTGACCCTGCCACACCACCAGTCCCTGCCCTTGTCTTTCTTCCCCAACCTAAACAGAGCTGTGCAGATTTTATTTAACCTTTCCCAGCACCTCTCCATCCTCCTTCTCAATGGACAACTGAAAAGTCCTTAGGAGGATCTGGTGGTGGACGAGAAGGAAGTGGCCAAACAGGGAAGAAAATCACTACGGGGTCTGTGGCATGGACAGGAACCACTACCAGCCCAGGACCATCCGTCCCCATCACTGCCTCAGTGGCCAGAGGAGGCACTACCATCAGGGCACCCTTGCGGCTCGCCCTGCCGCTTGAGCTCAGCACCAGGGCTGTGGCTGCTGCAGGGCAGGCACGGGGTGTAGCAGGACATGGCTGGGGGTGGAGCAGCACCTAGGAGAGAGCACAGGTGGAAGCTGAGCATGAGAGCTTGGTGAGAAGCCTGTATGCTCACCACGAGGAGGAGGTGTATTAAGAGCAAGGGTTTCATCTCACCTTTTTGCAAGGAGATGAAGACAGAGGAGTGGATGAGGGGGAGCAGGAGGAGTCCCTTTTATCCTGCTCTGCACTGCCCCAGGCCCACAGGCACTGCACCTGGGCAGTAATTTCCCAGCAGACTCAGCCCCAAAGCCAAACATCTCAGCCCATGGCACAACTGCCTTTGGTCCCATCCAGGCTGCCATTACATTGCCTCATTTCTCATCAGGTCTCAGAGAATTCTTTCAAGTGTCATAATGAAAGGGTCTGACATTTCCCACCCAGGAACACATCACACTACAGGCAGGATTCCCTCCTGGTGCCAGAGGGCTCTGTGTAGCCAGGGGACATGGGTGTGGGGAAATGTGGGGAGGTTGTTTTCCATGCCTTTTGCAGAAGGAGGCTGATATCCTCCCACCAATGCTGTCCCTTCCTACCTCTTCATTGTCTTTTGCTGCTTCTGGTGGTTCCCAAACCCTGCCACCAGCAGCCTTATGGCAGAATGCTGCCCTCCCAAACCCTGGGGGTCCTGAGCAGCCCTGGGGAGTCAGCTCCCTCTTCATACTCCACAGTATCACAGAATCACAGAATGTCAGATGCTGGAAAGGAACCTTGAAAGCTCATCCAGTCCAAAAGCCCTGCAGAGCAGGATCCCCTCTCGGAGATCCCACTGGATTGCATGCAGGTGTGTTTTGAATATCTCCAAGAGGGAGACTGCACAACTGCCCTGGGCAGCCTGCTCCAGAGTTCTGTTACCCTCACAGTGAAGGAAAATTTCCTCATGTTTCCATGGCACGTCCTATGCCTTAGATTCCACCATTGCCCCTGTGCTTGCATTAGGCATCACCCAGCAGAGCTGACTCTAGCCCCTGGACTCTCACCCTTACCTTTATCCATGTGGACAAGGTCAACCCTCAGGCTCCTCTCTGCTAGCTGCAGAGCCTCATCTCCTCAGCCTTTCCCCCACTGCCTTAATCATCTTTGTGGCTCAGCACTGGACTCTCTCAAGCAGTTCCCTGGGCTGAGAGGCCCAGAACTGGACACAATATTCCAGATGTGGCCTCACCAGGCCAGAGCAGAGCGGGAGGAGAACATCTCTTGTCCTACTAATCAGACTTCTTCTGATACACCCTGGGATGGCCTTGGCCTCCTTGGCCATAAGAGCACAAGACCACATCCTGGAGGGCTGTGTAGGGCCTTGGGACCATAACTTGCCCCTCCCACTCTTCTCACCCCACCATGCACAATGGAAACAGACTTTGGCCACTGACCAGCAGGAGACACTTTTCAAAACACAGTGCCTGAGCTGAAGGCTCTGGAGCAGTTGGAGAGGTGAGAAGGAGGAGCTGGTTGCAGCCAGAGGCTGTTGGGCTCCCTGCAGCTGTTGCTCAGGCACAGCCCCGAGCTCAGGGCTCCTTCTCCTCAGGCTGGGCTGCAGCTGCCCTGGCCACAGGCCATCCAGCCCTGCGTGGCAGCCTGCAGACAGGGCCCTGCTGCCTGGGCCTCAGCCAAAGGCTGCCACATGGCCAGGCCAAGCTGAGAGTGGCAGTGGGCATGGGCTGGGAGAGGCTGTCCCTGCAGCTTGGCCTCTCTCCCTTGGGCTGCTGGGATGTGTCCAGCTGCCTGCATCTCTGTCCCCAGCCTGTGCTGCTGCAAGAGCTTCTCTCATTCCTGGTGCAGGATTGGCCACTTCTGCACATCCCACAAGCCTGTAGTGAAGCCATCTCTGGAGCCAGTCACAGTCTACCTGGTCACCATTTCCCCTAGAGTACATCAGTTGCCTGGCATTAGTCACCTTTTCCCAGGTAATCCTGGATTTGAAGCACACCCATGGCTGGGCAGTGTCCCCCTCCTTACATCAGCTCTTCAAAAGGGCACAGTAGCCTGGCAGGACTTGCTCAAGAAACAAAGACAGACTGCCCCCAACCCTGGTGAGAAATGGTTTCTAGGATGATTTCTACCACCACCGTTGCAGGATGGATGTGAGGCTCACAGGCCTCTCCTTTATGGCATTCCTGAGGTCAGGACACCCATTGGATCTTTTCCAGACCTGGGATGCATTCCATGGTTGTGGTGACTTTCAAAGAGAGCAGAGAGCAGCCTCAAGTTAACTCCAAGTCACAGCCTGGGGCCTGTTGTCAGTTCTCAGGGCCATGTCTGTCCCTAAGGTTAAGGGCTCACACTGCTCTGCACTGCTCTGTCCATCCCTGTCGTGTCCAGTGGATGCCAGCAGATTGCTCTTCCAGCCCCAAATCCTGCCAGTGAACACCAGCCCAGAACACCACAACACCTCCACCCTTCCTCTGCCTACTTCCCCCAGACTGCCCAGGGGTACAAGGGCCAGGGACTGTTGGAGTGACCTGAGAGACAGGGATGAGACAGAGGCATGTGGCATGGCCTTCAAAATAGGTCACAGCAACAAAGCTCAACCTGGCATCTCCTTTGGCCTCTCACCTAGCACATGAAAGGAGCCAGCTTGGCTGAGCAGGTATCTGGGACATGAGGAAGTGAAATGGCAGCATGGAGG
>VWZE01014293.1:4819-26929 GCA_013396675.1 Eubucco bourcierii
TTCTTCTCTCAGGCAAGCAGCACCAGAACAAGAGGACACAGTCTCAAGCTGTGTCCAGGGGAAGTTTAGGCTGGAGGTGAGGAGAAAATTCTTCACTGAGAGAGTCATTCACTACTGGAATGGGCTGCCCAGGGAGGTGGTGGAGTCACCGTCCCTGGAGGTGTTCAAGGTAGGTTTGGACGTGGCACTTGGTGCCATGATCTAGTCTTGAGGTCTGTGGTAATGGGTTGGACTTGATGATCTTTGAGGTCTCTTCCAACCTTGGTGATACTGTGATACTAAAGGTAAAGCACAAAAACCAGCCAGTGGACCTGACTGCTCTCCTCTGCTATGGTACAAATTTGCCATGCAGTGCTGGTAAGCATCTTTCATCGCCTTTGGCTAAGCCTTTGGAAATCTGTGAGTGGACAATGTCACCCCTTTAAATTCACAGTTCACAGTGAAAGACACAAGTTCTATGCAAGTAAGAGAAAGGAACTGGGAATAACGGAACAAAAACTGATGAATATAACCTGTGGGTTGTAGCTTCCAGGAAACAAAGTTAGGTCAGTACAGCAGAGCTGTTCAGCAAAGCATCGTTTGTCTACAGCTGTCCGGGTGGTGGGCTAGCTGCTCAACCACCTCGTGTGGCTGCGCCTGGCAGCAGAAGGGATCATGCAAAATGCTTGGACTGAGCAGTGCCAAGGGGATCAGACAGATGTGAGTGAACAGAAACTCAGCAGGTGCTTGGAGAGCTCAAGAGAGATGAGACACAAGTGGTTATCAGTAAGACACAGCATAGAGTGCCAGACATTACAACTGAATTGGCATGTAGTATAACGGTGTCTGGGATGGCCAGCTTTTCTTGCTTGTGTTGTCCTTTCTCTAACGATTGTTGCTCAGTCACCTGAATGGTGGTGCAGGTGGCCGCCAAGACTTAATGCCAGCTCTGTGCTCCTCATCACTACCAATCTCAAACGTCTTTTTGTGACCGATTGTGTCACCATCATTCATCTTTCCTCTCCTGTCCTGTTCCCGTTGTTTCTACAGCTGTCCATTCATTTCATGCAGCCAAAAAAGCACACTAGCACTCCAGGTAGCTGGCCCTTATGCCAAAGAGTTTGGTGCATGAATGCACCGGGATAATCACCTGTACTCTTTAAAATCATGTGGTAACAATGAATCATAAAAGCTGGTGAGGGGAGGGTGGCAATGCGCAACAGAAGCCCTCATCTGTCCAGTATTCCTCAATTATGTTTGTGAAGCACACTCTTATCTTTTGTGCTTATCAAAAAGTTCACCCTGACTGTGAGAGGAATGCATGGGTGCCCTCTGCAATACATGCTTTAATTGGATTCAGCAATGCTTACTCATTGCCCAGCTGCTGTAGGCTGCATGCCAAACATGACGATTAGACCCAAGGGAAAGACACCAATGAGGGTCATTTTGCCTCAGATAGTAAGCAATGGCATCTACATTCATTAAAAAAACAAACAAACAAACAAACAAAAAAAAAAAACCAAACAAAAACCAAACCCAAAAAAACCCCACAAACTTCATTAACAGTTTGATGAAACACAGCTACATGGACCATGCTGATCTTTTCATTGAGACTTGCAAAAATGTGCATCTAGAATACAGTATCGGACAAAACAAAAAGCACTTTTCACACAAGTTTCAAGATTGTGCAAGGATGAGTCCTTATCACCTCTACTCTCCCCTCATTTGCGACAAGGCCATACATCACGCACAATAATGTCCACTAGGATATGTAACATCACTACCTCCTGCTTCAGTAACCGATAAGCTGAAAAGATCTGGACAAGCCCCAGGCAGCAGTGATGAGCCTTGGCCTGCCAAATGGTAGGAGCAGGTGTCAAGTCAGTAGGCAAAACTCAGTATGCATAATGCTGGCAACCTGTCTTGTCAAGATCAACATCACTGTTTGATCCAGTGTGCTGCAGTAAGAAAAGATAAGAACAAATGGAGGCCTAAACAGGTCTCCTAAATAGAAGAAACCTTCTGATGACCTGAGTGAAACATCCCTGATGACTGTAGCGTTAATAGGATGCTGCTGTTCAGAGAGGGAACAGTCAGATGGAAGATGAACATCTCCCAGATGGAATTAGAAGCATCATAGGCCTATCGATTTTGGTTGTAACCTTTACTGTAAACAGTCCACAGGGGCCTCATCAGCCACCTGTTCAGTGATATTTGCATTGAAATACAGAGCCAACGCAAATGAGAAAATGGCCACAGTTCCTTGCTAAAGCATCTGCTCTGTTCCATCCCTCTGTCTATGCATCACCAGCAAGCATCAAAGACACAGGTTTTAGAGGAAAGGGTGATGCAGTGGCGCTAGCTCTCTTGCAAGGCACCAGAAACAATGAACGCTCCATTTGTCACGATGCTGATGGTGGTGGTAATGGTATTATACCATGAAATATTTCACTCTCTAATAATTGCTCAGTTTTATACTGAAAGCAGGCTTGCCAAGACTGGGAGGAAAGCCATCTGTGCCTGGAGGATGACTGCCAGAAACATTTGCAAATTTATTTTTGGGTTATAAACCTGTAGAATGGAACAAAGGTAATGCCTAAATAACCCCTTTCACTCACCACCCTGAACTACACACAGGAACAGACTTTAACTCTGAAACATCTTGGTCGGTCATTACAAAGATGTCTTTATTATTTTTTAAAAGCCTCACTCAAGAGATAAAAATAGCTCTATTGATTATTTGTGGGACTTCAGCAAACCTGTCAAGATTTTGAATTGATTTAAGACCTAAATGTAGCAATCACTAGCTTCTGACAGGAGAGAATGTCACCTCTAATATATACTTTGCTGTTTCATCTCAGCATGCTTAATAGAAAACAGATATACCGATATTCTGACCAACCCTTACAGTGCCAGTCAACTGACCTTCCATTCTCTCATCTGATAAATGGAATAAAAACTACATAGCTGCAGGTTGACACAAAGCTGTAATGGAGAAGAAATGTGGCCTCCCTTGGTTTTCCTCTCAGATAAAGAAAGAGTGAAACTTGAAGTCTAATATGTTCACAGAACAATACTGGCAATTGTCACTGATTAAAAGTTTGACACAGCCCTGAAGATATTGTCTCAGTTGCCACATGTCTAGTGTAAACATAACTTCAGGATCACGAAGTAATCCTGAAACAATTCCTACAGCTCAGCCAGCTCTTCAGGTCAGATTTTCTCAGCTATTTAGATTTGCTTCCCTTCACTGCTGGTACATACTTAAGAGCACGGCAAGCCCTTCTTCATCCCCTAATCACAAAGAAAAAATTAATTTCCAGTCCTCTGATGTTTGCACAAGAGATCAGATCGATATCCAAAGGCATAGGTTAACTTTGAAGAAACAGTTAGGATTCCAAGCTTTTTAAGCTTGATGTAATCAGAAACCATTCTCCTTTGCTTCTGGTTAATGCAAGAAACGTTCATGCATTTAATGTGTGAATCCCAACTACATTCCTTAGGAAACTTGTCCCATTTATTTGAAATGAAAAGTGTTCATTTTTTAAAAGGAGATAAAACAGTACAGAAATTCAAACTTTCATATTCAAGTCAGCTGTGAAGTAATCAAAAGCACATTGCTTAGCTTTTGTGTAATTTGGCCAGTTCTGGCCCTGATTCTTATAAGCAAAAAACAGACTCATTTACCTGACTCCATCTAAATTGAGTGAAACAGCAAATTTTGTCAGAGTATTTTTTCAAAAGGACTGAATCAACTTCAGCATGAAGTGGCTTGATGCAACATCAAACCCTCAAATTCTAAATGAAATACACTGAAAATGTTCTAAAAATACATTACCATTTATGTATTAATTATTCCAGCTGTGGACACCACTCTACCCAAAAGTGCTTTACTACTTCTGGAGAACCCACCGCTTATTCTGTGAGGCAACAGAATGCCATAGAATGCCAGCAGCACAACTCAAGCCGAACCTCATCACCATAGATTCATAGAATGGTCTGGGTTGGAAGGAACCTCCAAAGGTCATCCAGTCCAACACCCTCTGCAGCAAGCAGAAGCAAACTAGATCAGGTCGCCCAGGGCCCTGTCGAGTTTCACCTTGTATATCTCCAGGCATAGGGCCTCAACTATCTCCCTGGACAACCTGTTTCACTGTTCCACTGCCTTCACGGTAAAGAACTTGTTCATAACAGCCAATCTAATTCTACTCTTCTCTAGTTTGAAAATGCTGCCCCTCACCCTATCACTTATACCCTAGGGAGGGTTGCTCAGCACAGGGATGTGCAGATACATTCTGGCCAGGCAAGCTGACTCCTACAGGTGGAAAAAGTGTAAGGCTTCTCCCTCTGAAAATCAGGTAAACTCATCAATTACATTTGTCCCTCACAGATAAAAAACGCAAGTAAGCAATGAACTCTCTATATGTATTCATAATTTTAGCCCCTAACATGTTTACAAAATCTGTTTTCTCAGGTTTCTCTGCACCTTGCAGAAGAGGAAGAAATAAATTACCTAAAAAATGCAAGATGTTCACAAAACAAATGTAATCTCTGAGGAAAATTTTAAGAATGTTTGTGGACAAACACAAGCAGGTAGGTGACAGAATCAGAAGACTGCAAGTGATAAGAAAACATTCAAATTAACTGGGAACATTGTCTCTTAGCATTACCTCTGACATCTCTCTCCCTCAGACACCTATTTCTTCACTTGTCTATATGCTCAGACATTCGCCTTAATTGAAAAGGCTCAGAAATCATAGGAAAGGGGCTTTATTAAACCTTTAGAGAATTTTCATAGTTCTCTACCTTTCATATTTCTCCTGGGGCTAAAAGCTTTTTCTGCTGATATTTTTGGAAACCATAAGAGAGTTGAATAAATATAACTAGGAGGAGACAGAAAAATCTATGTAGTTTGCTATGTAGGTTTTCTCTGATATGAGCATGATGTTTGCAATAATACAGTTCCTGCAGTCTGGTAGTAATTGCTAGCTGCAAGCAGCAGGCACTGAGCTTTGCTCTACCTAGATTCATGCCCGACAAATTCCCTGATTTTATACCATATGCAATTCAAATGGTTTTGTGGGCAAGTTAATACAAGGAAGTATCCTACACTCAAGAACACCTTTTGAGCAAAAGGATCATGTCAGAATGTAAACATGACACTTTTTTCAATCTACATTCCACCACTTAAGGGTTATTAAGAAAACAGAGAGCAAAGCAAGAAGCCAACAGTACACATGAAAAATTCTACTTCCAAGATACTGCCGAGAAAAATTATATTGTCTGTTAACGTGGATATAAGGTTAATTACTGCAATTCCACTTATTTTAAGGGAAAAGGCTATATGCAGATATCATCAATTAATCTCTGAATATAAAAATAAAAATTCCTTTAAGAGTGCAAAATCACTTTTTTGGGGGTCTGTTATTGAAACGAAACATGAACTAGCTGATGTGATTTCAAGGGCAAACTTAAAATTGAGGTGGTGTGGGTAAAAAAAAGTTAAAACCATTGTATTTTGACAGAGATGAGCCCCTGCACCACATAAATGCACTACTGTCTTCTTCTGATATACATTCACCCACATACTGGGCAACACAAACATCCTTACACATTTGTTCACACCTGCTTCTTACCACAGCATGAGGGAATTAAGGCAGCAGAGAAAAGGAAGTCAAAGCAGCATTGACAAATGCCTGTAGTACAAGTTACAAAAGCAATAGCTGTTATTATGTACTTTACTTCTTTGGAAAAGCTGTGGAGAAAAAGGTTCAGTGTACCAAGAAAGAACAAGGCCACTGAGTATGACTGCCTGAATGGGGCATGATGGATGAGCTTCCTTGCGAATAGGAAAAGCCTCTAATCCATTCTCTGGCTCATTGGTAGAGTAAGGCGAAGGCATTCTCTTCTGCGGGAAATACCCTCTGCCTTTTCAATACCACGTGCAGGGTTTTTGCAAAGGACAATCCAGACTGTCAGGCAGATGAGACAGCAGCCTGTTCCAGGTCCTGTGCTAGGACAGGCTAAGCTAGGTAGCCCCAAACCCAGCAGTAAGGCAAAGATGTTTCTACATTGCTCACGTTTCCTACAGCTATTTTAATAATGATTTGCTGCATTCAAGCTCTGACTGCAAGTAATGAGAAGTCATTTTCATGGCACCAGCACACAAGCTCAGGGCTGATGTTGGAAACACCATTACTAATACTCCAGCTAATTTTGCAGAGTTGGGAAAAAACATACCGTGTGCAACAAACGAAATGCAGGATCAGCCTGGTGATGAAATAACATATAACAGGACCAGGACAGGAAGACTCTTACTCTGGGGTTCACCAAAGAAAGGCTGGCACAAACCAAAACACTACAGCTTTCTCAGCCAATCAAAGACCTACTCCCAAACCTGCTCCTCTTCTCCTTCACTCCCAGCAACTTCACTGTTTGAAGGTGGGAGATGCATGAAAGGCCATGCTTTCTTAGCTGAGTTCATCTCTGTGAATTCAGCATGACTTGATGACTAAGCACAGTACTTAGACAGAGGTACAGTATTTTAACAGCTCTTGCGAGGTGTTTTTGAACCCAAGTGAATCCTTCCTAGTTTGCCTGACAAAACACAAATTCCTGTGCAGGAACAGGGAATAAGACATCACAGACGACAAACTTCTGCTATTATTTCTTACTCTGCAGTTCTGTTGCATATGTGATTTATATTAAATGCTGTAGAGAGTTTCCCTTAGCTTTGGGTTGGGCTCAATAATGTGGACAGCTGATCACCTGTCAGGAGCCGATTTACAGTCAATATCCAAATTCCTGCCAGCAGGAAAAAAAAAAATAAAAAGAACAAAAGACATTAGAACACAAAATGGAATTACCTTTTAATTAGACTGAGGGTTGTACACACGGATCCGAGCTCATGAGAGCCCAGGTGCTGAGCTCAGCTGCTGAGCTCAAGAGATCCAGGTTGGCATCAGGATGTGACATTCTCAGTTGTAATCCAGTCTGGAAGCCTCACGTGAAGTCTTGCCTACACATATGAATTACATCTCACAGATTATGCTTCTTTGCACCACAGAACAGTGACATTCCAGCTTGCAGCATAGTCACACAGCAGTTACAACTAAAGGGCACTGGCTTGGTTTTATTTATGCCAGAGAAGAGCTGACACTGGCATCTATTAAATGGTGGAGCACTGCTTTCAAGGGGATTTCAGAAAGATCTGTAGTTGCTCTACAGCTCATACTATTTGCATCTGCTCACAGATAACACTGCTTTACCCTTTTGTATGTCTTCCAATTTTCATCCTCATTGAAGTACACATCCTTACATATTCAGTTAAATTCTGCTAACTTTATACAGCTTTTGGGCAAAGTCTTCCATCCAAAGCGAGGAAATGGAAATATCATATCCAAATTTGAGGTGAACTTTGAGGTTATACTTAATCTTTTAAAATGAGACATTATTTTGGTTTGAATTCTCATCTTCTTCAAGTAAGCAAATTAGGTTCTTAGTCATATTCCACACTGTATTTCTTCTTGACTGTGACCAATTCAAAACAGAATCTCATGGGTATTATCTTTTCTGTGGTAAACTACACTAGCTTTAAGTAAGAGACTATGCTTTGCACATTCTTGCACCCACATTCGTCCTGTGCTAGCGAAGTCAATTTTGCAGCTTCTATGACTATATGCATCACTGTTTGCTATCCTGAACATCAGGACCAATAACAGCAGGACTTGCAGCAAAGAGATACAAAGGACATTCCTCTCTTCTGACAGAAAAAAAAAAAAAAAAAAAAAAGCAGCATCCCCAGCAAGAAAAACCCCGTGGTTAAGATTTACAAGGCAAGAGCGGGAACTTTGCANCCAGAAGCTCTCAGGAACTCTGAGAGTTACCTGACATCTGCTGTACCTGAAGGTTGTCAGCAAGTTTTTCTTAGACATCAACCATAGAGGTACTTCAGTGTGACATCTCACACATTTAAAAGACAAGGGGAAAAAACGACGTAAATTCGTTAATAATTTACAATTGTCTCATTGTATTCTGGTATTTACCACCACTCTTCTCCTCAATTTAGAGCTAGAAATCACTTCCCCCCCCCCAAAGCCAATTCCTGTACTTTCATTCTCTGGTATCCTAAAAGCAATACTTACAACTCCTGATAGTAAAAAAGAGCCTGCATAGGACCTCCATGAAGGAGCACGCAGCCAGGACGGACAACGCAAAGCTATGACTAGCTAGATGAAGTTTAAACTGGCAGTGATCTACAATACAGTTCTTTAAAGAATGGAGTTGGCTTGTGAGCCTGGACACTTTGATGCTTTGCTGGAAAAGGCTCTGAGAACTGCTTGTATGATGTCTTTCTGAATCCCAAGGAGGTCCTCACAATCCCTTCCCTTCCCAGCACTTACATACAGGGTCTCTCTCCTGTAAAAGGACTTGGTTTTCCTCACACAAGAATAGGTTTGGCTTTCCTTACACCAAAATGGATTATTCCCCTTACTCACACAAACTCTTACAATCCCTAAAAGCTGAGAACATTATTTCTGTTGCAAGCTCATGAAGACAGATGGTATCTCCCCTCCTTTTTTGGATAGCTTTAAGAAAGTTGTTAGTGCTTCACATAAATAATAATAAAACAAACAAAGAAGCACACAAACAAACAAAACCCCAAACATTAAAAAAAACAAGCAAAACCCTCCCACCACAACCCAAAACAAAACAAAGCAAAAACCCACACCAGCTATTGATAATCAAAGGATAACTAAACTTGGAATATATCTCTTTATGTACATTTTAGTAAACCTGACTGGTAACATTGTATCTCTTAGCTAAATGCTAGTAAACTCTAAAGGCACATCTTACATGGAAAAACCAGGATTAGAGATGTGGTAGCCTTCTCACAAGGGTTGGGCAATGAAGAGCAAGCTGCTTTCTCCTGCAGCTCAACAGGCATGTTTCCTCTTTTTCAATGTGGAGATAGATCAACCTCCTTTCTCGGTCAACAGACATAGGCACCCTCCCTTCCCCTATCTGCCAAAGATAACCGTTTCCCTCTGCCAGGAACACAGTGCTTGCCCTGCTGTGTGTTCCCCTGGGGCAGGACACAGTCATCCAGAAGAATTTTGCCTGACTGGAAATGCAAATGAGGACAGAAACCTTTTCAACACAACTTCCACTTCAGTCTCTTCTCTTGCTATGAATACTTAGAAAAGCAGAAGGTCAAACATATTAGGACAAAAATGCTAAGCCACACATCTTCCATATGAACCTCCTTCCTAGGTCCAAGCACGATTAATTGTACCGCATGAAATCAACAAACACAAACTCTGTAAAAACCCTTCATTTCCAATATGCTGCTTTCAAGGTATTTATAATATAAACACAGACAAAACATATGTTCTCAGTGACAGGCATGAAATAAAGCAGTCCTAATTAGTAAAAACAGATACAATTTCAGAGGTAACATACTTTTAAATGAAAGCGTACTCAGCACCAAGCAGTCTTCCACCTTTCCTCCTCCTTATATATTCTCTTTGACCCTACAATTCTATACAATAGATGAATTATTTCCTACAGTAGCAATTTGATTACTGATTGCTGCTTCGTCAAAAACCAACCACACATCATCATCTACAGTCAACCAAGGTCCTGCAGCAGATGAACAACACAGGGCACTACCATGCAGTGCAATATGCAGCCGTAACCATGCCCTCGCTTCTATTGCTGGCTCAATCCACCAATAAACTAGAAGAACGTAAACCACCCTCTGTCTCTGACAGGTGCAATAATAAAGTTTGAGCTATAAACTGTATGACAAAATACAGTTTGAAATTGTTTATCTGCTACCAGTAGAAAGAAAAATAAAGTATCTTCACTGGCCGAAGACACTACTGCACTGGAGGTCCCTTTGGTTACTTCTTCCTAAACTTGTACTTTACTAGCAGAATGCTTGGTGCATTTTTTTAAGGGGGAAAAAGGAAATAATAAATTTTAAAAAATAATTTAAAAAGAAGCTTTGTGTTCAGAACTTTACAATTCACATAGTCAATTCATATGTATGTGGATAAAGGAGGGCACAAGAAAAATTGTCCTGAAGTTCTCTTAATTTAAATATAGTGTTCTTTGGCCCCATTCTTTCTCTAAGCAAACATTTTAGTCACTAAATTGTAAAAATACTGACATTTGTATAGCACAGCAGCATTCATAATAACTGACTTCCAACATCACAAACTGCTCAGATCAATATTTTGGGCTCAAAGTAATCCATTCAATTGATGAGCTCTAGTCCAGCACCAAGTCCTTAAAAACTGAATTGAATCACGTACACATGCACACACATGGGATGCATTCCCAAAACAGATGAGTTATTGCTTGCAGCTTAAACAGGAACATGGCTTTGGAGCACAGTTCTGCAGCTCAAGGAGCACAAATCCTGTCAGAGAAAGTACTAAACATAATTACGCATTTGCTTTGGTTTTCCATCATTACCAACTTGTCAAAGTTACTTCTTTTCCTAGTTATACCTACAGAAGTTAGCCAAAGAACAGTTGTGTTTTTCCTAAAAAGTAGAGTAACATTTGAAAAACCCTGGGCAGGGTCTAGGAACAGTTTGCAGAATTCACTGTTCAGTCTTTGTTCTATAGCAAGATAAATGATGCTCCATATTTTTTCTGTTGTTTCGTAGAAGTTCTTCATTCTATCTATCAATCAAGTTAAATTGTGTTTAATTACCAAACTCCAACAGGTGAGTTAAACAGAATAATCTAATCATCACAAGAAATCCACACTTGAAAGGAAACCTCAGTCACAATGTCTAGCACAAATGAAGGTTTAACATTCAAACAGTTACCAGATGATACAACTAAAACAATATGGTTTCACTCATTAAGTTTCATTTCTAGCAGTAATGAGGAAAAAAATGTATCAAATATTACCCTTGTTTTTAAACAAATAATGAAAAAAAAAAATGTCCTGAAGGAGGGCAGTGTCATGAGCACCCGGGACAAGACAGAAGAACATATACAGGTATCTTGACACATTACAGCTTTCTGTTAAAAGTCACTGCTAGATGTGGTACGATATAAACAGCAGCAGCAATCCCCTTGGGACTGCAATGTTGTGTGAAGCTACACACAAAACACTTCACTGATGTCTCTTGGAGACTGCAAGAGGTTGAAGGTCTATTTTAGCTAACTATTCTAATCCTCCCATCACCTCCTCCCAAACTTACCTTCCTCTTTAACAACAGCAGAAGCTGAAAGCCTAACTATCCTCAGCTTTGAAGACCCTGCACTTAATAAAGCTCTTTAGATTTGATTTCTAAGTAGAAGTTTCTAAAAATGAACTTTATAAAGCTTAGTACTTCCTATCTTCGGTATCCCAAACCACTGAAAGATCCTGAGAAAGTAGCAGGTATCTGCTAAAAAAGGAATAAACACCACTGCATCTCAGTCTTGCGCTGCTTAGCATTTACTCCTCCCCATCCTCTTATTTTGCTGACAGCAAGATGGGCAATACATGAAAATTTGATTCTTGGTAAGCCGAGTCATGCAAATTAGCTTAATGAAATAGATGACTTTGTGTATGTCTCTTTGATACTGATTAAGCTCAAGTATCCACTCAGCTAATGACTAAAGCAATACCATGAGAGCTCTTGTGGAGGTGTCACAGCTATACTTTTCTTCTAAACAGCCTTTTACTCAGCACTTCCATCACAGATCCCGCTGGCCAGGAAAACATGTCAGTTTCCAAAGAGCAGGCAGAAGCACTTAACAGCTTAAGACACAACCAACATAACATAAAAATATGAAGTTATTTTGCACATGTTGGGCCTCAACTTATAAAGGAGATACTCCTTTGTGACCCCAGTTTTCAAAGCAGATTACCAGTGTACTGCAAGGGGCTGCTTTGACTCTGTAATTATAGGCCTCTTAATAATGACCTGTTCAATGACTGCCTACTGCTGGTGCTCAAGACAGTTTAATCACTATGCATTTGCTTGTAGAGAACTAGCTATCCTTCCTGTCATTTGAAACATGGGACATGTTGTGTGAAGGCGGTGTAAATGAGTTTCCCCTGAACTTGCTGGCTAATATGCTTTCACCATTTAAAGCCCAAATTATAAAACAGACCAGTAAAAGTGATAATGCATTGTTTCTTATTACAAAAAGATGTCTCACCTCAGCTGCACTAGATGAACAGTCAAACTTGTACATACATCATTTATTGAGCACCAGCTGCACTTTCAGGCACTGCACAGACACAGAGAGATGCGCTCCCCACTTCTGCAAAGCTTTTATACTCTAAAGTGCTGGAGTTCAGCATTCATTCTGCGTGTGGAAATCCCACTGAATTCACCAAGGGGAGCAGATGGAGAAGCAGGTATTAAGGCATTTATGCAAGCCAGTATAGTATCAAGTGGTAGGTATAGTGAGAGACAAAATTCAAGCAGTGCTCCTATATGGAATATATTTTAGGCCTTGTGGAAACTACTCTGAAGACCGACATAGAAGATGTATGAATACACCCAAGCAAATGTGAAGGTACAGAAAGATTACACAGTGTGAGTTCAAACAACCCTTTGTGTTGATGTTGGCTGCATTTCTCAATGTCCCACTGCTGTGTGGTTGCTGTCACAATCTGTTCTCATACTGTGATACTACTTTCCATACAAAACTGATCCAGTAACATCCATCAATGGATGAACCAATATCCAATGTCCTCCAAGGATTTTTTAGAACTCCCTAGTTAAACACTAGAAGTGTCCCTAATGTGAAAAGAAGACACAAATCACCAGCACAACCTTCAAACTGTATTTTATATTTGACATTAAATTCCACTTTCAGACTCCTACAAAGATTTCCCACACTAAAGAACAGAAGTGGTTGAAGGTACAGTTATATTTATGCACAGTGGATGGAATTTTCTGTAAAAGAATTGAGCAAAAGCAAGGCTGATGTGTGAAAAAGAAGACAGCAGACCCGAGTGCATGCATTGCAAAGCAGAGAACAAAGACAGTGAAAACTGGGAAGCTGGAGGTTCAAACAGGTGAAGCAGACTAGGGAGGGAGAGCTGTCATGGCATTTGGACATGGAGGGGGAGAAATGATCAGAGGGAGATGGAGTGAAAAAGACAAAGATGAGAAGAACATTTCAAAATGAATATAGCTGTAAAAAGACTTTGAGGTGGTAGAAGGACAGATGCAGATATGTGGAAAGCAATCTTTAGAAATAAAGGACAGCAATTTCAGACAAAGGAAGAAAGGCAAAAGATTCAAAGGAGATTCCTAAGGAAATGGAAATGAGAACGACATCAGCTGGATGGAAGGCATCGAAGGAGTAAGAAAACACAAGTTACCAGCATGTATCACACCCATTTTCAATCACAGTCTGTACTCCAAAATTCAGTCTCATGGGTGTGTGTTATTTTGTTCCTTTACCAATTCATCAAATTTTTAGTCTTACAGAAATAATTCAAGGAGAGGGAAGGACAAGGAAGTCTTCTGCATATCCTTTGTCATTTATCAAAGGAAACAACCATGGTGCCCTCCCAGCAGCTGGCTCGCAGAAAGACTGCAGGTCCCAATATGATGGCTATATCCAAATGCAGGCTCACAGTTTTTGTCATGTGGGTCTCTACTGGATGAAAAGACAATTCCCTATCACTTCTGTCACCACATCTTTGGTCACAGGCCATCTAAACACATTAAAATACATTAAATATTTTCTTAAATGTATTCTTCTATGCATTTTAATCATAAATGAAAGAGAAATCACGGATGGGAAAGCAGGTGGTCCATCAAACAGTAATATTTTTTTGAGATTCAAACTCAAAAAACCTTGAGTCTACTGCTGGGCCAAGTGAACTTTGTTTGTACATGAAGACTGTCGTTAAGTTTCAGAGATAAAGGATGTGGAGTTTGAGACAAGCTCCCTGTGTGTATACACATTTCCTGCAGTGCAGGGACTTGTTATAAAATCTCCTGCAAGAGTACTATGGTACACCTCAGTCAGGAGGTGATTTGGAGAGGACTGACAAATGGCCCACAAGAAGGGGAAAATACTTCTAAGCCTCAAGGTGAATGAAAGAAGATGGGAAGGGTAGAGCTGGGGAAGAAGCACAGGCAGTAGGAAGCGAACCTGCAAGAAACAGGGAGTAAGGATATATACAACACAACATGTCTTACTTGCCTCATGGGAGCTGGGTAGATAAGTCTAAACAGAGCAGACCTCTATTTTGATACAGCTGCAAAGATAAACATCCTTCCCATGAAACCAATATAAATCTCTCATCTTCAGGGTTGATTTAAAAATTGTAGTTCAGCTGTTACAATTTGTATTGGACTGAAATTTGGCAGTCTCAGACATTAAATAATTCCACATGAGATGAGGATCTACAATGCTCCATTTTACAACCTGAAATTGTATTTTCAAGGGTTTAAAATGTTTTCTACACTACTCCAAAGTGAAAGAAAGACAAGGTTAATTTCTAAAATGAGGGATTAGTTTAGCTTTCAGTAGAGTCAGTGGAAAAATTTCCACTGGATTTAAAGGATCAAGTCAGAAATATAATTATATGCCTTCAGCATTCTTTCTGTCAAAAAACAATTAAAAAAAAGAGCAAAAAACAAAGCACGGATATTTGAGAACATTTAAGGCCCTAGCACATGCAGTAGATATTTGACATCTGCGTATCACTTAACAACCTGAGATGATGTAATGTCACACATTGCTATTTCTTACATATAGCCATTGCTGACTTCCATGTGCTTTTCTTTCATGTTTGTTGGGGTTTTTGTCGCCAGTATATTCTTATTTTCATGAAGTTACACCTCCTGCACGAGGCTTAGTATCCCATATGGCAAAGATCAAGAGCTGTGTCAACCTGTTAAAAAACTGTGGGTCTGGATCCTGAAAAAGACACAGGCAGATAAAACTGCCATTTAATTTAATAAAGCCAGTGGGAGCATAGCCAGCAAGTCAGACCTTAAAAAATTTATGTTCTGCACTAGCTAGTCTGCTAGTTTATGCTATAAGATGTGTTGGGCACTGCGAAATGCAACATACCAAACCCAGCCTCACAGAATCCTACAGGCGGAACACTGTTTATTTATATGGAAACATTAATACTAAACAAGCACTGGAACCAGTGAAGCACAGTTGTTAGGAATTCGGTCTTGATGAATGATCTCTCTAAAAGGACAAAGCTACCCACACACCCTTTGCCTCTCTGAAGCCACACTCCTTTCACCTGTTTAGTTGGTTTCAGGAAGGACCTCCAGAAAACAGATCTTGCAGCCTGGGGTGAGTCAACCAAAACCCTTCTAAGTTCCTGAGTGCTGGCAACTGCATCTGCACAGACAATACAAACACACAAGTCTTGTTTCTTTCAGATGCTGGACTAAAAATATAGCCATTTGCATTAATTGCTCAGAAGAATTTCTGTTCTGAACTACAGTGTGAATTGTACCCCCTGTTGAACAGATCCAAATTTAGCCGTGGAGACTGAATGAGGCTGAGCTTTTCTCTGCCCCTCTTCCCTTCTGTGGATTTCAGACACTTCCTTGACTCTGTTCTCACACAGTTGTTTGTGATTAACTTGAAACAGTTCAATTTCCTTCCACTGGTAAGTAAACAAAGCACCCTCTCCACCAGCCCTGGGATGTCTGCTTGGCTGACTTTAAATAGATGAGGCTGACCAGATACTGACCACCAGTTCAGCAAAGAAAGAGCTGTTGTGCAAGAAAGCCTCATGCTCCCTACGAGGGACCCAGGAGGCACAGTGCTGCCATTGCTCATCACAATCCCATTGTCAATTTTGGAGAGGTGGGTTTAGGAGACAAGAAACAAAGTCCTTCATTACAACTGGAAGACCTCATTGTGCAAAAATCCCAGTACAGATGACGGCAAGTGGACAATAATTTGTTACTTATTTACAAGGATTTTAGAATGGGAAAGGTGCACAAGAAAAAATACCTCAGCTCTCCATGCAGGAATCTGGCAAATTCCCAAGCCCGGCTCCTCCTGAAAAGCTCAGTGTGCCAGTGTTTCCTGCAGGTACTACTTCACTGTCGACAGCAAGATGTTTTCAGCAGCAGAGTAACAGCTGCACAATACAAGCAGCAACTGAATGGTTGAACAGCTCTCTATACAGGCATGGTGTGATAAAAACCTGGTGTTCTTTTGTGCTTCACAAAGCCTCTACTTTGCTGACTCCAAGTTCAAATCTCATGGGCTATTAGGAGAAGGCAGAAGGACAATGAATTAACATGCATGGTAGAAAAGAATGTTTTATTCTGGAAACCACGCCTGTGCTAGGAACTGTGTTATATCCTAAATACCAAGCCAGAAGCTACTTTCATGTCAATTAGAAGGCATGTATTTCGGTATGGAGGGATCAAGCACTTAGTCACAGTGCAACACAAGCCTGTTCTTCATGATGAGGTGTAACTGGAGCATTTTTCTCTTGCTAGTTGTGCTACCCAGTAGAGGTAAGCACAGAAGATATAAGGCTGTCACTACCTGGTGGTTTTGCAGCTTATTTTTTAAAGGTTGGTAGATATATGATTTTCCAAGTTCCCAGTCTTTTCTCCACAAGCAGTAAATCACAGACAAATAAACGAGAGGTGAGAAACTCCCTTTAGACTACTATGTGGAACCCTGTACTAGCAGACTGTTAAACTACAGATAAGTCATTTCAATCTCCTCAGAGAAAGAAGAAGAAAAACTACTAAAGTACCAGAAGAGAAAGGCAGAGCAGGACTGGAGTGACTGGTCAAGGTAGCAAGCCAGTTGGTAACTGAAATATTAGGTCTCTGAACTTACTATTTTTTGGGGGTAAGGAGGTTTCTTTAATGCTCTCCTCCCAACATTCAAAGCTCATTTTCTCCAGGGAAGGAATGCCAGGCAGCTATGCCAAGCGAAGACTCATTATTGTATGGGTGGTTCATCAGTAGGTACCAGTCCACAGTATGTTAGTCTTTGCTGCACCTTCCCAATCTTTCCTTGAGAGTATTTATGCCTTTTCTGTGAGACCCAGGCCTGCATGTGGCCTTTGTTTACTCATCTGCAAATCAGTATTGGAATGCAGTACCTGCCTCACAAGGAAGTTATGAGGCTCCACTAGCTCTCATAATGTGCTTTAAAATAACCAAATAAAAGATGTTAAGCAAGTGTATGGTAATGTTACTGTTCCCTGGGAACTCCCTCTTTTCCTAGTTGGCACAATTCTCCATTTTCCCTGCTTAATTTTAATCTCTCTTAGGCCTTGGGCTACAGTTTATTGCTCTGTCTCTAAATTGAGGCCAAAAACTATTTGCAAATAAAATTCCACTACCAAAGTTGAGTCAGTGTCAAGAGTTTTTAGCATAAGCTATGGGAATCAGAACAAGCTACACCGACAATAACATAAAAATTCACTCCTCTCACCCCTGCTGCAAAAGCTTTTTACACAGCTCTCTAAAAGACAATGAAATGTTTGAAGGTCAACAATTGGTTTTGTGCTGTATGGGCTGAAGGTTGAATATCCCTAGGAACACTTCCACAGATCTGGGGTGGGGCGGGCAGGTGCAGGGTACAGAGAGAAAAAAAACTCAGCAGTAAAGGTAAGCTAGAATTACGGGTCGGTCTTGTTGAAGCAAATTACTAATTAACTGAAATTAGCTTAAAATACTAAACCTGGTAGAAGGGAAACCAGACAATGCAGTCCTTCCACGTATTAGTCTTAAGAAAAGAAAGTGTCCATTTCGAGAAGAATTGCAGGCAGACTTCATTTAAAAGGCATGATGTTCTTAATAAGTAAGTCATACAAGATGACATACTAAAAACGTAGTTGAAGTAACTGTTAAAAAGGAGATTGCCATGGACACAGGAAAGGGTTAACAATTACATACTGACAATGACAGTCCACCCACATAACGTGTATGCCAGCGTTTAGTATATTATTTTCATTACAAGCTCAAACACTGTAGTAATTCTAGCACACTTGCTACTATCTTACGTGAGGCTGGATACCTAGGACAGGAAAAAGCTTCCATTTCTGTAAAACTTGAAAATGATCTTTGAGGTCTCTTCCAACCTTGGTGATACTGTGATACTGTGATTGATTTATCCACATAAGAATTCTCCCTCATAACTGTATCATGCCTTTGTTTGACTTTTTTTTTTTCTTTCTGTACCCCATTACTGAATTAGTGCTCTCATTTCAGTTATTTCTCTCTGCTAGATTTAAAAAAAAAAAAAAAATCCCTTCCATCACAAAAAGAGCATTAAAAAATGTGAAGCAGATCCTACACTGGCAGACTGTAGAAAGCACTTCTGAAGGCTTGGAGACTGAAGGACAAACTCAGCCCCTCACAGACACTTGTTCACCGAAGTGGTGCTCCTTTCAGCAGAACAAAACAAAGTACTTCAAGTTCTGATCTACATATGCATCCTGCTAGTCCCAGCAACCATACTAGCAGTAGTGAAAAGCATGCAGGAGCTCTTAGCTGTTTAAATTCTGCTCTATAGCAGAAGTCTACATTAGGTTCCTAGTGAAATAAAAGATTCTTACCTAACTGTCACCAAGCTGATTCGGACTCAGCAGTGGTATTTGTTTCAGCGGTGTAACTTGCTGTTTCCTTTGCTGTCAGAGTGAAATAAGGTACAACATGTGTTCTACTAAAATTCAACGGACAGCTAACCTCCACGGTTCTCATTAGAAAGCACACAATCTTAGCCATTGCAGTGATTAATAATACAGTGTTTTAATAAGCCAGCTTTTGGGGGACTTTCCTGTGAAATAATAACAAATAAATATCACAAACATGTATGTCTGACACAGTCCAATTTATTTGCTGTTTTCCTCTTTGCCTAGCAAACAGAAAAGCATGGTTTGCAAATGATAACAAAGAACATCTATGCCCACATATAAAAAAATAAGTTTTTTTCCAAGAATCACACACATGAAGGTCATGGCATTTCCCACATTAAGGAACTTTCAAAATACCTTTTTTTTTTTTTTTTCCTAACAGGTTTTGAATTTCACTCTTCTTAAAAAGTTCAGTTATCCAGTTGCAAGGCTCTCTACTCAAGACTTTCTGCACTCGTACTTGCTGACTCTACTTTTGATGAATTATCAAAATGTTAAAACAAGATAGTAAGTTTGGGTCCACATAAACCCCAGCATTTTGACTTGAGCCTTGTTTGAGCCTAAGTGGCATTTTTGTTTACTTGAAGATTATAAAAAGTTGGGCAGATGAAACAAGGGGAAAAGCATATGCCTTCACCTTTTAGCAAAACATTCTTTCGAAGTCAGTGAAGGCGATGACAGGTTTGAATAGGTGCCAGCTGCAATTGGTGCAACTTTAAAGAGTACCAGAGGGTGTGCTCTTAATTTTTTTCTGGCCAGACCTGAGCAACTGTTGCTTGGATACACTACTTGTTAATATACTGAAACAACCCCATCACTAGAGATTCCAGATGGACTGCTCCTGGGATCCACTTGCATGCTGAACTTGGGGCATGAAAGGTGATATATCTCTTTCCAATTTTCTCATCCTCCATTTCTCTTTCCTTTTAGACAAGTGTTTTCAATCAATGGATTACTTCCATCTCTGCTTTCACCTTTGTCCATCACTAAAATCAACAAAATAAACAGTAAGCTATGTACACACCCCAGTGTCAAAATGAAAATGCTTTAAACTACTACAGGGTTTCCAAACTGGGAAGTGGTATATACTGCCTTTGGAAACACACACCTCATATGTGCAGTTCTACGTATTCCAAATTTCATCTTAAGGGAAAGAAAGCAGCCTTGATCTGGATGCAGGCGAGAAGAGATAGATCTGCACAAGGGGTTTCAAGGGCTGGTTTCAAGGGCTGAGAGCACAGACCACTCTGACAAAGAGGAATGAAGGACACCTCAACTGTTTTATCCCCAGATAAATCCATGCATGTTCAGAACAGTCTAGCAAAGACCTGGAACAAAATCATGGTGAGTTTTTCCACTGATCTCACAAGACAAAGTATTTCTCTCCTCCTGTAAAACACACACTGACTCTGACACCAACAGGGAAAAAATCTTTTCAGTTGGATTTGTGGTGGTGAATATTTCTGCCTATTTTGCATGTATAGGTTAATAACCTAAAGAAAACCTTCAAAAGGTGCAAGTTTTGCAACTAATCAGGCAGACAGATCTGCGAATGACTGGTTCATCTGACATTTATTCCCAAGCACATATTACAGCTAACATATTCTATTTCTGAAAAAAATGGCATTATTAAAAATTATTTAACTACCAAAACAGCTCTGCTAGTCACGATTCTGTTCTTATCGGTAGGTTATTTATTAGTCAAAGTACTTCCAATGATGTAGAAAAGTGAACACAAGTCTCTTCCTTCAATACAGCATTAAATTTTTGGTTGAGCTAGCAGTAGTTGCTTTTGTCTGGGGGAAAATTAAGAACCAGCTGCAACTGGAATTCCAGTTCAAATCCTGAACCCCATCCACAGCTTCTTCACATTTGCATAAATAATGCTTCATTTCTATGCCAGGCTCACTCTTGATAAAGAAAGTATATTTATTATTAGAATAGTGAGATCAGCAAATACAAAGTTGTCTGCTTCTCAGGGAATCTCCTAAATCTCAGATGGTTTTCCACAAACACTGATGGTACAATGCCTCAAAAAGCTTGAGGATCAGATCTCCTGAGAGTTTGTCAGGTACTGGAAGACAAGAGGAAACAAGAGGTAAAGAGTCAGAAACTAAGAAAAAAAAAAAAATGAATCTGGAGGAGTAGGCACCACTGCAATCGAGATGTAGAGAGAAAGGTATCTGTAATTACAGAGAAGAAAGGAGAAAGGCTTGAAATATGAATCCTTCAGAGGAAGAGAGGATTTGGTTGAACTGCAGTAAAGATCAGGAGCTTATCAATACTGTGATTCTGAGGAAAGTCAAGACAATTGAAGAAAGATGTGAATTCAAAGTTAATTCTTTAAATACACTATTCTTCCAAAGCATGCAGAATTAAGCTGAGGTAAGGTAACTTCAGAATAAGATTACTCATATGGGGATCAATGAACTTTAATCCAACCATAGTTGTAGATAATGACTATTACTTGTCTATGTCCTGTAGAACAAGGACATGGTGACACACAGAAAAGAAGGTATGAGAAGATAAAACATGCAAAGAAAAGCAAAGACCTGAAAAAGCTCGGTTGGTAGAAAAATGGTTATGACTTTATCCTAGCTGGTAGGATCTTTGACATCCTCACTTGTACTCAGTTTCTCCAAAACCCTTACATATTGCTGATAGGCTGTAAATATTCTTGCAGGTTCAGCAAAAGATTACATCCTAGAAGGTTCCTGTAGATGTTATGAAGATCACATAACCTGCTGTGGCTAATCAGCTGGATATCCTGTGCATTACCACAAGAAATAATGAAAGCAGCAGCAAAGACATTTCAAGAGCACAGGATATTTCACCTCCCTTGTTCCTGTTATTTAAAAATTTAGCTGAGGCAGTAAGACTTCAGGACTTCAACATGCATCAAACTGCTCCTTCACAAACTAAACCACTTCCCACCTCAATTCTGCCAGTAGTGGTTTGCAAGTTCCCCCAATTCCTTTCCAGCTACCCATATGAGATCTGCACACACAAGGTGCTTGGTTCCCTCGCTCCTTCCAGAAAAAAGCTTTTTGAGACTTTTTTTTTTTTTCCTAACTATACGAGAGCTCACTGAACAAACAGAAGTACTTTTTCTCAATTAACTGTTGTTGAATTCTCTGATAAGGATTAAGCTATTACAAACAACTGTCTGATATAGGGCAACTCTTAGTTTCCAGCCAGTCTCTGTTTACTCTGGTAGAATACAGCTCCAGAACTATCAAATGAGATTTCAGTCCCATGGAGTGCAGGTGTTGTATTACATAAGGCAGGCAAAAATGCTGAGGTCTACTGTAATTAGTTTTCAGATTAAGCCTGGCAGTTCAGTATGTTTCATGTGCAATAAGTAACGAAAAATTTTAAAGCATTCTAAAATTGAAGGTAAAAAAGCCCAAAGCTAAGAAATTTTTTATCCTTTCCTGTTTCACAATACAGAATTATTTCTGCTTTTGAACAGCGAACTTGAAGAACACTTTTTTGGTTGTCTCATAG
>VWZE01014293.1:27028-39368 GCA_013396675.1 Eubucco bourcierii
AGCTGAGCTTGAGCTGCAACAAGACCTTTTCAGAAAGTGAATTGTCTGCTGTTGGCACAGAGCTGCCAGGTTGTGTCCTCAACTACTGCTTCCCAAAGCACCACTGCGTGCGAAACAAAGAAGGGAAAGAAGTCGTGAATAATCTGTCTTTGCATCCTACCAATTTCCAGGAATAGTAAGACCAGCCCCTGGCTGTGACACAGTTTTCACACACCTCTCGCCAACACATCCCCAAGCCAGGCTTTCGTAACTGATGGCTGCTCATCATACCACGTGAAGGGTTCCCACAGGTTTCTGCCACTCTCACGGATCTTAAAAGCTGTTAAAGGCAATAGGAACTTTCTTCTGTAGAGTGAGCAGTCAGGTCTATAGCTTACCTCCCCCTCCTCCTTTCAAACCCTGAAAATTACAGTATTGTTACTTCTCTAAAGCAAGGCATTTCAAAGACCTGCAAATTAGCTATGTGAGGCTGAGTTGAATAGTACCTTCTAACCACTGTAAATTCAGTAGGAAATTAATTCCCACTAACAGACTATTTCAAAAGTGTTTGTACACTGCAATGACTGACTGCAAATATAGTTTCTACACGAACTTAAGAGGTGTTTTTTGGTTTTTTTAAGTAATTATAAAATATTTGGTCTTTCTGTAAGGAAGAAAGATACTGCTTTGCATCAGTTTAACATTATCTACTTTACCTGAAGGCTATATCCTGTTTTTGAAAGTGGGAGCAAAATTTTAATATCCCTAACATCCATAAGCCTGATTCATTTATGAATCAGAAAATATTACTGTTCACCACTTTTATACTCCTTTCTGTGCAGAAATACTCAAGTAAATGGTTCATTTCCTGCATTTATTCTATAGGATCAATAAGCATTACTTTATGCAAGCTTCATAGATACCAATAAGGTAAAACTACAGAGAGCTTATATCAAACAAGAGAGTGAATTTATTACAAGACCCAAAGAAGCAGAGTTTTTTCATCCTCGCAGAGCCCAGTTCTAACAAAACCATAGGGTTTCTGCATAAAATTACTAAGCACCAATTGGTAAACCACTGCACACTGAGCCATGATAATGCTCCTTCTTTTCCTGCAATCTAGTCCCTGGATACAAGAGGTTAAAAATGCAGTCCTTTGTCAGTTTGCTGTACAAGAACACCTGGGTGATGCAGGCACAGGTTTGCTGTAAATCCATTCACTGGTCAGTGAACACACTTGCATCAAATTTACTAGACCAATTCCCAGCTCTTTAGCAGCCTTTTTTTTTTTTTTTTTTTTTTTTTTAAATAGGGTCATTGCTAGATGTGATGATGACTGTGGAACTACCCCTCACCCTATTCAAAGCTACATTCACTTTGTATATTTTTTCCTCAGTCAGCCCTGATTCAGTATCTTTGCTTCCTCCTTTCAAATACAATAGGATTGAAAATCCCATAGAAGTTCTAATAAATTAAAAAAAAAAAAAAGGCTTCACTGCAGATGATAGTTGTAAATGACACTTAGATTACTGATTAGCCTAAATTTCTTGTATAAAGTTCAAGATTCAAACTCCAGTGTCACTGCTCTTCATATTCTCCACAATTTGTAAAAAACTATTTGCTGCATTACACTCTTTGCAATTTCCCTCACATGCTGTCCTAGCACTCCTGAATTTTCAATTACTCTTAGTTTCCTCCCAGAAATACACACTCTCCCTCTAAAGAATCCACAGAAAGGATGCAGACGTCTGCTTACATATTTCAATCATTTGCTTGCACTGGACTCTATAGTGAGCTTGTTTTCCAGTTCCATAGTCTATGAAGAAAGCTGTTTAAAACATAACTGAAATCCAGTCACTGATCTGCAAGAAATCTGCACTGATCTGCAAGAAGGCACACCATTAGCCTCACACACAGATCACAGGGAACTTCTCCTTGTCTACTCTGACATACCTGGCGTGGAATGAGCAACAATGCCAAAGTTTATAAATTCTTTACCCAACAAGTAATCTTTTGTGTTAAGTGACAGCTGACAAGTACACCTTTTTGAAAATAACTTAAGAATCATCCAAAGATCGTTTGCCAGCTAATGTGATGCATACTTATACCACAGAAGAAAAGTTTTCTGGTGTGCCAGTGTTCCTAACTCTGGAATCATGATAAAAGTGAATTTCCAGGAGTAAGAGAACTCACTGGTCACTCAGGATGCATTCACGGCAAGCTTCCCTGTTTGACCAATTTGCAGTTCTGATCCGTGGAGGTTAGCAACCCTGTGTCTCTTCGTATTTCCAGAGACTCTAGAAAAGCATCGTTCTTCTGTAAGTGTTAGGAAAAACTCAATGACATAATTTTTAGCCACTCATCAGGCCCAGGTTAAGGAATTCAGACCACTGATAAAAAAAGGAGTTTTCAAGTACCCCTTCTTGCAGACAGAGGTAAGCTTGTTTGGGCCCTCAGGCAGAGTTCAGCACAACCCAGCAGACCGAGGAGAGAGGCAGAATAGGATGGGATAGTTCCACCACATAGGCCAATGGTCCACTGGGATTTTGCAGAAACAAAAGTCGCAGGATTCATTAAAAAAAGAAAAAAACAAACCCAAAAACCATACTGCTGCCTATTCCTGCAAGATAAAAGTATAGTTCTGTGGCCTGCTCTTCTGTGGCTTGCCCTTCAGAGGTAGGCTGCACCTTCCAGTGCCAGAGACTGCTCCAGGAAGCCCTGAATATTCAGCAGTTCTGAAAGTCATGGCACCTCCCTTAAGCCTCCACAAATGGAAATTAAACTAAACAATAAAAGGAAATCCTTGGAGAAAATAAAACATTAAAACCTATTTATTTATAAGAGAAAAAAATGCCAAATGCATTTCCAGTAAAACATTCCCTTTAGCACTGACCTTTATTATTCAGCAAAATTATAAAACTGATTGTTCCTTAGTCTTTTCCCTGGAACTACAGAGCAGACAATTAATATTACACTTCTTCAGGACTCTATATAGAAAATAACATTTGAAAAAGCATCTTGATGGTATTTCTAGTGGTCAGCACCGAGTCATGATCACCGAAGGGGTAAGAATGAAAATAACTCTACCTACGGTGCATTTCCTGCACATCCAGCTTTTCCAGTAAGTACACCCTGTGCATAGGTCTCTGATAACTAACTCACTTTTCTCTTCCACATAATCATATGAAGAGAGTTGTTTAGCCATATTTCCATTTCACTTTACAATGTCATACACACTAAGTAACAATGAACTACCAAGAAATAAAGCTGTCATTCTATATAACATATATCTGTACCTCAACTTCTTTCATCTGAACACAAATTGTAATGTCTACAGATTTTCATGTCTCTTAATACAAGCTGTTCCTGATGACAATTTCTGACCTTGCACTTTTCTCATACAGAAGGTAAAAAAATAAGCAGCACTGGTTTCCATTCAAGGACTGCAACTGAAATGAACATCTAGCCTGACGGCAGCAGCCATATATTCATCAACACTTACCAGAACTGTCAAAAAGTTACAAAGAGATCTACTCTCTTAGGTATGACTTGCTACCAGTAACCCTGCAGTCCTTTAATTCTTGGTCTTGAAATTAGCACTGTGAAGTAACAGTGGGAAGCCACAAATCATTCTGCTGCATGAAAAGCCTGTGAAAATTACTGTGTCATGAAGGTGGCATGTGGTTATCTGTTTCCCCATGAAGTTTGCATGTAAACCTCCACCACTAACTCTTCTGCTGAACAGCAGACCAGCTCACACATCTTCAGAACACTGGAACAGACATGCTGGTCACTACAACCAGAAGTCCACCTACTCCAGTATTTCACCTTTAGCAGCCATCATGAACAAACCTCCACAGAAGGTTGGGTTGGGAGGGACATTAAAGATCACTGAGTTCCAATGTCCCTGTCATGGGCAGGGACTCCTTCCACTAGATCAGCTGCTCAAGGCCCTGTCCAATCTGACCTAACACTTTCAGGGAGGGAGTGACAAACCACAGCTTCCCTAAGAAACCTGTTCAAGTGACTCACCACCCTCACTGCAAAGAATATCTTCCTAGTATCCAGTCTAAATCTACCCTCTTCCAGTTTAAAGCCATTCTCTCTTGGCTTATTACTACAAGCCCTTGTAAAAAGTCTCTCCTGAGCTTTTTTGTAGGTTCCCTTTCGGTAGTGAAAGACTGCTGTAAGCCCTCACCAGAGCCTTCTCCGGGCTGAACAGACCCAATTCTCACAGACTGTCCACAAGAAACACTGTTTTTAACATTTCACATACTCAAAACTCCTATGGTTTTGTACCATTTTTCACATATTTTTGTGAATATCCAACTTTAGTGCTTTAGCTGCCTAGCATCTATCTATAGAACTGGATAGCAATGGGAAGGAAAAACAAACAAACAAATTAAAAATTATGAACCTCAGAAAGACCTAGTCTAGATTTTTTAATGTGCATTAATGCTTCACATTCTGACACCTATGTAAGCCACATAACTAGGAGGCAAGTAGCGCATTTCTCCTTGGAGATACGGAAACCTCCTGCTCTCCATATTGCAAAACACTGATGATAGGGAGCAATGAGTGAATACATAAAAATCACCTGGGGGCCCAGCCATCTGCCTCTCACTCTACTAGATCAGAGCATCTCAACTTTAAACCTATTTCCTACCTCAGCAAAAAAAAAATATGCTTTACCTTTTGGCAAATGCACATTTAGACAAGACACTTTTCATTTGATGATTAAAACAGCAATTCTCCTACACCAGGCAGGGTTGGGTTTGGTGGGTTTTTTTGGTTTTGTTGTTGTTTTGGTTTTTTTTTTTTTGCTTTAAGAAAATGGCAGCTGTCTGAAGCTGTTCAAGAAGGCTGAAATGGTTAAAGTAATCTTGACAGAGAATCAGGAAGCAAAGTGCGAGTTAGGTGGTCAAAAGTGTGCAATAAATGCTGTTTAACCTCTGACTGTCATTCATCACAGATGTCACCAAGCATGTGTGATATACACAGAAATACTAATAAATTTCACAAAAAGGCCTTTACCACATAGCTTTTTCTGCTTCCAAATTGTTTAGGTTGGTCTGGGCTAAACATTACTTTTTTTTTTTTAATGTATTGCATTATCTGACCTAAAAGAACAAAATACTGTTTCACAAACTTTATTTCAATGTTGATAAAACATAGTACAAACTCAGCATTTGCTTACCAAATCTGTTCCCTCAAGACCACCCTGAAACTCTAAACAAGTCAAAAGGGCCACACTGAGAATAAATATCAAAGGCACTGCCAACTTTATCTATTTAATTAGCAGAAAAGCTCATTAGCAGAGGGGCTGTATAGGAGTATGCCTGAAGCCCTTGCTAACATCAAGTAGGTTGCAGGCACACATGCAGAAAGCTGCCCAGTGCTGGCAGCAACAGCAGTAGATGGTAGAACTGGGGACAGGAAAGTCTGTCCATTAATGAAGGCAAATGCTGCAGTACACCTTGCTATAAAGTGAAATCTGGCGTCTTCAGTGAGAAGCAAGCAATGGATTCAGTATCACAGAGCATCAATGGCTGAGTACATCCTTGCTCCATTTACCTGGTATGTTTTCTGTGCGAGAGAGGAGTAGCAGGTGAGAAAGACAGCTCACCTCCTCAGCCACCTCCTCAGCATCCCAGTGCCATCCCACAGAGCACTGCACTTTGAACAAACCAATGCTGACATGGCTGGTAAACACCACCGTAAGAAAACATACATGGTGATATATGTGTGGGTGGGAGGGGGCAAGTGTGCACGCCCAGTCTGCGTGACGTGAAGGGTGCAATTCACAAAGCAGCCATGGCAGCCTGTTTCTGGGTTCAAACAGCCTGACACTAAGCAGCACTGTTTATAACTTAGATTCTAGCACGTGTTCAGCATGTAGCAACTAATACTCACTCCAGGAACTGAAAAGACTGTTTGAACTAAAGGCAGTTCCCTGTAGCCTCTCCAAGCAGAAGCATGTCCACCTAATTACTGCTGGGAGATTGCCAAGCATATCTTAGCTTAAAATGAAAATAAAACCTTCATTTACAATAATTTGAGGATTTCTTCAATTCTTTTTCTACTGAGAGAATAAAATTCAGGGACTTGAGGAGCCACAGCTGTTACTAATCAAACTTTTTTAAGAGACTAATGTGAAACAGCATGTTTGCAAAAGTCCATAATCACAGCAGAATTAAATCACTTTTACAGAGCATTTATTTGAAAACTTCTGTACAAAAACTTTGAATATGGCAGAGAACATTTCCTTTGCAGTTTAGGTTTGACTTCATGCCTGGAAACTGCTACAAAATTTCTGCTTGCAGCAGAGTTCTTTACACTCAGTTTTAGTTTTAAGACCTGTGACAAATGCCAGATTGCTCATGTTCATCATGACGCAGGCAGCGCCACACTGCCCTGCCTCCTGGTACCCACAGTCCAGCATACTGCACTCTTGGCTCATTCTGCAGCAACAGGCTCAGCAGGCTTAATTTCCTCTGTGGACATCCAGGTCAGAGCTGGAAAAGGGTCTTTGAATTTCACATGCCTCCTGGCACATCAGCAGCGACAACACCAGCAAGACAACCACATCCAAAATGATGATCCTTGTGTTGATGCTGCCCTTCCCCTCCTACAAAGGCCAATCCTGGAGTCACTGCCTGCACAGACAAGGTCTGCTCATCTCAGCAAGATGGAGGCCTCCTGCCTCCAGTGTCCAGCTTCTCCCTTTCCCTTTGCCACAGACAGAACCCCTCTCTTCAAAAACACACATTGACACTTTTTAAAAAAAGGTGTACTATATAAAAATCTAACCTTTGGGGTCTGTAACCTCTGTGTTGGGCTACACTTTTGCTTCTCTGTTGTGGCTACTGACAATTTTCCTAAACAGTGCCAGGTGCGGAGATATTTTTCTAAAGGAAGTTTTACCAGTTCAGCGGAAATTGGCCAAGAGCCAAGAAGTTGTTCCAGACAGCTGACCAGTCAGCTGCAAAGGGTAACGCCAAAGCCCTTCCCTCATGGCTGCAAACGTATCAACTCACCGTTGTCCTGAACATAAGATCATACAGACCATTAGCAGCTTTCCTCAAAACACACAGATTGTAAAGCCTCTCTCCACCNCAAAACAAACAGTTTGTAAAACAACTCTCCACCTCTTTACTCAAGATTTATTACAACAAAATTGCTTACTGTACTTCTTTTCAGTGACCCTTCTCTCCGCATTGCTACGTGTCAATCTCTCTTACCCCCAGAAAAGAATGTTTCCAAGCCAATTACTTGAGATGCTCAGCAATAATGAAAAACCTTCTTTTTGCTACCAGTAGCTTGTCACAGAAGTTGAAGGAGTCTTGTGAGATTTCCACGGGCAAGGAGGAAGGTGTGGGGATGGAGGAGAGTCCCATCTGGGCTTTTTCCTCCCCCACCTACCAAATTTTGTATGAAGGGTAAAGAAATAAGGCAGAGAGACAAACGATGTCACTTGCATCTCCTGTGTGCCATCTGTTTTTTCCCCTCCGAGCTTCCTATATACTTTAGACAGTGACAGCTCATCAGAAAGGAATCATCCCACAGCATACTGCCAGTTTGTAGAGACTACAATGGAATACAGCACTCTTCCCCCTTACCTCAGTATTTCAGCTAACTTTCTGTACCAGTATATATACCTACAGCCATTCCCTTAATCCTTCTGTTTCTAGGAACCTTTTCTACACCAGCCTTGACATCACAGCTACTATCCTTGCTCACTTATAACCATTTATTCTTTTTAAACTACTCTATGTATCTGTGCTTGTCCCAGCACTTGTAGGGGTAAAAGCAGGACCGTACCCCAGCTACATCTGCTTGTAATTTCAAGGTTTCTGGGTTTCTTGCTGACTTACGCAGTCATGATGTTATCTTTTCAAAGACGGTACCTTTGAAAGATTACACACATCAAAAGCACTGACATGCCACCATAAATTTGACTTCGACTTAACGGCTGACCACTTACTAAAACCATCTTTCTCTTCATTGAACTATTTTGAGTGAAATTTTGGTCAAAAAAAATCCTGTCAAGATAAAGTGGTATCTTAGCCTGGACCATCTTGGTGGGGTTTTTACGGAAAAAAAATCTGCAGATTATTCACAGCTTTCTTGCAAATCTTACAAGCTCACCTAGCAGGAATCAACCTGATATACAAATATTTTCCAATAGTATTTTCCAAATGTTATTAACACTTCAAAGACATCAAAGAAGATACATTTTTATTAGTTATTCTCTTTCAGTGTATCCTCCAGCAGGACAATACAGCTTCCCGTCTTTTGCTTGCTTAACACTGAAAATATGCATTAGTATCAAGTATTGGATTCAAGAAGAGAGTTTCATTTAAACGATGAAAACTGAGGATTTTCCCTGCATTTAAGAGAAACATCTTATCCTTAATTTTCTATGCAGTCTTGCAAGTTCCAGAAAAATGTAAAATCTTCTTATATCTCACACTATAACTTAAAATCACAATGGAATGTAAAGCAGAGATGTCCTAGCGTTTTCTACAACAGAGCCATGGCCAAGACAGTGTAGGTACACACCTACTGAAGTCAAAGGAAATACTGCATATGTTGCTGGATTACAGGTCCCATTGTAAAAGTGTAATATAGTATTTCACAGACTATCCCACATCTTTCTTAAGAAAGACAACCAGGCTACTTAGTATGAGCTGCCTTGTCACACAGTGGTGTTATGTTTCATTCCAACTGGTTTCACCGCTGTATTGCAGAAATCACCTTTACTTGTCTGAACTGGCAAGACTTTGGCTGGAGCTGGCAACATGTCTATAGATCCATGGCTACTGAGACAGCAGTGTCAGCAAGATGATTTCATGTTACTAAACAATTCTACATCTCTTCACATCACTTTGTGTTGGTTGCACTGGAAGTCTGACACCCTCTCCAATATATAAACTCCCTGTTTTTCAGGCTTCATGAATGAGTATTAAGATGGGCTTGGGACAGACGCCTACAGTCTTGTGTTTTGTACAGGTTTGAGAAGAACTGGGAGCTTTCAATATTAATTTCACCAAACCTGAAGTTACTGGCTCTCACAAAGTAGAAATCTGAAAAAAAAAAAAAAAAAAAAAAAAAAAAAAAAAAAAAAAAAAAAAAAAGAAAAAACCTTTCCCAGCATGTAATAGGTGTGCAACACATTTATTTGCAGATGAATTTTTGTGCATCACCAATGCATTTCTAGTGCATCACCTTCATGAGGTATAAGAAGAGAAAATTTGGTGTCTTTCATAATTCTTTTGCTATGTCTGATTTATTTATGTATGTGTTTGGGTTGTGTCTACTCTAAATCTCTAGACATCTTAGCCATGACACATTTTAAATACACAACTCCCTTTCTTTTTTTTTTTTTTTTTAAAGTGAGACCTGATCAGCTGAGACTGAGGTGGGTGATTGCTTTGCTTTGTGAATCCTCTCTCTTCTACACAATAGCAGCTTTCTAATAAAGTGTTTCCCTAAAACCACCTACAGGCTTGCAGATGTAAAACTGAGGTGTGGATTGAGTGGAGGGCAAAGGTGTGAAGTGGGGTCATAAAACAGTATCAGGATGCAAACACCAATATCACCTTCTTGCAGAGATGATAGTCCCTGACAAAACAGATACAAGGGAGGTAAATTTAAAGCCACAAGGGAAGTTAAGAGTCCTAAAACCAGCATGTGAGCATTGGTCTCTCGATCAGCCAGCTGTGCCCTTCTGATGATTTCTCAGCCTGTGTGGACCTGGAAGGTGTTAGGTGATGGACTGGACTCCACAATCTTGAAGGTCTTTTCCAACCTGATTGATTCTGTGATCTCAAGAGTACAACAGGAGTGAGAGCAGAATTACTCCAAACCATGTAAAACTCTGTGGGCATCTTGATTTGAAGTAAACAAACAATCCCCAAACATACTAACCCCTGTAAGTTCTTTTTTGTAAGACTGGAGCACTTGGACTTGTATCCTTAACACAAAAGTAAATTTTAGATGGCTAAAAGAACCACTTCCAGAATCTGTATTTTCATATCCATATGTTATTTCATATCCATAATATGACTACTGATAAGAAAATGAAGCAGGACATGAATGAAATAGTTTAGAAGAGGCATTGAGTTCACATGGGACTGACCTGAAGCAAAATCCACATCCAAATACACACTATTTCTCAAGAAATAAAAAAAAAACCTATTTGAAAATTGAAAAATAAAATAGCCTTAGATTTGTGGGTGAAATCTAGGTTGCTTTCTGAGTCACTTCTAAACAAAGGAATTACTGGAATTATTATTTATTTATTCTCCTAAACATTTGGGCAATAAACAGCTGTTGTAGTCTATCTGCATATCATAAAAATTTTATATAATTCTAAATTCTGGGAGTTTTTTAAAAATACAAGAGTATTTAAATATTCGAGTTACAGAAAATCTACTTAATACAAGCAAGAATAAGTGCTAGAACTACTGCCATAGACTATTTAACAGCTTGAAGCAACTTCTACCCTACTGTTTAAAGAGGGCAAGAAAATAATATTCTTTAATGGACACAGAATTGTCAGGATTGGAAAGGACCTCAAATATCATCCAGTTCCAACCCTCCTGCCATGGGTAGGGATACCACAAACTAGGTCAGGTTGCTCAGAGTTTCATCTATCCTGGTCTTAAAAATCTCCAGCGATGGGGCTTCCACCACCTCCCTGGGCAACCAGTGTCTCACCACCCTCATAGTGAAGAACTTCTTCATAATACCCAATCTGAACCTACCCACTTCTAGTTCTATTTCCCCTAGTCTTAATCTCTACCCAAAATCCTAAAATGTCCCTCACCAGCCTTCCTGTAGGCCCCCTTAAGATACAGGAAGGCCACAGCCTTCTCTTCTCCAGACTGAGTAGCACAAAATCTCTGTGTTTCCTTTTCTTTAAAACATTCAACTCATTTGCCTGAATTTCATTTGTGCTTTTAGTCTCCCCTCCCTGTGATTATTGAAGAACTAAGCAGCAACATCACAGGAGCTCAAAACAGACCAAGCAAATGTTAACTTGGGACACTGTTTTGCTAATATGTACAGCCACTGTTTCTGCTCTATGCAAATTTTGTGTGTTATTTTGTGTCCAACTGGTTGCACTTGTATAGTTTGATTCTCTTATCTGTTCTGTAGGGCTGAGGAAAATGGTGCAGCCACTGAAACTAAACATGAATTTATTTTGTGTAAAAGCAGGGCTGAGACATGAAAGCTGTGAAAGCATCTTGTTAGCAATTCCTTGTGTAGGCAGCATGTCTCACTTGAATCATATGCATTACGGCCTTCACTTGTCGCTGCAAATTCACTCCTAGAGCTTTTCTGCACATCAGTTTGGCTAACCCACTTTCTAAAGTCTCTGTTTAAGAAAGCTGAAAAAGATATTGCTTCTTATACTGCAAACAGCAAGAAAACACACACACAGACAAAATCAGTGCCTCTGAGGAGCATGGTTTGTGTCCATCATTTCTGGGTTTTGTTCTCTTTTTCACCACTTTAGTTAGCATCTGGATGCCTGAAGAGTCTGCACTGAGATTCTGGAACACAAGAGGGCAGGCTACACGTAAACGAAAACGCGCAGGGCATTTCCCTTGGTTTTCACAACTTAAATAGCCTGTCAGAAAACTTGAGAAGCATTTCTCAGGTTTACTGTTTAAAACAAACAAAAAGCTACCAAGCTCTTCTACTGTTTCTCTAGACAGCCTACTACAGTTACAGATTACCTCCTGCATTTAGAAACTGTGTCAAAAGGTGGGAGGTCTTTTTCTCTTGAAATTTGTAGCGATTTCTAAAGCCAGTATGTAATAACAAGAAAAGTTACCTGCCCTCTTTCGAAGTTTTGACATGTGATCTAAAGAAAATGCAGTGGATTACCTTTTGTTATATTCCATCCATTGGAATCTTTAAGGCACTCCCCCCCCCCCCAAATGTATTTTGGTAAATGTGTTGTGTTTGTTCTTATGCAACCATGTTTTTTTAAATACGGGTAGCTGTTTGAGCAGGCTGTCATATGATAGTTGTCTAGAAGTAGGCAGCACAGCTGCAAAGTAGCACTCCAGCCCCCTTACTAACGCATTCCCTGTTGGTTTACTGTTCAAAAATTTCCAGTACTAGATGCTGTGAAGCCGAAATATCAATTCAATGTCCAGATGCTGTTACACTACACTGCTGGATATTAATTTATGAGTTAATATCCTCCAGAATTTTCACATTTCAGTAATTAGTAGGTCTACTGAAGTCAACTAGGTTTATGTCACTAATATGAATGTCAGAGGTTATCTTTACTAGACAAATCCCATCTGGTGCAATAAACACAGACATGTAATCTAAAGCAAAA
>VWZE01014301.1:12328-30158 GCA_013396675.1 Eubucco bourcierii
CTCTTGGGCAACAAATTCAGAGTGCATGTCATTTATGAAACTCCTCTTATAAAAAAATTAAACACACACTGGATTAGATGCAATTCTTTTTCTCATAAATTAAGGCTTTTTTCCATCTTCTTACAGTGAATGATAGATACAATTTTTGACAGTTAAATTAATTATTATTTTTACATTTCATTTTTCTCTTTGTTCATAGGTGTGAAAGAAAATGTCAGTCAGCATGCATGAAAATCGCAAATCCAGGGCCAGTACTGGCTCCATAAACATATACTTGTTCCACAAGTCATCTTATGCTGATAGCGTCCTTACACACCTGAACCTTCTGCGACAGCAGCGTCTCTTTACAGATGTCCTTCTCCATGCTGGGAACAGGTCATTCCCATGCCACAGAGCTGTTCTAGCTGCCTGTAGCCGCTATTTTGAAGCAATGTTCAGTGGAGGATTGAAGGAGAGCCAAGACAGTGAAGTCAACTTTCATAATTCAATTCATCCAGAAGTCTTGGAGCTCCTTCTGGACTATGCATATTCCTCGAGGGTTATCATCAACGAGGAGAACGCAGAATCACTGCTGGAGGCTGGTGACATGCTGGAGTTTCAGGACATTCGGGATGCTTGTGCAGAATTTTTGGAGAAAAACCTTCATCCCAGCAACTGTCTTGGTATGCTGCTGCTGTCAGATGCTCACCAGTGCACCAAGCTATATGAACTGTCTTGGAGGATGTGCCTTAGCAACTTTCAGAGTATCAGTAAAAGTGAAGATTTCCTCCAGCTACCGAAAGACATGGTAGTGCAGCTCCTTTCCAGTGAAGAACTAGAAACTGAGGATGAAAGACTGGTATATGAATCGGCTATCAACTGGGTCAACTATAACTTAAGTAAGCGTCACTGTTATCTGCCTGAGCTATTGCAGACAGTGAGGCTGGCCCTATTGCCAGCCATATACCTTATGCAGAATGTGGCCACGGAAGAACTCATCACCAAGCAACGAAAAAGCAAAGAGATTTTAGAAGAATCAATAATATGCAAGTTAAAAATCTTGCAGAATGATGGAGTGGTCACTAGTTTGTGTGCCAGACCCCGTAAAACTGGTCATTCACTCTTTCTTTTGGGCGGCCAAACCTTTATGTGTGACAAACTGTACCTGGTGGACCAAAAGGCGAAGGAGATCATTCCAAAGGCTGACATACCAAGCCCACGGAAAGAGTTCAGTGCCTGTGCCATAGGCTGCAAAGTGTATATCACTGGGGGACGAGGATCAGAAAATGGAGTTTCCAAAGATGTGTGGGTGTATGACACTCTTCATGAGGAGTGGTCGAAGGCTGCTCCCATGCTGGTAGCTAGGTTTGGGCATGGCTCTGCTGAACTGAAGCACTGTTTGTATGTAGTAGGAGGGCACACTGCTGCAACTGGTTGCCTTCCGGCTTCTCCTTCAGTATCCTTAAAGCAAGTAGAGCAATATGACCCCGTGACCAACAAATGGACAATGGTTGCCCCACTGCGAGAGGGAGTAAGCAATGCAGCAGTAGTCAGTGCAAAGCTTAAGTTGTTTGCTTTTGGTGGTACCAGTGTTAGCCATGATAAGCTGCCCAAAGTTCAGTGCTATGACCAATGTGAAAACAGATGGACAGTACCGGCCACCTGCCCCCAGCCCTGGCGCTACACAGCTGCAGCTGTTCTGGGTAACCAGATTTTTATTATGGGTGGAGATACAGAATTCTCTGCGTGCTCTGCTTATAAATTCAACAGTGAGGCATACCAGTGGACTAAGGTGGGAGATGTGACAGCTAAGCGGATGAGCTGCCATGCAGTGGCATCTGGAAACAAACTGTATGTGGTTGGAGGCTACTTTGGCATTCAAAGGTGCAAAACGTTGGACTGCTACGATCCCACATTAGATGTATGGAACAGCATAACAACTGTGCCCTATTCATTAATTCCCACAGCATTTGTCAGCACATGGAAGCACCTGCCCTCATAATTCTATGTATGTTACAATTATAAATTATCAGGTAAGAAATTGCATTTTTTAATTCACAAAGCTTTTCAGCAACAGCTCTAAAGAGGGTATTTTCAATCTAATATTGCAACTGGAGCAACAGAGATGTACATTCACAGGCTGTAGTAAGGCAAGCATCACATTTGTGACAAAGCCAGATGCTGGGAGCAGTCTGCCATGTATCTTGTGCCTGCGTCTTAATACAGCCTTTTTCTGCATGGCTTAAACGTAAAAGAGTGAGTGAAAACAGTATTTTCTGCTTGTGAGGAAATACAGGTAATCTGGAAATTGAACTGTGCTCTGCTTTTAAATACTAATATGTGCTGAGCAAGGGTTTCATGATGTTTTCCTGGTGAGAAAGGCTAGATCACTCTGTATATCCAGCAACAGTGCTCAAAAAAGATACTGTAAATTCGGATCTGAACTCTGATAGGGAATTCACTTGAATTTCTGGGCAGACATCACATTTTCTGCATGGAAGCAGCCTTTGGGGAAAGTTGCTGTATTATGGAAGTCGTTTTACAGGCAGTTAATGCTTGGTTTTCCATCTTAACCAAGACAATGTGGTTGCAGCTGCGTGGGCTAAGGTTACATTTGCTCCATTGATACACTTCTGCAATTACAGATTTTTCAAAGTAGTTATGGTCATATATGTTGGACTAGGTGTCAGGATGACATAAAATTTACTGCAGTCTGAAATAATTATCAGTCTATAGCACATACTGTTCCAAAACAATTTAATTACACATCATGGGCTAAGCTTTTAGCAGATGCAACTTCAGCATTGTTACCTTCTTACAAGCAAGCCTGAATTTGGCCTTCCTTTTTCTGTTGTTGTAAATTTCTGTCTTTTAGGAGGAGAAAAGTGGTTCTTGAAAAAACAAAACAAAAAACTCCAAAACACAACAAAACCCAACCCCAAACAAACCAAAACCAATCCCAAACTAAAAAATCTGAGCACCTATTCATATTGCAAGTATTTTCAAGTCTGACTTTTTCTACTCATAGTTACTTCAACTATTACTAATTTTTCCTTATTATTACATCTTCTAGAGTTCCATCACTTAAAATAAGTCACTGACTTCTTCCAGAACTGTCACTCTGTGTATATTGCAACAAATTTGGCAGACTCCCCTTAGCATTGTGGTGTTCTTTTCCTTCATTCCCCTCTTGAGGCTTCAGTACAGAATCACAGTTACTAGCAGCCAACAAAACAAATACAGAGGCATCCTTAATCCTGAGCAGTCCATGCCCTGTAAGTGATAATTTCTTTTTGGATTTGAACAGTGTGTAGTGCAGCCATGAAGGCAGACAAGTTGCAGTAATAAAAACAAGCTCTGCATTTGTGCGTCTGTCATCTGTAGGTCCAGACTGTTGGAGATTCTCCAGGAAATAGGAAGAACAACTTGTGTATAAAGACTTCTCTAGGTGGTTCTGTTTGAGACAGACTCTTTTGGTTTATGGTTTGGGGGTTGGTTGGGGGTTCTTTTGCCTTTTTTTTTTTTTTCCTCCTACCTGGTTTCTTTTGCAGCCAGAGATAGTTGTCTGACCTTTGTAATAAACACAAAACCTTAATGTCTTTGAAGCAATGTACATAGAAACACACACCTAGAAGTGTAGGATAGCCTTGAAATTCCTTTCTGTTTGGTAGACTTGAGGATGATTTATCTTGTAGTTGTCCTTCAGCTGACCGAGAGCTTTGGTCAAGTAAAGAATGCAAGGCTGGTCCTGTGCAAAGCAGCAGGTCAGTGTGGAAATCTAGTGTGAAATCAGGCTGTGTTGTGCTGGCTCCTTCTCTTGTCTCGGTTGTTTGTCTTGAAGACAACTGCCTTCTCCTTTCCATGCTCTATTTTCACAGACTTGACTTTTGGGAAAGCGGGATAAATCCTTGAGACTTACCAGATCATGAGTTCTGGGAGTAGTTACTCCCCTAACAGTCAGGAAACTGAAGCCCTGATTGTGCGTGGGTATTTCCTCACTATCTGGGAACAATATCTTGACATCTTCAGTTATTTTCTGTTATTACTGACTTTCAGTGGCTCTCAGTATTACCAGAGCACAGTATTGAATGCCCAGTATCAGGTCTGTGCCAAGAATAATATTGACTTATTCTTCTGAGACTGATTTAATTATTCTGAACTTTACAGTACATGAGGAGGAATGTTCATTTTGAAAAAGTGTCCTCAGGATTTAATGGTGCAAGAAGCTTTCCTTTATGCTGCAGTCTTGTTAAAAGTCATTATTTTAGCTTCATGAACATGCCAGATAACTGGCCTAACTAACACACAAGGTAAATGAATGCAGCTTTATACTGAAATCTTTCCAGTGGTATGTGTTCATCCAGGAAGTAGGTTTTTAACTATTGCTGCTTCATCAGTGGCTGGGGGGGGACCAAAAGGAAATTTCTTCTGATTACTCTGTTTTCCTGGTACTTTGTGGTCCCAGTCTGACAGCTGTTAGGAAGACTTCAGTCTGCATTGTCTTGTTTCTCAAATTTGGAGCTTTTGAGTAGATTGGGAATTCCCCTCCCCACTCAATTTCAGAATTGTTTATAATTCTTTAAAGGTCATGCCACGACAAGGAACGTTGTTTTGTCTTCAGTATTGATAATCTCTTGCAGTGAGAAGAACAGCATGCAAGGCTGAGGAATGTCTAGGAAAAGACTAATCAACACTTAATGCAGAGAACTTTTTATTAGACATAATGAAGATGGTGTGTTTCAGGCCCACAGGGGTGAAGAGTTTGATGCTTTAGGGGTCATTACGTAGGCTGTGGTGATTACTTGTACTTATACATCACAGCTTGAAAGAGAGATTGTATGTTCAAATGAACCAAAGTCATTTGAGGTCCTTTGCATTGTAGTGATGTAGGATTTGCCTCCTAAAATTCTAGCAGCGCCATCAGAAATGACTGTGATGAAGTGATGCTGGTTAGGAAGGTGACATTTGAATACAGCTTCATGGTGACAAAGCAGAGCACAATCTCAGTATCCAAAGGCTGAATTTCTCACTGAATAACCAATTTATATAAAGGACTATAGGAAGGAATTACTGATGCATTGCTGTGTGAAAGGAAATGAGACAGACTTCTGCTTTAATGAATAGAAGGTATGTTTTAAGTGGAGGGATTATATATTCCTTTTTATATTGTGAATAAATGAAATTCAGAATTCTCTGTGGCCAGGGAGGCATTGGGATATTCACTGCCTCTTCTGCTTTACTCCAACCATCATTTTTTTTTTTGGCCCAGGGTTAGAAAAAGCTCTTTTGCACTAGGTGTTTAGGTGAGCTATTGTGGAAGAGAAGTTTTGTAAGGTTGTGTATGCATAAAACAAATCTGCAAACCTTGAAGATTTCGGGGAAACGGAGGAGTGTTGAAGTATGCAGTGTTCAGAACCCATCACACTGAACTGTATCAGGCCAATTTGATTTAGGTTTCAAATGACCAAGTTTGTTGCGAATAAACTAAACATTCTGATGTCAGTAGAATGGTTTGCAGCATAAGACTAGTAGAGTAATAGAGGCAGAATCTGACCCTAAATAGTTATGTTCTTGGCTGGTCTATGGGTTGGCTATTGCAAAGGAATAGTGAGGTGGAGGGAAGAAATCCATCAATGAGATTGTATCCTAATCCTAGGAGTTAGATTTTCTTCAACATCTAACAAAAATCGTATGGTACATTGTCTGAGCAAAACCCTCTAAGCCTCTTTTCTCTTCTCCCTCCCCCAATCCCTTCCCATGCTTTCAGTTTCCTCCTTTATTTGGAGAAGAGAATTGGAACCTCAGTTCTGGAGAAATGGTTTTAATGAAGAAAAATCATCCGATGTCTCTTGCATTTGAAGATCAACTGCACCTTGTAAATTATATAACCTAGACATGAAGGAATGGGAGGAGAAAACCTGTCTTCAGTACTTCAGCGCATGGTTTAAATATGAATGGATGAGCCTGTGATCTGCTAGTAGTTGTGGATTAATGCCGATATTAATCAGTCCTTCAAAGAAGAAAAAAAGGAGACAGAACTCTGAGCTGTGAGAGCTCTATTGCCATGTTCATATGCAAGATTTGAAATGGTTGTCACCTCTCTTTGTGGTGGTTTGAAGTGCCAGCGCCAGCTGCAGGGGAAGCAGACCAGGTCTGAAGTGGCAAGATGCTGCTGTGAATGAAGATACAGCAGTATGTTGCTGAACTATGCTGAGTGGATCTTGCTTGTCTGTGGGCAGTGTCTGCTGCATCTCTTGCATCCCACACTGAGTTGTCCTGTGTGCAGTAAGTGACTTTTCCACTTGGTAAGGAACAGCCCAGTGGTGAAATGTTTTTGCAACATTGGGGAATGAAAATGATATCCTGCAAATGCTCCTTGTTCCTTTTCCTCCCTGTATTTAGAAGTAATTCAAATTGTCCCATTCCTGTTATGTTACTTGTAGATATGGTTATTTATTGTTCAGTGCTTGCATGCTGAAACAATGCCTGCAATTGTCATGTTGCAAGGGCCCGTGTGAGTTGTACGTTTTGCACATTCTGTGATTGCTGATTTGCTCTGCTGCACAAAGAAAGAAAACTGTTGGCTAACAGAGGTGGAAAGGAGGGGTGGTTTTCTGGTCAGAAATGGAGGGATTACAAGACAGGATCTTAAATTACACCTATACTAAGGGAAGAAGCCATGGAGGTCACTTTCTCAGGCCACCAGCTCCCCTGGTTGCTTGTGGCATGTCTTATAGATGGTGTCCTTGCTACATTTCATTTGTTGGTCATGCCTTTCAGTTTCTAATTTGGAAATAGCCAAAAACTCTTGCGGTGCTCTCTTTGTGCAGCCTCCTGATTACTACACAAATATTGTGGAAGAGCTTCTGGATACCCAGCCCAGATGAAGTCATTGCCCAAAGTTATTTATTTATTTATTGAGTTGGAGGAGGAGTACCTACAGTATAGCCGCATTGACCTGGATGAGTGGAGTATGGTCATTCAAGAATAAAAACAAAGCAAAAAACCCCTTGAGATAAGTTAGTGATGAAGTCTCAAAAATAAAGAAAAGAAAAAAAAAAAAGAAGAGCAGCAATTTTGCACTGACTGGATTGCTTCATCCATCTGGATTTTGGGTGTCAAAGACTCAAGTGCTCCAGCAAAATTATTATGGGGATAGAAAATTAATTTCAAACCTCTTAATCCTAAAAATAGCCCTCAAACTCTGCTGCCTTTTATTTTCTTACGGGGATAGAAAATCAGTTTCAGACCTCTTGATCTTCAAAACAGCCCTCAAGCTCTGCTGCCTTTTATTTTACTTAGCCAGGTGTCTTTTTAAACACTTGGTTGCTGAGACGCGTCAGATACAATCCTGAGTAACTTAACTTTGATTACCTTTTCTTTAAAAAAAGTTTGTTTCTTTCAGTCTGGTCTTGAGGCAGAGATGAAGCTACTCTTTCTTCTTGATTTCAGAAGCTTGTGTTTCACAGGTGCTTTCTTTGCCAGATCCTGTGAAGAAGCATGTATTGTGTGTTGTGTTTTCCTAAATGTTTCTAGAGACCAACTTCAGTGGCACATTCAGCGACATGGTTGGTGTGTGTTGCACAGCTGCATGTCTGCATGCATAAAAACCCCAAAATAGTCACATTGGTGATGCTTGCCTTTGTGTGACAGTGATGTGGCTGTATTTGTGAAAGTCCTGTCATCTGGAAGTGTTTACACTGGTCACTGGAAGTTAGAGAAATCTCTGTGTTGCCTTATGTTTGACTTGCTATTTGGAGTAGACCCTTACATATTAAAAAAAAAAAAAATTAAAACGTGGAGTTCTGTGAATACTGAGAGAACATCAATTAATTAGAAAAGGCATTAGCAGTTTTCTAAAGGGTGAAGCCTAGCTAGCTAGATGTGAGCAGATATAATTCCTCTGGTTAAACTGATTTCTTGAAATGATAATTTAAAAAGTGTTTAAACCTGCTACTCTCGCTCCCTACCACCTCCTTCCCCAGCGTTTGTCCTTTTCTCTTAGATGGCTTTTTAAGCAATAGAAAAACGTCTTAGGGTAGTTCTCCTTTTTATATCCCTGTACTTGCACATGTTGCCCCATTGAATAAAACAGCCTTGAACTGCTGTAGTCTTTCTTCTTGTGACTCACTCCAAGGAGTGGAAAGGGAGCTGTAAAATCAGACTTCCTGTGCTTTGCATGTCCTCTCCCAGGCACTAGTGACTGCCGGAAGTACAAGGGACTGGGTCCCCGAGGCTCCCTTGTTTGAATGAGGGCCATGTAGTTTTGAAACCATTTTCTTCCATAAAGCTAATTGGAGTCCAGATGTGAAGCTGTGCTATATCTAACTACTTGACTTGTGAAATCTGTTTTGTAGCACCATGCAATTTTCAAAAGTAGGGTGGATTTTCTGCAGCTGTTTCCAAAGTTGTGGTCTGCTTTCAAATCCTCAAGTAATTCCTGTGTGTAGTCTAAAGGAAGCTGAAATCAGGATGGGCCTCTGGCTCTGCAGGGAATGTACTAGTTTCTTGCTCTGTGAATTGGTGTGGGAGTACTGACTAGCTGCTTGACCTTGTCGGCCTGAAAAACACCCCACACTTTGAAGCAAATGCAGTTCACAGTGGAGTGCACACAAAAACATAGCCATAAGATGGGAAGCTTCCTCTTATTTCACAGACTGCTTGCTGTAGAAACATGTAACAGAAGACAGCCTTCCTCTTTTGGTATAATGGTGCAGCCCCTTTTCTGTAGGTCTGAAGACCTGTTTGAGCAAGAATAATTAAAGGAAAACAATGTTCCCTTTCCTGACTATTGAAGATTTGGTTCATGTGCTAAAAGAAAACTGTGCAAGTGAAAAAATAAAATTGTCTATGTTGTGTCTTTTTATTTGCTACTTAAGGTTTTGTAAAACTTTCATGTTTTTTTTCACAATGTGAAACTGAAGGTCAATAAATTATTAGATTTTCTCTGCATGGATCATTTATTTCAAGTGTTTCTTCTCATCCCTGTCCCTTATGTCCTCTTAGTGTCCTCTTAATAAAAACACATTGGCAACGTGCAGTTCACTGCTTTAGTTTAAGCTTCTGCTTCAGTTGTGCTTACCTTCCTTTTGTTCGGTTCTGCTGCTGTTACTGTGGTCTCTATCTCAAAAGCTCAACAGCTGAAGTATGAGAACCTCAAAACATGTAAGAACAGGAATTCCAAGTTTGTTGGTGCTTGTAGTAAAGTTCAGCTAGTGCCTGATGTGACTTGGAAGTGGAATTAGACATCTCAAATCCTCGCTAATTATTCTCAAGGAAAAAAATGCTGGCTGTGTTTAAAACATTCCAATTGTTCTTTATAATGCACAGTTATAGCCAAAGTCTTTGATCTTTTAAACTTGACGTGTTTTGCTTTGTGGGTTTTGTTTTTTGTGGGGTTTTTTTTTTGTTTGGGTTTTTTTTTTAATTTGTGTTGTTTTGAAAAGCAACCCTACTGGTTTGGGTGTTTTTTGTGTTTTTTTTTTAGTGTTGGCTTAGCACCTCTCTGGCCTTACACTGTTGCTGACTGCTGCCTGGCTATAAAATAGCATGCCAGGAATACTTGTACATGTGTCGTGGAGGTTTGATTCCTTAGGTCTGTGAAGCACTGACCTGCTATCTGGCCTGGAAGAGGATTTTCCTTAAGTGTGCATCCATTTCTTTGGAGCACAGGAACAGGATCTGCCTTCCTTGGATTGTTTTGATACCTACTGTCTCATCTTTTTGCCTCCACATCTCTGAAGGAGGATAACTGCACAGCAGTGAAACAAGGATGCTGATGTTACACTTGCCATCTGTAGTCTCTCCAGCATGACTTGTGTAACTGAGTGAGGTCCTGGCCCTGGCAATCGTAGTGCTTGTTTGGCAGAGAGAAAGGCAAAACAGTAGGAGGTGTTAATCTCTGCAAGAATTAAGTTTTCTGAAATCTACCTTTTAAAATTCCTGGCAGCAGCACCCCAAAAGTCACAGGTTGCTTCAAAGTTGTTTATTTACTCAAAAGAGTCAGACCCACAGTATCAAGTGACTTTTCAGGCCTCAGCACTGCTTAGTTAATCTGTGTTTGGTGCATTTGCAGTGTTGGCAGGGGTGTCCAGCACTCGCCTCAAAAGATCTTGAAATATGAAGGATACTGGAAGAAATAAGACTTCCCAAGGAGCACCATAGTATTTTAAATGCTATGCAGTGTGCACTGCAAGATCTTTACTGGACAATAACCTGAGTTTGTTTTGTTTTATTATGGGTTTCACTAAGGCCTGGGATGCTTACAGCAGCACTGTGGAGTGAGGCGCTGGTGTCACGTTAAGCAGTCGGATTATTTACAGGAAGGCTTTTGTCTGGTCATGGATCCTGATTGTCTTTGTGGAAAACTTCTCATATAGAAGATCTGACGTTTATGGTAGCAGTTTAAAATAAATAATTACATTTAGATTTAAGAGAGTTAATAATCTATAGAATAGACACCTACAAGGCTCTATTCACATTAAGTATGAATACTAAATGCCTGTAATGATTAGGGAAGAATCAGATTGTTAGCACTGATTATGGCTCAATCAAGCATACCAAGATGGTCAACCCTAACTCAGGTGAGTCAGAGGGTCTGTCTACAGTAGTAAACTGAACATGCCTGGTTTCCCAGGTCTCTAATGCTGAAGCCAAGCTGTCATGAGTTGTTTGAGCAGCCTCTTGTTTGGTCAAGACAGGGTGGCTGTATGTGCTTAGAGCGACTGCTGAACCCTGCTTGAGAATGCGCTAGAAGAGTGCAAGATTGCATAGACTAAAACCCTACTAGGGCTGCGCAAACAATTCAGCAGAACTAACAGAATGCCTTCCAGTGCTTGAGAACATTCCCGAGTGTGGTTCAAGACACTGCTGTTGACCTAGCTGAGACACCCAAGTTAGCATCATGTTTAGGTCCTAGGTAACTCTGTGGAAGTTGTTTGACCCAGCATTAGTAACCTAAATGCTATTGAAGATGGAGGAAGAAATGCTGTCTGTCTCTTGAGTCTCTTGGGAAGGATGGGTTCCAAAGAGGTGGAGACCTACTGCTTCTTCAGATACTACAACATGAAGCTTTGGAAGTCAACGGAGAAGAGGACAGGAGTGCGTTACATGTAAGTGAAAACCAATTGGTGTGCCTGAAAGTAGGAGGTGGCAGCACTCTGCAGGCTTTGCAGTAGCAGTATAATGTTTTCTTCTGGTTTCAAAACAAATAACAGTCAAACAACAAAATCATAGCGGTGCTTTGTCACACAAAAGTAGCTCAAGTGTTCATGTGGGAATGTGCCCATCCCCCTGGCTAGTAAATATTAAATGAGACAAGTTTCTTGTTTCAAAGAATCCCTTGTGCCCAGGGTTTCTGGCATATCGTTTTTGGCCCTCAGCACCTCTGTGAGACCTGCATAATTTATTCCACTCTGCAGGGTGAAAGACTGATCTGAAATTGTACTCTCTCATCTGTGTGTATGCACATAAGCCATACAGAAATACAGATATAATATGAAAATTACATGCTTATTCAGATCTTTACATTTATCTGTGGGCGTGGCATAGCCCAAAGTACAGATGTCCTCAGCAGCAACATATGCACGTACACAACAGGACCATCTGTCCTCTTTGTGTTTTTAATAGCAGTCTGTTAACTTTAAAGTGTCAGTATTTGTTAGAGGCTGTACATTTAAATACGAGAATTAGCATCAAAACTAAAAATGTACACAGGACATGACTGCAAATTAAAGTGAGAGGTTACATGAATTACACACCCCTTTTAATAAATATCATTTAGACTCTGCTTCTGACCTGACAGTGTTCTGACAGTTTCAGGAAACCGAATTAGACTGTGTCCCTTTTTGTGTGTGTGTCTAGTTACCCTAGAAACCATAATCTTTATGTCTGAAGTGACAGAGGGCTGTGAATGAGGCAAAGCCACTGGAATTTCTGCGAGGTGCCCTCCTAATCCTATTCTTACATTATCAGGCATTCAGTAAAAGGCTTGTGTATTAGTTGAAGTTCATTAGGTATTTCATAATTACTGTGCAGAATTTGTGGGTCATAGCCCATGCATTGATTCAGAGGTAAAGTTTATGGTTAACTGTGTTACCTAATTGCAATTATGTATTAATATAAGCCAAAGTCACAAATAAAAGCTAAGATTCTACAGATCTGCATCTCTTTCCATATTTCAGCATACTCCATCCCAACAGCAAGTTCATCTGGGAGCAAAATACTTACTTGTAGCCAGGGGGAGGTTACCTTCTTCTCTCAGGCAACCAGCACCAGAACAAGAGGACACAGTCTCAAGCTACACCAGGGGAAGTTTAGGCTGGAGGTGAGGAGAAAGTTCTTCACTGAGAGAGTCATTGGCTACTAGAATGGGCTACCCAGGGAGGTGATGGAGTCACCGTCCCTGGAGGTGTTCAAGGCGGGTTTGGACGTGGCACTTGGTGCCATGGTCTAGTCTTGAGGTCTGTGGTAATGGGTTGGACTTGATGATCTTTGAGGTCTCTTCCAACCTTGGTGATACTGTGATACTTCCAGATTGAGGCTGGAAAGCCCAGTGCACTGGTTTATTGAAGGATGCAACAGGAATTGGATAGTTGCCCAAGAATTTCTCATGGAGCCACTGCATATACTGTACCAGTCAACAAGATGTCAGGCTGCTTTGCCAGATTGTTTGTGAAAACTTGTCATCTCATTCATGTGTTAATTGGCTTGAGAAGGGCCCGAGAAAACAGAAATGTTGTTTCTCAGGACTAACAAAGCTAGAGAAGTGCCACAAGGTAAACACAATCGAGATGGCTTTTTATATAGAAGTGAGGGACAATAGCTCTTTCAGCTAGACAGTTACTCTTTAGTTAAAAGAGCACTGATAAGGCAAGTTTAGGGAGCTACAGGTATCAAAATATTTACACAGACAAAAATACTATCCTGCTCCTCAGCATCCCTTTTAGTATGGAGAGATACCGAGCAACCTCTTTAGAGGTTGGACTTTTTACCTTAAAGGTGATAGGCTTTCTTTTCTATTTTAAAAGTAGAAACATCTTGCTTTATAAATGCCAGAGTCTTAGATTTGTTTCTTTCTGTTCTGATGTCTGGGACAACTAGCGATCCACCCATTTCCTGGTAATTGTTCAAAATCAGCAGCAGCTGTGATGGAGACATGCGCAGTGAATGTGCTGTTAGTACTGGGCCTAGTTTAGGATTAGCTACAGACTTGTGCTTCCATCAGGCTGGGGCAGCTAGATGTTACTCTTGTTCAGCATCTTGCATGGATTAATCACCTTATAGAATGCATCAGAGTAGTTGGAAAAAGCCTTATCATAGGATAGAATCATAGAATGGATTGGGTTGGAAGGGACCTTTAAAGGTCATCAGGTCCAACCACCCTGCAGTAGGCAAGAACATCTTTAATGAGATCAGATTGCTCAGAGCCCTCTTGAGCCTGGCTTTGAATGTTTCCAGTGATGGTGCCTGTATCACTTCCTTGGGCCACCAGTTCCAATGTTCCACCACCCTCAAAGTAAAGCGGTTCTTCCTAATGTCCAATCTAAATCTACCCTGCTCTAGTTTAAAGCTGTTGCCCTTTATCCTGTGGCTACCAGCCTTTGTAAACAGATGCTCCCCAGCTTTCTTACAGGCCTGCTTCAGATACTGAAAGGCTACTGTAAGTTCTCCCTGGAGCTTTCTCTTCTCTGGGCTGAACAACCACAACTCTCTCAGCCTGTCTTAGTAGGAGAGGAGCTCCATCCCTCTGATGGTCTTTGTGTCCTTCAGGTTCATATCCTCCTTGTATTGAGGCCCTTGGTGCTGGGCACAGTGGCCCAGGTGATGTCTCACTAGAACACAGTACCAGAATTGTCTCTCTAAATCTGCTGACCCTGCTGTTTTTAATGTGGCCCACAGGGTGCGAATTACTAGCTCATCTCCAGCTCTTTGTCCACCAGTATTCCCAAGTCGTATTCTGCAGGGCTGCTCTATGTTATGCTATTCCCCAGGCTGTATTGATAACAAGGATTGTCTCAACCTAGTTGCGCGATCTTGCACTTGGCCTCATTGCATCTCATGCGGTTCACCTGGGCCTGCTTCTCCAGGTTTCTCTAGATGACATCCTGTTCTCCTGGCATATTGCATGCGCCATTCAGATTGGTGTCATCTGCGGTTGTGCTGAAACCACGCTCAATCCACAGTCTGTGTCATTGATGAAGATAATAAACAGCAGTGGTCCCAGCATGGACCTCTGAGGGACACCACTTGTCACCCACCTCTTTCTGAACATCAAGCCCTTGAGCTCTACTCTCTGGATGTGACCATCCAGATAATTCCTTGTCCACTGAACAGTCCAACCATCAAGCTCATATCTTTCCAACTTAGAAAGAAGGATGTTGTGAGGCAGTCTCAAAGACCTTGCAGAAGTCTGGATAGATGACCTTCATTGCCTTTCTCTTAGAATCATAGAATGGTAAGGTTGGAAGGGATCTCAAGGATCATCTAGTTCCAACCCCCTGCCATAGGCAGGGACACCTCCCACTAGTACAGGTTACTCAAGGCCTCCTCCAACCTGGCCTTGAACACCTCCAGGGAGNCAACTCTCTCAGCCTGTCCTCATAGGAGAGCTGCTCCAGCCCTCTGAGCATCTTTGTGGCCCACCTCTGGACCCGCTCCAACACTTCCATGTCCTTCTTGTGCTGAGGTCTCCAGAACTGCACACAGTACTCCAGGTGGGATCTGACAAGAGCAGAGTAAAGTGGCAGAATCCCCTCCCTTGCCCTGCTGGCCGCGCTGCTCTTGATGCAGCCTAGGACTCGGTTGGCTGTCTTGTAGTGTACTCCATTGTAGAAAACTACTAGGGACCACTAGGGTGGTCAACCACTAGGGTGGTCAAACAGGACTTGCACTTAGTAAAGACATGCTGGCTGTCTTGAATCACTTCCCTGTCCTTCATCTGTCTTAGCATACCTTCTAGGAGGATCGGTTCCATGATCTTCCCAGGAACAGAGGTGAGGCTGAGAGTTTGGTAGTTCCCAGAGTCCTTCTTTCTAACCTTTTTCAAAATGGGCACAATATGCCCCTTCTTCCAGTTACCAGGGACCTCACTTGACTACCATGCCATTTTAAATATCACAGAGAGTGTCTTGCTAGCTATCAGCCAATTCGGGTCCCATAGACTTGTGTGTCTTTAGGCTCCTCACATGGGCATGAGCCTTGTCTTTATTTACAGTGGGAGGGACTTTGTTATGCTGGTCCCCATCTTGCAGTCTGTCCTCTTGAGGGGTGTGGGAAATGATGTCACCTGTTGAGACTGAAATAAAGACATCGCTGAGCACCTTGGGCTGTTGTTATCAGGTTGCCAGTCTTGCTCGTCAGAGGTGGTGTGCTCTCTCTTGCCTTCCTTTTCTGACTAACACACAAGTAGAAGCCTTTGCCAAGGCAAGGCTACAGCCGCAACTAATCCCTACATAATCAGGCAGTGTCCCTATACTCTTCCCAGGATACCTGTCCCTGCTTACACTGCCTGTGCTTTACCATTTTGCCCTTCAGTTTGCTCAGCAGATCTTCAGACTCAGCTATGATGGCCTCTGGCTTTCCAGGATGGTTGCATCTAAAGGCTTCATAACTAAATGGAGGTTGGTAAGAAATGGTGTCTCTCAGGGGTCCATACTGGAACCAAAGCTGTTCAGTATCTTTAGTGAGAGCCCTCAGCAGTTTTGCAGGTGACACCAAACTGAATGGTGTGATTGATATGCCAGAGAGACAGGATGTCTTCAACAGGGACCTGGAGAAGCTGGAGAAATGAGGTTCAGAAAGGGTAAATGCAAGCCCCTGCACCTGGATCAGGTGTCAACATGGAGCGAGGAATGATAGGATTGAGAGCACCCTGTGGAGAAGGCCTTGGGAGCACTGGTAGATGAAAGATTGGGCATAAGCTGGCAATATGCACTCGCAGACCAGAAGGCCAGCCACGTCCTGGGCTGCCTCAAAAGAAGCATGGTCTGCTAGTCAGGGGAGGTGATTTTTCCCCTCTGCTGTACTCTGGTGAGACCCCACCTGAAATAGAGTCCAGCACTGGGCTCCTCATCCCAAGACATGAAGCTGTTGGAATGGGGCCAGAGGAAGGCCATGAAGATGATCAAATAGTTGGACAAACCTACTAGTAGTACCTGTGGTGACAGGAACAGAGGTAAAAGTTTTAAACTACATGAGGGTAGACTGAAAGTAGATAAAAGAAATTTTTAGTGAGGGTGCTAGAAGTAGAAGGTCTATCACTGGAAACATTCAAGGTCAGGCTGGAAGGGCCTCTGGGCAACCTGAACCCTCTAAAGGTGTCTCTGCAGGAAGATTGGACTAGATGATCCTTAAAAGTCCCTTCCAATTCAGAAACATTCGTGGTTCTATTACTTTGGCCATTGTCCACAAGATATTTTCTCAAGAGCCCTACCAGGAGTGTCCAGGAACTGGAGTCTCTATGCCTCTGATGGAACAATCCCTAACTTGCTGTTGTTATTGAATGTAGCATTTAAATTAATTTTAAAAATGATCTTTATTAGCTTGAGAAACTTGAAAGTTTATTATGCTGCTCTTTCTCCCCAAAATGCTGTCAGAATCTAATCAGACTGAGTTAATGTCTCAATCATTGTGTGAAACTGTAGCCTTGCACTTAAGACAAACATGCTCTGAGTTTAAGATAAGGACAAAACATACCAGCTCACATGTTTTGGAATGCACTGGAAGATGGATGGCTTGCCCTTTGTCAAGTTTGCATACGTCTCACCAAGATAAAGAAATTTGCTGCACACTGTACAAAGTATAATGAAGTACAGGGTCTCTGTAAGCCCAAACTCAGTTGGTGGAATGGGTTAATGCTGCCCCATACATTGGTAGGCACTGCCTTCCAACACTTCCTATGCAGATTAGGAGATACATCACCAAGCCAGGAAGTAACAACCCTCTTGTCAGGCAATAAAAAAGACTTGGATACATTAGCAGGTGGTGTGCCCATTACTGAAGACCCAAGAAATGGACTAGGTGAGATGTCACCTGGGTGGTGATCTGTCTTTACCTATTCTCTGTCTCTCTCTTCTCTACTCCCTCTCTCCCTTTCTTTGACACTCATCATGTGTATACACATAAGACTTTAGTTAGGGAGTTTACAAGTAAATCTCTTTTACTGTACCTGTACTAGTGGGAGGTGTCCCTGCCTATGGCAGGGGGTTGGAACTAGATGATCCTTGAGGTCCCTTCCAACCTTACCATTCTATGATTCTATGATTCTATGATTTTGTATGGAAGTATGGTAAAAGATCTTAATTCTATGATAGAAGTTCTCATACCTGAGTAAGATATTTGACTGTCCCTCACAACATCCTGGTCATGGAAAACACAGACTTGATGGGTGGACCACTCACTAGATAAGGAATTGGCTGGATGGTTGCACAGAGAGAGTGGTGATCAAGGGCACAATGTCCACCTGGAAACCAGTGCCAAGTGGTGTCCCTCAGGGGTCAGTGCTGGCACCAGTGCTGTTTAACATCTTTGTCAGTGACATGGACAGAGGAATGGAGTGCACCCTCAGCAAGTTTGCAGATGACACCAAGCTGTGTGGCACAGTCGACTTGCTAGAGGGCAGGGATGGCATCCATAGGGACCTGGACAGGCTGGAGAGGTGGGCCCAGGCCAACCTGATGAAATTCAATAAGGCCAAGTGTAAGGTCCTGCACCTGGGTAGGCACAATCCCAAGCACAAATCCAGGCTGGGTGGTGAATGGCTGGAGAGCAGCCCTGAGGAAAAGGACCTTGGAGTCTGGGTTGATGAAAAGCTCAACATGAGCCTGCAGTGTGCACATGCAGCCCAGACAGC